>BTPG01000003.1:51545074-51642574 GCA_036245525.1 Semisulcospira habei
TTAGGCGTGGGAGGGGCTGTGATCTTTCAAGTGTGGTGCCAGAGTAGTTCAGCACGTAGCGGTACCAAAGGGTATTAGTTGCAATTCAACCAACGTAGAAAAGCAAGAAGCCTCAAACAGCGTAGAAAAGTAGCAAAATTCAACTAATGTAGAAAAGAAACAGATTTCATCCAACGTAGAAAAGAAACGCAAATCAACCAGCGAAGAAAATCGACAAAATTCAACCTGCGTAGAAAAGCAACAAAATTCAATAAGCGCTAAAAAGCAACAGATTCAATCATTCTAACAATCCACAACACTCAACCAAAATAGTCGCAATAAAATTCTTTCAGCCTAGAAAAGCAACAAAACTGCATAGGAAAGTAACACAATTGCACAGAAAGCAACAAAATTGCATAGAAAAGCAACACAATTGCATAGAAAAACAATTAAATTCAACCAGGACAAAAAAAAATTCAACCAGTGTAGGAAAGCAACAAAACTGAACCAGTGTAGGAACACAACAAAATTCAACCAGCGTACAATATCAATCAAATTCAACCAGTGTAGAAAAGCAACACAACTCAACCAGATAAGCGCTGCTTACCTGAACAGACACACGTTGACGCGGTCGCGTAGTCCCTGACGTGCAAACACCGCCATGTTTATGACGTTACCAGTGACGCCGCACAGCACTAGCACCGGAAGTATCCCGCCATCCACCACGTTCTCGACAAGCTTTCGTGCAGAAACGCTCATGACAGATTCAAGTGTTTGAAAGTTGGAGGAGGGAGTTGGCAGTTGAGTTGTGGTACCACATTTTGAGGAGGAATAGAAGTCAGAACCGGTGTGCGTGCCTGATGAGGAATCTTCAGTGGTGGCCATGTTGATGTTCTGTTTTATATATTAATTGTCTATTATTGGCGTGTTAACTCCTTCGCCGCAGGTGATCACGGATTTTTTTTTTTTTTGCGTCGGAAACCACTGCACACTGACTGACATTTTCGTGAAGAACACACATGAAATGGGACCCACAAATGGGCATAATTATAAGAACTAAGGACTAACAAGAGACATAAATCCTCATGAGTCCCCGCGAATGCGGGGACTCATGAGGGTTTATGTCTCTTGCAGCTGGATGGCGTTCACCTTGGTCCGGTAGTTAAGGGGTTAAACGTCTAGTCTCTTTCAGTTACAAATTTGTTTCGATTTGTATCGTAAGGCAGGGCGTGAAGCCGGCCACTGCTGTCCGGATTATTTCTTCTTGCAGGGGTTACAAGTCATACGAAGAGTAATGGCCAACACGTGAGGAAACGCGCTTTGAAAGGGCGAGCAAAAAACAATTAACTCTTTCGTGCGCGTCTTTTCAAAGCGTGCTTCTTTCTTTGTTTGCTGTTCCCACCCCTAATTAGCGGTCGCTTCTTTAGTTCGGCGGAAGTTTAATAAAGTGTGTTCCACGCTGTATGTGTATTTGTTCTCCGTCTTTAGACTTGCGCCTAATGAGGTCTATGTTACAGCTGTGGAGACAGATCGACCACGATAATAGGCCGGTGGCGAGTTCTGGACCAGCGCGAGATTACGCGATTTTGAGCCGAGACAAGACTTGGCGAGCCACAGTGAGGGCAACTCGGCTAGCTGTTACGCTTAGCCGATACTGTTTTGCTGTGAATCACATACAACATGTGGGAATTTAAGCTCAGACTGGCAAAGAACGGTCGAGGATTGCTTCCTGAACATACAGTTTTTTTTTCAATACAACCTCGCAACATTCTTAAAAACAGAATGATTGTGGCGATGAAGCCAGTCACGGTGGCTTCAAAAAATGGTCTGCCATGTCGATTCAATACATAGTATAATTATATATACCCACTCCATAAATGTCCCCTTCTTTGACACATGCACTGATATATTGTATAACAAGCAAATGAATATTCATGAACTTGCTTGATCAGTATACTTTCCTTCCCATAATCCCTTGAAGACCAGAAGGATTCAATCTTGATGGTCTGCCATGTCGTTTCAATGCCTAGTATAATTAAATATACCCACTCCATAAATGTCCCCTTTTTTGACACATGCACTGATATATTGTATAACACGCAAATGAATATTCATGAACTTGCTTGATCGGTATACTTTCCTTCCCATAATCCCTTGACCAGAAAGATTCAATCTTGATGCTTGCCTCTGTCAAAATAAAAACGCTAAATATGCACACACTGCAACATTAACCAGTTCTTTATGTGCAGTAGTGATTAAATACTTTTAGTCAACGTACGCTCGAAATTTCTTTCCCGGCCCGATACACACGCATGAACGGATAGCAGACGCCATCAAACGAGCGAAAGGAATCGACGAACGAGTGAAATTGACAAGACGCCCGCTAGCGATAGCGTAAGCGAATTATGTGATCTAATGAGTAAAAAGCACTGATGTTTTCCGTCATAGACACAACTCTGCACGCTCAGTCGATAGACCGAAACGCAGTCGTCTGCCAATCACATGTTTTGTCTGAACACCGTAATCAACCGCAAACTGAAGGACGCGAGATAAAGTTTTGATTTGGACTGTGTACACAAATTATATTGAGCCAAATTTTGCAAGATATAGTGCCGATAACCGACAGATGTGCTTATTTGTCCTGAATCAAAATGTCCTCGTCTCAGTTACGACTTGGACATTTTGATTCGTGTCTCGTAATGAATCACGTTTGTCTGTTATCGGCAATATATTAAGCAACATGTGGCTCAATATAATATTAACTTTGTTATACCAACAGCAGATGCATTTTGTTCAAGTTGAGTAAACTCTGCTTATATAGGACGATTTCAACTGAAATACGTTTTCCTGCTTGCACTGCCGATCGGCGTGAATAGTGACGTGCTGTCTTGCCCACAGCCCACATCGCTTTCTCGCCACTCGCGCTAGAGAACGGGCTCGCGACCTCGGTATAGGGCTCAGGAAGCTGACGTCATCACACCAGTCGTGGCGGCCATCTTGTGAGGATACGGGACTAAGCGCTTATAGGGAAATTTTTTGTAATGTCAGGAAAGTCCTGAAATAAGCAATAACAGCAAGTCTTGCCATCACTGTAGGAAACCGCTCACCAGAATCTGTTTTTGTTTGTTTCCAATGAGGAAGAAAAATGAAAAAGAAACGTGTTGAAACACTATTTCGCTACTATCTCATGACTATGGTATCCTCTTAAGATGGCGACTGACGCGCCGACGCTGTTAGGCAACGCGGGGAACTTCCCGAGCCCTATTCAAGGGTGGTGGCAGAATAGCTTAGCGCCTACAGGCACATCCTGTCGTAGCATGTTAGGGCTTTATGGGTTAGTCAACACTGACGATCGTATACCAGGACTTTTTACTACTGACAGTAGTAATTTGTACCTCTTTTATAACAAGGCGAATCCGTCATAAATCCATTGAATAAGTGTTCGTTTATTTGTTTGTGTATGTGTGCGTACGTGCGTGTGTGTGCGCGCGTGTGTACACGTATATGCACATGTGTATTTGTGTGTGTACGTTTGCGTTTGCGCTCGCTAGCTTGTAAAATTAATTAGTACGTCATTTGCGTTTCAATCATGACGCTATTAACAATTTCAGTTCAATATTTTCCAGAAGTGGGAAAAAATGGTTGTGCAGATCACAGTGCAAAATCGTAATGATGCCTTGTAATTTGCTCTGAAAATATTTTGCAAAACATGTAGGACAAATATTTTATTTAATAGAAAAAAATATTGTTTACCGTGCACTAAACCTATTGCAAAACAACCGATCATAGCTAAACACTGAGGAAATATTTGTCAAGAATTGTTTGCGGTTAATTACCACTAAAGTGGAGAATATATTTGTCAAATGTTTTTTTGTTCTTGCAAAATTAAAGTCTTTGTTATCTTATTCTGTAAACAAACCAGACGAGTATAATTTATAACATTAATTTCCCAGCCGGTGTGCATCCAACAACACACAACTGCAAGTGGCATAGATTTTCATGAGCCCCCGTAGACGCGGGGGCTCATAAGTATCCATGCCTCTCCCTGGCATTTTGATATAAAGTTCCTCAGACAGACGAGAGTCATTGAATCTATCTTAGTTTAAGGGACATAATTTCTAACTTCCGGCAGTGACTTGGTTACATAATTAGTCTCGTACTAAAGCCTGCAGCAAATACAACTAATGAGATGTTAAATATCCAAAATAGTTACGAACGAGAATTTGTTTGAGTCGAAAACTGAATAAAAATGGAATACACTCCTTTAGCAAATGCAACTAAGCCTGAGGCGAACATTTACTTTTTACTAAGCACGAATTAAAAACGGAATGCAGCTCTTCTGGCTAAGAATTAATTAAACACTAAGTTACAGCCCTATGCTGCATCAAGACATAAAAAATCAACACGCATTTAGTTTTATTATATTATATTTTATTGTATTTTTAAAGAAGTTTCATACCTTGTGCAAATTTTAACATTCTTATTGATCTCCACATATAATTTACAAAATGTATCAAACTAGTATTATTCTATTTTTATTTCAAGGTGTGCTCTCATTTGAATGCCAGTGTATCCTCTCATCTGGAATACAGTAACACCCGTGAAATCCATGTAGTCGGCTGCTCATTTAACTCCTTCACTACCATTGGTCGCAGATTGTGTTTCTGAATATTTCGCAGCTCAACGCGGAAAATCCCCAGCCGGCCAGGGAACATAGACACAAAGTGGTGTCGGCAAGAGGCATAGATCCTCATCAGCCCCCGCAACTGCGGGGGCTGATGAGGATCTATGCCTCTTGCAACTGAAGTTTGTTAAAGTTTTTCGGGGGTTAACAGGTGATTCAGGGCCACTGTGCTTATACAAAAACAAACAAAACCCCCCCACCTTTCTATCAAAGTGGGCCAAGGATTCATAGCGCAAACATGATTAATAAAAAGGGGTAAAACGCAGTTTGTTGAGCAGCAAAGAGGCTTAAATTTAAATTGGTTTTCAGAGAGTAAACATGAAGTGGAAAATATTGTCCTACGTATTTTAATACGTGCGCTAAGGATTTAACTCTATGCGATGAGAGCTAGGGAGACGCTTTGACTGGACATCTGCAATATCCACAGGCAGCCCCTACTGGCCTTGCATATTATGCAATGCGCAAGGCGTTTGGCTGCTTTTCTGGATACTAGGGTCATTTCGGTTATGCAATATTGCAATGCTTTAGGGCCGCGTGGCTGTAAGCAGTGGAACTGAGCAGACTACCATCTACAACAGGGGACAGTGCGCACGCGTATCGGCAGCCGAGAGTACTAGTACGTTGTTTGTGCATTTTGGTCAGTCTGCGCTCTCTCTGCCGTGCAAGACACTTAAGTCCGCACAAATTTTTAGGCTTGATGACTAGATGCCTTTAGCACTCTTGGACCTTGGTGATATTGTTAGCCTACTTTGTCAACCCAAGTTCCCGATGTCACGCGCTTCGGAATTAACATTTTAACGACGGAACAGAATCTACAGCCAGGTGTAGGCCTACTACGCGGTTATTGTCAGAACTGCCTATGTGTTGCTGTGGCCAAACACTGACTCGATCTGTGACTATTTAGTGATAGCTTTCTCGATTGTGTTGGGAATAAGCAGTCTTCTGTAGATTGATGCATCAGCGTTTCTGATAGCATCATCACGCTGCCTACTATGTTCACTGAACCGAGACCGCGGAAGCTGCTGGAACCTTCAGGGATGCTGTTCAGAATCGTCAGCACGACCACGAAAGATAAGTTCTATTGTTAACCTTTCCCACGAGTACATTGTACTTTATGTTGAAGCTGTACGTATTTGATCTGTAAGTCTGTCACTGTTATATAGTGGGGACGGGAATGTGGGCATACGGACTGCTTCAGTTTTTAAAATTCGCTTTGACAATCATGGTAATGCCCCCACTTCAGGAAGGCTACGCGTGTAATGTAACAGCAGCAGTCAATGCATAATATAAGTAATCATCACAGGGTTTGTCGCAAACTCTTATTGTGATTTTCCAGATTGGATGTAATTACAGGATCGATTAACCGATCACTGAGTTGGCCAGAACCGATCCATTAGTAGTGTGCTAACATTTCATTTATAACATTCACTCTTGTAGATCGAAAGTACATGGTCTACGTTTTTAAATTGAGTTGCCTTTTATTTGGTTGCCTTTTTGTCAGAATGTGGGCATACCGGTGGAGTCGCCGCCGTGATTGTGGGAAGAGTCTGTTCGCGGCGCATGAATGAGTGCTGGTGGTAGTGCTGAACCCTTGGGTTCGTTCGGATGCAGGCACCAGTGTTGAACGGCCGTTGACAGTTTTAACTTGATGTGGACGTAATCCGGCAGAACTGTGAGCTGCTTTGCCCTGGACATTTTTTTTACAGTGTATGTGGTTAAATGTGGTACAACAACATCGTTTGTGCGAACTATGATAATACAGCAGCAGCAGACTGTTGACTTGTAAGCAGTTGACTACAACGCACAGCCGTGTATTCGTGTTAAGTGGACGTTAAACTCCTGTTCGAGTGTGGCATCAAGACCAACAGTGTGAACTAGTAACGTTGAGATGTGCTGAGTATAGACAAAGGCTTCAACGCTCGGACATCTAGTTTTTAGGGGTGCGTTCATTGAGCTCCGTCAGTTTCACGTTGGACATTTTCACCAACCAAAAACTGACTTGATGTTACGCGAAACTCTGTCACTTTAGTTATATATTAACTGGTATCCACAAAATTGACTTGATGCTTTTCGTTAAACTATATATTTGTGTTAGTTATACCATTTGTGTGCGCTGCAATGACGTGAACGTTCCCCCATATGACCAAACATTGTGCATCGTATTACAGTCACGTATCTGTATAATAGTTAGTCACAGCAGATCGCTGTTGTTCATTTGATTTGACATTCTGTTCAGTACAGAACTGTGTAACATATCAGACCGTCTTTGTTTAAAGTGTGGCATAAATTAAAATTCTATCATAGATAAAAATGCTGTTTATGTCACACGGAGAACTTGAGATGTGAAGTACGTGCGTTAATGATGTAATTCTATGCCATGAGAGCTAGATAGTCGCTGTGACTGGGCACCTGCAATTCACACGCAGCCCTTACTGGACATGCATATCATGCAATGCGAAAGGCGTTGGGGCTGCTCGTCTGGATACTAGGGTCTTGTCGGTTATCCAATATTGCTATCCTTTAGGGCCGCGTGGCTGTACGCTACGCACAGAACTTAATGGACTACCATCTACAACGGATGACCAACGGATCACTCCGACCGCAGCATGTCCATGCGCCTCCCACTGAGACACCAGCAATACGGCACCCTTCTCAGTGTGTACTCTCCAACCCTCCTGGCAGAACCTGCAGAAAAAGACAAGTTCTACACTGACCTGCGCAGCCTCCTACAGAGCACCCCTGCAGACGACAAAGTCATCATCCTTGGCGACTTCAACGCCAGAGTGGGCCAAGACTCTGAAACCTGGAAAGGAGTCCTCGGCAAGCATGGCGTTGGGAACTGCAATGACAATGGCCGTCTACTGTTGGAGTTCTGTGCAGAGCAACAACTTGTCATCACCAACACTACTTTCCAGGAAAAGGACAGTCGAAAGATCACCTAGATGCATCCTCACTCCAAGCACTGGCACCTTATCGACTATGTCCTAGTGCGTCAGAGGGACCGCAGTGATGTCCTCCTCACTAGAGTGATGCCCAGCGCAGAATGTCACACTGACCACCGCCTTGTCCCCTGCAAACTCAGGCTCCGCCTCAAGCTGAAGCCCAAGAAAGGGGTCCCCTCCAAGAAATAGCTTGATGTTTCCAGCCTTCAGCGTGACGATGTGAAAGCTGCCTTTCAGACAGATTTGCAGCGCATGCTCAAAGACACAGCTGATCCAGCAGACTCCTCCCCTGAAACACTCTGGGAACAACTGAAAACTGCTATTGCAAAATCCTCTGCGGAAGTCTTGGGCTTTGCTAGAAAGAGGAACAAAGACTGGTTTGACGAAAACGACGTAGGGATCCAGGAACTTTTAGCAAAAAAAAAAAAAAAAAAAAAAGGAAAAAGAGCCGCCCACCAGGCCCACCTAGCCCAGCCTTCCTGCCCTGTGAGGAAGTCTGCCTTCCGCCTCATCTGCAGCAGTCTCCAGCGCAAGCTTAGAGAGTTCCAGAACGAGTGGTGGTCCAGACTCGCACAGAGGACCCAGCTTTGCGCTGACAACGGTGACTACAGGGGCTTCTACGAAGCACTGAAAGCAGTGTATGGCCCCAGGCACCTGGTTCAAAGTCCCCTGCGAAGCGCTGATGGACAGACACTCCTCACAGATAGTACGTCCATCTTGAACCGCTGGTCGGAATACTTTCAGGACCTCTTCAGCGCTGAGCGCACTGTTCAAGAAGCAGTCATTTTCCAAATCCTAAACCTCCCAGTAAAGGTTGAATTGGACGAACCGCCCACCACTGAAGAGACCCTCAAGGCCATCCACCAGCTCAAGAGTGGCAAAGCAGCAGGCATTGAGGCCCAGCACTGCACAGCAAGCTCCACGACCTCTTTCTCTGCTGCTGGGAGAAAGGAACACTACCAAAGGATCTCCGTGATGCAGTCATCATCACCCTGTACAAGAACAAAGGAGAGAAGTCTGCCTGCTCTAATTATCGTGGAATTACCCTGCTGTCCATTGCCGGGAAAATTCTCGCAAGGCTGCTCCTGAATCGGCTGGTAGCTGCCATCGCTGAAGACCACCTCCCAGAGGGCCAGTGTGGCTTCAGAGCCAACAGGAGTACCACCGACATGGTCTTTGTGCTGAGACAGCTTCAGGAGAAGTGCCGCGAGCAAAACAAAGGGCTGTACGTAACGTTTGTCGACCTCACAAAAGCGTTTGACACTGTGAGCAGGCAAGGCATGTGGCAGATCCTGGAGCAACTTGGCTGTCCCCCAAAGTTCCTCAGCATGATCGTCCAGCTCCATGTGGACCAGCAAGGCCAGGTCAGACTCAACAGTGACCTCTCAGAATCATTCCCCATTCTCAACGGCGTGAAGCAGGGCTGCGTGCTGGCACCGACCCTCTTTACCATCTTTTTTAGCATGATGTTGAAGCAGGCCACAGTGGACCTCGACGATGACGACGCAGTGTACATCAGGTATCGTCTCGATGGCAGCCTGTTCAACCTCAGACGACTGCAGGCCCACACCAAAACCCTAGTCCGACTGATTCGTGAGCTGCTCTTTGCTGATGACGCTGCCCTCGTTGCACACACAGAGAGAGCCTTGCAGCGCATCACGTCCTGCTTCGCAGATGTTGCCCAGCTCTTTGAACTTGAGGTCAGTCTGAAAAAGACAGAGGTCCTTCATCAGCCGGCACCCAAGGAAGAGCATTGCCCTCCCCACATCGCCATCGGCAATTCCGAACTGAAGTCTGTATATCAATTTACCTACCTTGGCTGCATCGTCACGTCAGACGCCAAGCTGGACAAGGAGCTGTACAACAGGCTGGCAAAAGCGAACAGTGTTTTCGGGCGACTATTCAAGCGGGTGTGGCACAATCAACAGCTAAAAAAAGGCACCAAGATCGGAGCTGTCGTCCTCAACACCCTGCTGTATGGTTCCGAGTCCTGGGACCTCTACCGCAGCCAACTACGACTCCTCGAACGCTTCCACCAGCGCTGCCTGCATACCATCATCGACATTCACTGGAGTGACTATGTCACCAACGTCGAGGTCCTTGAACAGGCGGAAACTGTGAGCATCGAGGCTTTGCTGCTGCGGGCACAGCTTCGCTGGGCGGGGCACGTCTCCAGGATGGATAATCATCGCCTACCCAAGATCACCCTGTTCGGCGAGCTCGCCACTGGACACCGAGACAGAGGGGCACCAAAGAAGAGATACAAAGTCGGTCTGAAGAAGTCACTTAGTGCCTGCTAAATCGACCACCGCCAGTGGTCTTCGCTTGCTGCGGACCGCGACACCTGGCGCTCCACCATTTACAAGGCAGCCGTCTCCTTTGAGGACTCTCGCAGAGCTAGCCTTAAGGACAAGCGGCTCAGGAGAAAAAACAGAGATGTCGAAACTCAGAACCCTGGCCAGACCTTCCCCTGCAGCCACTGCGGTCGAATCTGCCTGTCCCGGATTGGCCTCGACTCCGCAGCCACGAACATGCCTGCAGACGTCGTGGGCAACCCCTTTAGAATCTTCGTTCGCGAAGTCAAGCCAAGAGAACCATCTACAACAGGGGACAGAGCGCACGCGTATAGCAGCCGACACTATTAGTACGTTGTTTGTGCATCTCTCTGCCGTGCAAGACACTTCAGTCCGCTGAAATTTTCAGGCTTGCTGATATGCCTTCACAATCAGCGCTCTCGGACCTTGGTAATATCGTTAGCCTACTATGTCAACCCACCACTACCCCGGGGACGTAAGGGTATTTGGAACTCAGACGAGATTGTGATCTTGGGAACATCGCTGGCAGATCATTTAGATCTCAGTTTGAATGTTGAGCGTCAATCTACAACAGCCCAGGGGCCAGTTGCATGAGCGAGCTTAGTCCTGCACCAGCCACTAAGCAAGGTGTGCGACGCTAGAGTTCGCACTACTGCAGTTCAGTCTTTGAGGCTAATATCCCCGTGCAGGCGCGAAGCGATTCGCAGGCAGTTGTCTACTTGCATTATGTAATACTGAGCACTAGTTACATCTGACCTACAACCACCTCCTCTCCATCCTGGCGCCTGCGATACTGATACTTGCTTGTCGTGTTTCTCTTGCTGGGATGCGATAGTATGTTTAGTTTGTGTTGTTGTAGTTTCTCTTTGTCTCACTTTTGAACTGATTAGTCTCTATTTCTTTTCCCTGCATGCACCAGAATCCAATGGTCGATTGGGGGTTAATTCTGCTTGTTGCGGGGTATTACTGTTACTGTTAGTATTGTGGTTATCATTATGATTGACTCATATGATTATTATGATGATGATTATTATCATTGTTGGTTTTTGCTGTGATTATTGGTGTTTCTTTTCGTCATTGACTATAACGTTTTTGTTAAAAGTTTTTGTTTCATACCAGTTCAGTGATAGTGCCAAACATTGACTTGATGTTACGCTAAACTATGTTTCGTGTTAGTTATATAACTGGCGTCCACAAATTGACTTGATGTTTTACGTTAAAACCATATATTAGTGTTAGTCATACCATTTGTGTGCGCTGCAATGCCCTGAAGGTTCCCCCATATGCCCACACCTTGCGCATCGTATTTCAGTCACGTATCTGTATAATAGTAAGTCACAGCAGATCGCTGTTGTTCATTTGATTTGAAATTCTGTTCAGGAAAGAACTGTGCAACACATCAGACCGTCTTTGTTCAAAGTGTGGCATAAACTGTTCAAAAAGACTTTCGTCTTCAACGCGTTTATCATTTCAAAACAAACACTACAAAACTATTTATGGATGTTAACCCATTCAGTGCAGAGAAATTTAAACGGCACCCAACCGCAAGAGGTATAGATCCTCATGAGCTCCCGCAGTTGCGGGCGCTCATGAGGGTCTATGCCTCTTGCTGACATCGCTCGAATCCATATTCCTGGGACAGCTCAGTTTTTTTTGTGTGTTGAATTTAACGAAGATTGTGGATACGCAGTCTGCAGTCAACTGGCATTCAGCCCTGACGCACTACAGCAGGAGATGGGTCGACCATGATAATTCATGTCGGCGCCAAGCTAATCTGGCACTACCCTTGAATTATCATGGTCGATCCATCTCCTGGAACAGGTGCCTAGTCGTTAGATGACGCCTCCAAAATTTGAAAATTACATGCGTCGGGCTGAATGAGTTAAACAAGATTTGTGTCTTGTGCTATAGGCAGAAATATGAACACTCCTGTTCTTGAAAGCATGCATGAAATAAATGTAATAAGTGTAAATGAAACGTTTGGTGTGGTAATGAAATACCAGTAAAGCGACACACGTTTTCGACAAGTTAACACATTCTGCTCCAGGACCGAAATACGCAAATTCTGAAGTTGCCCCCTGAAGACTGTATTACACTTCTGAAACAGATCGAGCGTGATAGTTCAAGGGTTGTGCCAGAATAGCTTGGCGTCTATGGGCGCCAAGCTATACTATCACAACCCTTGAACTATCACGCTAGATCCATGTCTTGTCGTGTCGGAGTTGAATAAGTCAAGAGTGAAGCGGTAGCCACTTGTTAATTGTATGGCTTGCGTTTCTGTGTACTGCCTTCATTTGATCGTGTCATTAGGAATCAATATAGGGGATACAAATAACGATGGTACCGGTATGGATGTTTGGACATAGTATGAAAGAAGATGAAAGAAATATGTCATGCAGTCATTATGTATATGCAGCCCTTGTCCGGTGTCATAGCTGGACGCCCAATTTCTCGCCACGCGTACTCTGATGACACGCAGTTGTATAAATCAGGCCATGTTGAGCAGGTCGACGCCATCATCCAGTGTGTGCAACAGATGTTAGAACATGAATGATAGCCAACAAACTAAAACTAAATGAACATAAAACAGAAGCCATGCTAGTTTCCGTCTACCAGAATATATTCTTTCTTACCGCAGTCCATCACAATCCTAGATACTGAAGTTAGTTTTTCTGCTCAGGTGAGAAATCTTGGCGTCACCATTGATTGCAGTCTCTCACTAAAACGGCACGCTTTGAATACCTGTAGATCTGCATTTATTAAACTGCGTCGCATTAGCTCCAGCAGGCATCTTCTCATCTCAGAAGCCACTAAAACACTGGTCTGCTCCTTTGTCTTGTCCGACTCGTTTTCGGCAATGCACTTCTCTGTGGCCGTCCTCAGTACCTTCTGGATCGGCTCCAGAGGGTGCAGAACTCAGCACCACGGCTTGTTGTTAAGGAAAAAAAGTCAGACCACATCACACCCATCCTGCGTTCACTCCATTGGTTACCTATTACATCTAGAGAACAATACAAAGTTCTGTCCATCTGTCACAAAGTACCTGTCTGTCTTCTTCTACTGGCCTTGTCTATCTTTCTGAGCTTCTTCATTTGTACACACCTTCAAAACAGCTCCTTTCTTCAACAGATATTAAACTATTACGCTCTCCGACTGTGAGAAATAAGTCTTTTGACGAGATTTCTCATACCAAGGACCATTTCTTTGGAATAAACTCCAACAGTCCCTCAGAAATGCTGAATCAGCCAATAGTTTCCAGCAGTCTTTAAAGACGCATTTATTCCTTTAAACGTTCATTTACCGTTATGATTATTCTTTTTGTCAACATTTCGTTGTCGATGAGGGCTGTCTGGTGTGCCCGTTGTTTGTTTTAGGGTACACGTGTGTCTTTTTGTATGTGAGCATTTTTTTGTTGTTGGTGTGTGCTTTTAGTTATTCTTATTTTTCTTGTAAATCTTGTTGCGTGAGTGTGTATGTTATGGACTATAATATGTGTTGTAGGATGCAAGGTGTGTGTATGTTAGTATGCCATTTGTACGGCGCCTAGAGCTTTTCTATCGAAAGTATAGGCGTCTTAAAATATATTACTATTATTATTATTATTATTATTATTATTATTATTATTATTATTATTACCGCCGCATTGGCACATACATTTTGAAATGGACGTAAATTAACAAGAAGTGTTACTTAGATCTAAATCTGGTAATTCGAAAAAGAAAAAAACAACAACAAAAGAACCCCCCCTCCCCCTGGACCCTCAAAGAAAGAAAAAAATCCAAACAAGAAAACAAACAGAAACACAAACCAACCGAAACATCAACAACACCTCCCCCCCAAAAAAAAAAAAATAAATAAAAATAAAAATAAAAATAAAAATAAAAAATAAAAAAATAAAAAAAGTAAAAAAATACACAACAAACAAAACAAACAACAACAACAACAGTAACAAAAAACAACCAAAAAAACAAAACATAAAAAACAAACAAAAAATAAACACCAACACAAACAAACAAACAAACAAACAAACAAACAAACAAACAAACAAACACCAAACCAAACAAGATGAGGATTTCATCCCAAAGTCTACCGTATTGTATGGATCTCAGATGCGTTTATCTTTTAGGAACATTCAGAGTTGTTCATATTTTTAGGCTTATAATGCTGATCTATTTCCCTCCTCTCTAGGCCAACCTCTTATCAACACACACGTCGGCGCACACAAATAAAGACGGACACACGGCGCTTACCGCCATTAGTACGCTCTGTGGGCTGGTGTAGCCACAGGAATCCATCTACTACTGTAACCCACCTTCTGATCCACACACTGACACTGGCACACATAAATAAAGACGAGCACACGGCGATTTCCTCCGTTTGTAAGCCCTGTGGTCTGGCGTAGCCTCGCATAGCTATTCTGAAGAAGAATAATAGCAAGAGCAGCAAAATGACGTTACTTCAAGCTTCACGTCATGGCAACTTTAACTCTACGACGCCGTGTTCATAGTGACGACTCGATGGTATACGTCATCATCGCAGACGTATCAGACATTAGACGTATCAGAGGATCAACTTTGCAATTTTCTTGCTGATTTTTCATGCCTAGAGCCTGCAGGTCACAACTTGATCTAATCCTACCCCAGGGTTGGGACACATAGCAGGCTTATGCAAACACTGTTTATGAAAAATTATGCGGGTATTAATGAGAAGATAGCTTTTTTCGTCGCTGTCACACACACACACACACACACACACACACACACACACACACACACACACACACACACACACACACACACACACACACACACACACACGCACACACACACATACGCGTGCGCACGCGCGCGAGTCGCCAAAAAGACTTTAGCAAGGTTTGCGTAGCTAGACGTGACGTCATTTTTATGGTTTTACTTCTTTGCCAGAATTTCTGCGCCGCACGCCAAAAAGTCATGTGCATGCTCCGGAATGCGCTCCGACCCAGCCCCATCTCAAATTCTACCGTATTTTTTTAAATGCGGTAGACAAAAACCAACAAAAACAGAACAAAAACAATTAACAAACCAAATAAACCTCAAAAGACAAACAAACAAATGTGTGGGCTGGTGTGTGAATCTGCACCTTCACAAAACAACCATAAGGTTCAAAGTCATAGATCAGCACACACCTGTTGACTGAGTATTTCAATAATGATAATATTAATAGGCCGTTAAGGAGAAACGGTTTACCTCCTCACATATAACTTTTATATTTTTATATTCTGCCACTTGTCATTAATTCAAGTACAAAGGATTGGAGTGCAATGTTTTGCCAGGTCATTACCTGTGTCTTATATTTTCGACCTTCGGGCTTTAGCCGTATGGTCCAAAATCACAGACCAGCACACAATACTTTGCCAAAAATTTGTAAACGCCAGCACATTGATAACGTGTCATGAAATTCATATACAAATGTCTGGACGGACATTTTTTACAAGCTAAATTTCTGTTTCTTCTGGTCTATGATTTTGGACCTTACGGATTTAGACGCAAAGTCCCAAATCACAGACCAGCACGCACGTGTTTGCCATGAGATTTTCAAACGTCATAGCCATTGATTAGCAAAAGCTCCAACTAGCCGCATAGTCAGGCCAAAGCCACGATGCCTGTAGCAACAGAGTGTGTGTGTGTGTGTGTGTGTGTGTGTGTGTGTGTGTGGTGTGTGTGTGTGTGTGTGTTGTGTGTGCGTGGTGGGGAGGGAGGGGGGGGGGCGGGGGTGTGGGGTGGGGGGGGGGGTGTGGGGGAGGGGAGTGTTTGGCAAGCTTAGGTCATTCGTGGTCATGTCAATGCGGTGGCGCAGCGGATTTGCAATAGTCAAAGCACCATCGACAGGCCCTTAATGCAACATGCAGAAATTAACTCCTTCGTGCGTGCAGCCACCAGCACTGTCTACAATACCACACCAGGAATCACCTGGACAAAAAACGCTACAGACTGCCAAAGGATTTATGCTGACAGCTCCTAGTGATCGAGCTGAAAACTTTGCATCCGTAACCAGCGTTATATTTTCTGTAAAGAAACTTCAGTTGTTTGAAGGTCATCCACATTCACAGTTTTTGCAAGGTATATGTAATTCTTGAATGATGTACTGCATTGAAAGAGAGTAAACTTGCCTTTGACCCAAATCATATGTGGTGTTCTTTCTTTGTGTGTGTCGTATAGTGAATGTGCGTGCGTGTGTGTGTGTGTGTGTGTGTGTGTGTGTGTGTGTGTGTGTGTGTGTGTGTGTGTGTGTGTGTGTGTGTGTGTGTGTTTTCTTAAACGTCGCTGGGAGAGAGTATTTTTATGTGTGTGAGTGAGTGCGTGCGTGTGTTGTTTTGTTGTCTATACTGTGTGACTGATGCGATGCAAGTGCATGCAATTTTGTTCTCATCAAAGACATAATTCTGCAGAGCTGTACTACCACCGCTCTCATATAAAGAAGAAAGAAACTTCATATTTTGGTACACTAACATTTATCTACTAAATTCTGCGCCCGAAAACACTGAAGACAGATGCATTCATATACTTGTTTCTATCAGTGCTAAACAAATACACTAACACTCTCGACACGTTCCGCACTCCGGATACTCGACTATTTGCCGCGTATCCGGATGCGGCACGTCTTGAGTGAGTTAACTTCTACACATTGTGCCCCAAAGTCAAAGTTCAGTGAGTAATTGCGCTTTGAAGACCACATTACACTTCACGAGACGGATCGACCATGATAGTTCAAGGGCGGTGCCAGAACAGCTTGGCGCCTGTAGGCGCCAAGCTATTCTGGCACCACCCTCGAACTATTATGGTCGATCTTTCGCAGCATCGGCCTAGAGTTATTATAGATGATCAAACATGGTCGACTCATATCTTCTCGAGCTTGACAGGGCTGCTTACTACTTTGTGAAGGCAAAAGACAGTCAGCTCATTTTTTTTTTCCCCGAAAAGCGAGATTTGTATTGTAATGTAAAGAAATTCGTGCTTTTCACAAAAAATGTACTTACCGTATTTTTCCTTCGCAAGGCAGGACAGGGTATACAATTCAAATATACAAAACCACTGAAAAATCAAATGACATGAAAAGGCACTGACGCGTCAAGCTAATGAAGCACTGCCATTGACCTGTCATGGTCAGTAGTATTTACATATACTGTATATTGACATGGTGATAAAAGAAATGAGTGTCGCGTGGAAGAAAAAAGTGATTCTATCGTAGACAAGTAAGTGTTAAGTGTGGGCCAAGTGGGAACAGAAAGTTATTCCGAGCATATTTCTGAGTAGACAATCGAGGGTCACAGTTATTTTGGATAAAAATTACGTACCTTTTTAATAGGATTCATTCTCGTTCGCACGGAGAGCTGCGATCTACTTTGTTATGATACGCTAAGATTAGACCAGAAGTTTCTAGCGAAGTCGCACGGAGAGTAGCGGTCGATTTTTTTGTGATGCGTGGTTTCGCTGCGAATAGACCAGAACGTTCGAGCGAAGTCGCGATCTGTCTAGTGACCTCACATATGACGTCAAAGTGTCGGCAACATTTTGCAACACTGTATAAAAGGCGCTTAAAATAATAGTGGAACCTGGTAGCTCATTCTAGTAAATTCTCTGTCATTAATATTAATAAGTTTTGGTTACGTTTTCCTTTCTGATTGTTTGTGTTGTGCGAATTTGTTGGATTATTCTGGAAAGCTATAATATTCTAAAAGACCATGCTAGGAAGCTTGTGTGTACATTGTCAGTGACAGAAACATGCAGTGTATCGTAGATACATTGTCAACGACAGAGATATGCAGTGTATCGTAGGTACATTGTCAGTGACGAGCGATGCAGTGTATAGTGTGTACATTGTAAATGAGAGACGCAATGTAACAGTGGTGTACATTGCATAAGAGACGCAGTGTGTCAAAACTGTTGATGCGTTGTACAGAAGACAGTGTATCAGTGTTGGTGCATTTGTAAATGCATTGTGTGGAGATAGCATCGCTGCAATAAAATATTGTTGGAACTGTTACTCCTGATTGGTCTACAACCTTGTGCCACGTGTGACGAGTTGCAGCTGAGTGAAGTTTCTTTATAAGAACCCAACGTGGGTGCGTCTGGTGTGATATCATACTGCGACTACGACTACCACGTAACACGGTTGCCGCATGGCCGCAAAAAGTGATTCCATACATACTTCTGTCGTAGACGACTGAGTGTCACATGTGTGTCACGTGGAAGCAAAGAGTGATTCCATAAATGTTTCTACCGTAAACAACTTACTTTCAAATGTTGGTCACCTGGAAACTAAAAGTGATTCCATACACATTTTTATCGTAGATAACGTAGGGTCACATGTGGGCTACATGGAAACAAAGTGATTTCATAAATACTTGTATCGCAGACAACGGACTGTCACACGTTGGTTGTAGAAAGTAAAAGTGATTCCGTATTTCCATCACAGACAACTAAGTGTCACATGTAGGTCATGTGGAAGCAAAGAGTGATTCCAGACATTTTTCTATCGTAGACAACTGAGTGTCACACTGATGTGAGCCTTGTGGAAACTGAAAGCGGTTCCATACACATTTCTAACGAACTGCATAAAGTCCAAATAAAAGCAACAACTATTAAATACAATTGCTCAGTTTTCAATGAAAAAAGAAGAGGAAATAAACATGAAATAATTGCAGAGTGGACTGTTTGTCTATGAACGCCATTTGTTTCTTCTTGGCGCTAAACTGACGATCTCTTTGTCTTTTTTTCTGAAAGTTAACTCATTCGAGACGTGCCGCCTCCGGATACGCGGCATATGCCGCGTTTCCGGAGGCGGCACGTCTCGAATGAGTTAACGCCTTTAAAGCTGCTGACGATACCGCTCGGCGGAAAAGACGCGTGGTATCGTCAGTAACAGTCAAGGGGTTAACTGGCTTTGGTTAACAAAAAAGTGTTTGTCATTTGACCTGTTAAAATGTATAGCCTGTTTGCCCATCAAACTCAGAAGCTGTCACGACGCCCAGTCTGTTTACCGCGTCCTTCTCCCTCGCGCCATCTTTTCTCTTATCTCCCCTGCAGAACATGGACCACAGCGTGTCTCTGAAGCGCGTACTCATCGTGTAGTAGATTACGACATTAACAGAACTGTTGGCAGTCTCCAATAAGTGCGTGAAGCACAGGCTCGCAACCATAACATTTTCGTAGCGACCGCCTACCACAAACTGCGGTTCGAAGGCGCGAACAAGGGCAGACAGGACGGAGGGTGTGATACAGATAGTGTATACCACGCATACGATCAGCAGCATCCTGGTCACTGCAGCTTCGCGCTGATTGGAGGAGGAGGAGGACAGCGTGGACTGTGATATTCCGCCGGCCTAGTGTAAAGGATAAAAGATCAAAAGTAAGTTCATCGTTTTACATTTTGTAAACTTACAAGATCCAGACCAAACAGATAACTGACTCAACACTGTGAAAAAAGCAAAGAAAATCCCGGCGCAAAGAAAGAAGTTCTGAACACGCTTAAAAAGGACAGTTACAAACTCTCTACTCCGCTTATAACAAGGTCAGATATAACAAAAGTCGGATATAGCAACACTTTTTCAGAGTTCCCAACAGCAGTTTTTCAACGTAAGTAATTACTTTGCTTATAACAAACATCGGATACAACAAGAAGAAAATATAGGCCCCCTCAGTGACAGTTTGTTCTATCCCGAGTACATCAATAAACTGCCCTTGTACTTTACCTTTCTAAGCGTGTTCTTTTTTTGGTGTGGCGTTGCACTTGCTCTTTCTAATCGCGTTTCTTTCTTGGTAATTATTTATACCAGCCGCACAAGCAGACGATCAAATATTCTTCCGCACAAACACACTCTACGACAATTTCCTACTCACGTGAGCCGTCTCCTTCCGCCAGGCCGTCACAGTGCGCATGCGCACTGCGATGACAATGGTGGCTACGATCACTGCCACGAGACACACAGTGAGATGCACGGTGCCGAAAGCCACGTCAAACACGGCGATGTAGGTCTGGCGGTGTCGCAGGAAAAAGTCCGAGGGGACGGTGAGTATTGTCACGACGTTCGTGAGCGGATCGACCGTCTTTTTCAGTGTGTACTTAAAGCTGCCGATGGCTCTTCCTGCCAAGCAGGTGGCGAACACGATAATCACCAGCACCCACATCTGTCTGAAAAACAGAACCTGGTAAGCAAGGAACCATCAGTCGGGCCGATGTTGGCCGCAGTGGGCCCGCGCACGGATGTGCGCGGGCACACTGCGACCGACAACGGTCCGAGCGTTCTTTGCTAACTGGAAAGAGACCATGAACGCAGAGGATGATTGAGCAATGCGTTGTACGCTGCATTGATATAACTCATAAAAGACAGAAAAATTGAATTGCTCAGTTATTGACGCTTCTTGAAAACATCGCACCGCGGCATGCTGCCCGAAAACGCCGTAGGCTTTGGGCGCCTTGCGGGTTGATGACGCAGATACATCGCTCTTGGAAGTGACTTGTAAGTGTTTTATTTAACTCATTCAGCCCGACGGCCGTATTTCCCAAAAGTTGGAGGCCGGTCGTCTAATGTCTATGCACCAGTTGCAGGAGATAGATCGACCATGATAATTCAAGGGCAGTGCCAGATTAGCTTGGCGTCGACAGGCGCCAAGTTAATCTGGCACTACCCTTGAATTATCATGGTCGACCCATCTCCTGCTGTCTGCTCGGCGTTAAACTCATATAACTAACTCACATCTCCTGCTGTAGTGCCTCAGGGCTGAATGGGTTAATTTAATGGGTTGAATGTTTATCATTATTTAAACAATTGTATATTTATTGTATTTTATTATATTTTTAAAAATTAATTACCATTTTACTGCTGTACATTGCGTTGTTTAGACGTGAAGGTGTGTTTGTACTAGTGTTGTACTGCTTTAAATAATTGCATTAGTTTTGACATGAGGTTGTTCATTTTTATTTCGTGTATATCTCAGAAACGTATTTTTGTGTATATTCAAGTCACTGAGCCTGTCGGACTACTTAAATTGCCCAAAGCGGGAAGATTTAAATTTTTAAATACAAAATTGAACCGAATTGAATTGAACTGAATTGAACTGAACTGAATTAAAGCCGAGCAGGCAGCCACACGTTATGTTAGACAGTCATTGCTGAAGGGAGATACTAGAACACACTGAGACAGTCATTGCTGAAGGGAGATACTAGAACACACTGAGACAGTCATTGCTGAAAGGAGATACTAGAACACACTGAGACAGTCATCCCAAGTGGCAAAACGTCTTCGGACCCACGAATGCCGCAGTGGGCCCGCGCACACCCGTGCGCGGGCCCACTGCGGTCGTCGTGGGCCCGAGGACTTTTGCTGGCTGTGACAGTCACTCACCTTGCCGAGAACAGGGTTTTGGCGCGCAGCGGGCTGAGGACGCAGATACATCGCTCAACGGAGAGAACCACGACGAGAGTGCTGGACGCGCTGAGAAAAGCGCTGAAGATCCCGATAAACACAGACCACTGGGACTGATGACATTAGTAAATAAAGAAAGAACTATAATGAGGAGCAAAAGAAATGCGACATCATTTGAATCATCGGAAACACTGAAGTGTTTAGTATGGCAGCACACTGAAGTGTTTAGTATGGCAGCACACTGAAGTGTTTCCGATTATTCGAATGATGTCGCATCTCTTTTGCTTGTCTGTATATACACGCACATCGACACAGGGAAGTAGATAGAATGGGCGGATAGTGAATTTATAAACCACCTCAGACGTGCTTGCAACCACCGATGCGGACGGTTGCATGCCCCTCCACCCCCTTCACCTAAAAATAAATTTAACCCTTTGGCTGTCGGTAGTGCTTTTTTTGTCTCCGTGATTCCTACAGGAATCATCAAAGAGTTAAAAATGTGTCTGTGTGTGTGGTGGTACTTGGGGGTGGGGGGTGTGGTGGCAGAATAGCTTGGCGCCTACAGGCGCCAAGCTATTCTGCCACCACCCTTGAACTATCATGGTCGATCTAACAGGCGCCAAGCTATTCTGCCACCACCCTTGAACTATCATGGTCGATCTGTCTCCTGAATTGTAATGCAGTCTTCAGAGGATAATTCCAAAATGTGGGGATTTCGTATCTCGGGCACAATGAGTTAATTTCAAAATCCATGTGCGTAAGCACGTCACAGGTTTTCTGATACCTTTGGTACGCGTCGTTGGAACTTTCTAACATAGAAAAGAGAACAAAAGCAGAGACCTCTTTCATTGTACTACACTCAGACTTCACGACCTGAGTTAAGCCTCTTCGTTTAACAATTTTGTAACTGACTGACTGTTATATATTTATCGTCCTACAGCACTAGATGTGAACAAGGACGACAGTTTTGAAAGACACACTGAGAACAATTATAAAGCAGACATTGCCAGCTGTAGATCCTCTATTGTCGGGAACGGGTCGCTTGAAAGTCACCCGCACGCACACACTTCGCGGTTAAATTAATCTCTCTCTCTCTCTCTCTCTCTCTCTCTCTCTCTCTCTCTCTCTCTCTCTCTCTCTCTCTCTCTCTCTCTCTCTCTCTCACACACACACACACAACACACACACACACACACTCTCTCTCTCTCTCTCTCTCTCTCACACACACACACACACCATCACACACACACACACACACACACACACACACACACACACACACACACACACACACACACACACACACACACACACACACACACACACACACACACACACACACACATACACACACACACACATCTGTGTTTGGAAGCACGTTCGACTTATCGGAGCTGTCATCAGTTGTTAAATTATAGAAAAATTCGCAGCTTTGGCCGGGAAAAAATTGTTCGACAAGTGATTTTTGACATTTCCGTTTTCGACCTTAACGCATTCCGCCCTGACGCACTACAGGGGCGGTCCGTGGCGCAGTGGTTAAGGCGCCTGCCACCAATGCTAAAGGTGCGAGGTTCGATTCCGGGTTCCGGCGTCGGATTTTTCTCCTCTAGTAAGTGTCACCGTTAATTCGGGCGGACCGTCGGGGGTTCTTTCTCCGGGTACTCCGGCTCTTCCTCCCCCTCCACTTTGGTATCAGTTTCAGCCAACTTAATAAAATTTCAAATACAAAACGATTTCCAAATACCGTCGTAGCTCGCTTGAGCTTGCCCTTAGCACCACGTGAATGTTCTGTGTTTACGTACAGTGTGTGAGTGAATGCGCGTGTTTCACGTGAGCGTGCTTGTTGGGTTCAGTTCGCGGCTACATTCTGCGCATTGAGTTATATTATAAATATGAGAAATGCGCCATATAAATGCTATGCATTATTACAGCAGGAGATAGATCAACATGATAATTCAAGGGTAGTGCCAGTTTAGCTTGGCGCCTGCTAATCTGGCAGTACCCTTGAATTATCATGGTCGATCCATCTCCTTCAACAGGTGCATAGTGGTTAGATGACTCCTCCGAAATTTGGGAAATACGTGCGTGGGGTTGCGCTGTATCGGTCTGTACATCTCGTTTGAATATAAGTACAGCCCCACATGGTTGTGTTCTTGTGGCGCAGTCCCTCAGTGTGTCTATCTGGAGAGTAGTAGTGCAAACGGTAAGGCTGTGAAACAAAGAATAACGCCTTTAACCCTGAAGATATTCAATAGCACCAAAACACACTGGGCCTAAGTCTGCAAACCTGAACAAATTCAGACTCAAATTGTTTAAAACGAAATAACCAAGACAAAAGAGATTAGTAAACTGTTTCGTGCTTGTCATTCAAAGCGCGTCCTAAGCGTTTTGAAATGACAAACACAAAACAGTTTACCAAACCTTTGTTTTCCTCTGCTTGTAAGTCCAAAGCGTATTTTTTCTTGGCGGTTTTTTTCTTTGCATTGTACACGCTTGGTAAAGTCATCTGACTGGTTTGGGTTCAACTGTTTGAAGTAATTTTTATTTATAATGACGAGCAAAAGAAATGCGACATTTTGGGAATCATCGGTAAAGTGTTTTCGATGATTCCAAAAATGTCGCATTTCTGTTGTTTGTCAGTACACAAACGCAAGGTAACTCAGTGATGTTTCATAATAGCGTACAATCATGTACACCTTACCTGGAAAACCTTCCCCAGGGTGTCATCGAACAAGAAGAAAAAGGTGTAGACCCGAGACGCCAGGTAAAAGACAATGAAGCCGATGTCGTATCCTGCCAAACTGAACAAAAAGGAAAAACCTCAACCCAAAAATAAACCACCTTCAAGACTTAACACTATTCTGCTCCAGGACCGAAATCCGCAAATTCTGAAGTTGCTCCTTAAAGACTGTATTACATTTCTGGAAACAGATCGCCAAGCTATTCTGGCACAACCCTTGAACTATCACGCTCGATCCATGTGTTGCCGTGGTGTGTCGGAGTTGAATGAGTTAAAAGTCAAGAAATGTTTACACCACCAGTAGTGTGGGAAATAATTAATTAATTAGTTAATTAATTAATTAGACGTTGTTGTTTTTTTTTTTGGGGGGGTGGGAGGGGGGGTGGGGTGGGTGGGGGGGGGAGCAGGAACACTGTGCGTGACACGATTCTTTAATCTACATAAAAAAAGGATTTTTTGTTTGTTGGGGGGGGGACGGGGGAGGGGTGGGGGGTCTGGGGGGGGGGGGAGATGAGGGAGATAGTAGCTACTCGTCTGGGCAGGAGGAAATAAAATTAAATATAGGCCTACTAATCCAAATCTTTTTTTTTTAAATATTGGGGCGGGGGAGGTGGTGCAGCAGAGGATGCTCTGCCGCCCCCTCACCCGCCATTCTCTTCTTTTGGGAGGGCCAGCCCCTGCGTCCCCCCCCTTTTCCGCACCTCCCTCTTTGTACGCCACTGACAACAAGTAGGCACTTTTATTTGTCTATGTCTACAAGGCATATGAAGTTAACCTAGGCACCTACGGAGCAAAGGCGTAGAGGTGAGACCTAAAGGTGCCAAGCTATTAAGGGTTGACTGGACTGCTGCCCTGTAATTGCCTGAGCCCATATCATACTGAGGTTAAAAGCTTCAAATTTGTACACTGCCATATGCAAGCTAGATTATAGTACTTACAGATACGGATATAGACCAATGGCTTTAGTTCAAGGGTGGTGCCAGAATAGCTTGGCGCCTAGAGGCGCCAAGCTATTCTGGCACTACACTTGAACTATTTTAGTCAAACTTATTTCACACACTGGTGTATTCTGCATGATATGTGTTAGAGGACAACAGCCAAAGTTGAGAATTTTGATTGTTGGGCTCACTATGTTAAAATTGATGCATTCCAAAGGGATATTAGTAGCAGTTCAACCAGCGAATAAAAGCAAGAAACTCCAAACAGCGTGAAAAAGTAGCAAAATTCAATCAGCACAGAAACGAAACATAATTCAACAGCTTAGAAAATCAACAACATTCAACCAACAGCGAAAAGCAACAGCATTTAATCATCGTAAGAAATCGGCAAATGAACTAGCGTAGACAAGCAACAATACTCAATAAGCGTTAGAAAGCAACAAAATTATACCATTGTGACAAAGCGACAACATTCAACAGCATAGAAAAGCGTTAAAATTTAACCAGCTTAAAAAAAGCAACAAATTTAATGAACGTTAAAAAGCAACACATTAAACCATAGCACAGAAAAGCGATAAAGTTCAACCAGTGTAGAAAATCAACAAAATTTAACTAACAGAGGTAAGCTACACAATTCAACCATCGTGAAAAAGCAACAAAATTCAGCCAGTTTAGGAAAGCAACAAAATTCAATCAGGCAAGAGTTATACCTGAACAGACACACGTTGACGCGGTCGCGTAGTCCCTGACGTGCGAACACCGCCATGTTGATGACGTTACCAGTGACGCCACACAGCACGAGCACCGGAAGTATCCCGCCATCTACCACGTTCTCGACCAGCTTTCGTGTAGAAGCACTCATTATGACAGATTCAACTTTTTGAAAGTCGGCGGAGGGAGTTGGTAGTTGAGTTGTGTTACCACATCTTGAGGAGGAATAGAAGTCAGAACCGGTGTGCGTGACTGAGGCGGCATCTTCGGTTGCGGCCATGTTGATGTTTTGTCAGTTTTGTATACTTACAAATTTATTTCCATTTTTGTTCACAAGGGCAGGCTGTGAAACTGTTTGTGCTCGTGCTTTTAAAGCGTGTTTCTTTCTTTGCTGGTTCTGTCCTTATATATTACACGCTTAATTGGCGGTCACTTCTTTAATTTCGAAAGACACCTAAATTTATTAGTTCTCTATCATTATACCTGCGCATCATTAGTCACCAAGAAACGTTTTACTACTGAAAGTAATAATGTGCCTCTTTTATAGCAAGGCGAAGCTGTCATAAATCCGTAAAATTAGTGTTTGTTTGTTCGTATGTGTGTGTGTGTGTGTTTGTGTGTGTGTGTGTGTGTGTGTGTGTGTGTGTGTGTGTGTGTATGTGTGTGTGTGTGTGTGCTTGCGTGCGTGCGTGCGTACTAGTTTGAGTGCGCATGTTAACGTCTGTGTACGTGTGTGTGTGAGTGTGTGCATGCGTTTGCGTTTGCGGCGATCGTATTGCGTATTTGTATGATTAGTTTGCACATTATCTGCCTTTGATAAACCTATGAACAAAATCAGTTTAATATTTGTTCGAAATGGAAAAAGGATCTCCGTGCAGATCACACCGCAAAATCTTTATGATGCCATATAACTTGTTTAACTCATTCAGCCCGACGCACGTATTTCCTAGATTTTGGAGGCGTCATCTAACGACTATGCACCTGTTGCAGGAGATGGATCGACCATGATAATTCAAGGGCAGTGCTAGATTAGCTTGGCGCCGACAGGTACTGCCCTTGAATTATCATGGTCGACCCATCTCCTGCTGTAGTGCGTCAGGGCTGAATGGGTTAAAATATTATTTTGCGAAATATGTTGGACAAATATATCATTCAAGAAAAAAAAGCTTGTTCAACGTGCATTAAACCCATTGCAAAACAGCCGATCAAAGCTAAACTTTGAGAAAATATGTGTCAACTTTATTTTGCAGCAAGTTAATCCAACATGAAAGAACAGATTAGACGAGTATAATTTAAAATTTTAATTTCCCAGCCGGTGCGCGTCCAACAACACACAACTGAAAGCGGCATAGATTTTCATGAGCCCCCGCAGGCTCATGAGAATCCGTGCCGCTTGCTGGCCTTATTTACATAAAGTTCTTAAAACAGACCTAATTCAGTGAATGAATCTCAGTTCAAGGGAGATAATTTCTAGCCTCCGACAATGACTTGGTTACATCATTAGTATCGTATTTATTAAAGCCTTCGGCAAATAGAGCTAATGAGATGATAAATATCCAAAATACTTACAAACGAGAATTTCTTTGAGTGGAAAACTAATAAAAATGAAATATATTCCTTTTCGTAAATGCAACTGGTGAGATTTTAAATCTCGAAAACAGTACAAAACACTCATTAAAAACGGAATGTAGCTCTTCTGTCTAAAAATTAATTAACTACTAAAATGCAGCCCCATGCTGCATCAAGACATCAAAAGATCAACACTCTTTAAATTTTTATTTTATTATATTATATTTTATTTTTCATATCTTTAGCAGAATTGTATACATTCTTATTGATCTCTACATGTAGTTTACAGAATGTATCAAACTAGTATTATTCTATTTTTATTTCAATGTGTGCTCATTTGAATGTCAGTGTATCATCTCATCTGGAATACAGTCACACCCGTGAAATCCATGTAGTCGGCTGCTCATTTAACTCCTTCACCACCATTGGTCGCAGATTGTGTTTCTGAATCTTTCGCAGCACACCGCTGAAAATCCCCAGCCCGCCAGGGAACATAGACACAAAGTGGTGTCGGCAAGAGGCATAGATTCTCATCAGCCCCCGCAACTGCGGTGGCTGATGAGGATCTATGCCTCTTGCAACTGAAGCTTGTTCAAGTTTTTCGGGGGATAACAGGTGATTCAGGGCCACTGTGCTTATACAACCCCCCCACCCCCCCCCAGCAACATTTCTATCAAAGTGGGCCCAGGATTCGTAGCGCAAACATGCTTAACCCATTCAGCCCTGCCGCACTACAGCAGGAGATGGGTCGACAATGATAATTCAAGGGTAGTGCCAGATTAGGTTGGCGCCTGTCGGCGCCAAGCTAATCTGGCACTGCCCTTGAATTATCATGGTCGATCCGTCTCCTGCGAATGGTGCATAGTCATTAGATGACGCCTCGAAAATTTGGGAAATACGGCCGTCGGGCTGAATGAGTTAATAAAAAAGAGGGTAAAACGCAATTTATAGAGCTTGCAAAGAGACTTAAATTTATATTAGCTTTCAGAGAGTTAAACGGCTGTTTTCAGTTCTGATAAGACTGCAGGTGGGAATAACATAAATTTGAGCCGTGAGGTGACTCTTGTACGTTTTCAATCGTGCACGCACGCACACACACGTAAAACACAAGCACACACAAGCACACGCACACACACAGACGTCGTAGCAAGCCACTCCCTGGAAACGTATTGTGAGTGTGGCTTTACTAACAAGTGCGACAACGATGGAACGATACATTCAATTCTCGTCAAATACGTCGCTAAACAGGCGTTTGTTTTGCTGTTGCTGTTGATGTTGTTCTGAATGGTGGTGGTGCGGACAGTGTAAATATTGACGGTTGCATCGCCCAGGTGGCTGTCATTATTTCTTGTCCTGACTAATTTAGTTCGTGACTAATTAGTCTGGAACTGACGGATTTCGGCAGTGACGGCAGTATGCAAATTATAGTCTTGAACTGACGTATTTCAAGAATGAGTGAATTATAATATTGAAATGACGGATTTTCGGCAGCCACTTCAGTAAGTAAATAAATCTTGAACTGACCGATTTCGGATGAGATGGCCGTCAGCACATTTGTCTTAAACTGACGGATTTCTGCATTGCCGACAGTCGCTAAATTAGTTTAAATTGACAAATTTCGGCTGCGGGGGCAGTCAGTAAAGTAGTCTTGAACTGACGGATTTTGGCAGTTACGACATTCAGTAATCTTGAACTAAGAGATTTCAGCAGTGAGGGCCGTCAGAAGTCTTGAACTGCCGACGGACTTTGACAGTGACGGCAGTCACTAGTCTTGCACTGACAGGTTTCAGAAGTGATTGAAGGCTGTAAGTGAACTCTCCACAGAAAATGGTGCTTGCTATTTGCCAAAGCAGAATTCAGAATAAAAGCATTTTCTTGAATTTAAAGCATATTTTTATGTTTACATGAATTTAGACGTTTTAGAAAACAAATCTTACTTTTTTTGTGAAAATTTTGCTGATAATAGTATGTTATTCATATGTTTGTTGCTTTTACCAACTTAGGATTGCAGTTCACAATAATTTTCAATCAGATTTTCGTTATCCACCAGTTTATTATTTCAAAACAATTACCGCAAAACTATATATGGATTTGCACACGATTTGGACATTGAACCATGGCTTCCCTTCAGCTACGTGTTTTGCACTATGGGCAGAAAGTATGAACATTCCTGTTTATTATCTTGAAAACATGCATGAAAAGAAACGTTTGATGTGGTGACGAAATGCCAGTAATGCGATAAACGTTTTCGTTATGTTATCTTAACATCAAAGCGGTAGCCACTTGTTGATTGTATGGCTTGAGTTTCTGTGCACTTCCTTCATGAGAAGTCAGCATGGGGACGCAGATAATGATGATACATACAGGATACAGATGTTTGGACATAGTATATATTAAAGAAGATGAAAGAAATATTGTCATGCACCGCCGCATTGGCACATGGATCATGGACCTAAATTAACAAACAGTGATGCTTAGACCAAAAATTTCGTACCTCGAAAAGGAGAGAGAGAGAGAGAGAGAGAGAGAGAGAGAGAGAGAGAGAGAGAGAGAGAGAGAGAGAGAGAGAGAGAGAGAGAGAGAGAGAGAGAGAGAGAGAGAGAGAGAGAGAGAGAGAGATGAATCTTTTTGTTTTTAAATTCAGGATAAAGCCATTAGGCAACTCAATGCCTGTCTTACAAGCTGTCCTGTAAACAAAACAGAACATAACAGGAAAAGAAACATAGCATGCAAATAATAATAACAATAAGAATAAGAAGAAAAAGCAAAATTACGGGAAAAAAACACAATAGGTGAATCACCGAAGGGAGAAAAAAATGGCAATGGAGAATTTGTAACTTCCACCGATGTAAAAAGCAAGAGAAAGAAACGAGTGCATAGCATTAATAATAAACTCATCTAAGACAGTGTCATAGAATCAGCAGGGGATCTAACTGTTTGTCTGTCCAGCGCTGAGTGATTCCCCTTGGTTTGTATAGAATCAACAGCATCAATAGCGTATAGTGACACCGACAAGACAATAGATGATCAGTTAGCAAATGGATGGAGAAAGAGAAAATATTTGACGTTTACATGTTAACGGCAGTATTATTCTATATGGCAAACTGTGAAGTCACGCTGATTTGAAGTGAGTGTGAAAAGCACGTTTAAAGAGAGAGAGAAAGAGAGAGAGAGAGAGAGAGAGAGAGAGAGAGAGAGAGAGAGAGAGAGAGAGAGAGAGAGAGAGAGCGAGAGAGAGAGAGAGTCAGAGAGAGAGCGAGAGAGAGAGACTAGAGAGAGAGAGAGAGAGAGAGAGAGAGAGAGAGAGAGAGAGAGAGAGAGAGAGAGAGAGAGAGAGAGAGAGAGAGAGAGAGAGAGAGAGAGAGAAATGAAATGAAATGAAATGAAACTTTATTTCTCAACGGATGAAGTAATTAGCACGTGTGCCATTTTTCATACTTGCCGTTGCTACTCTACAAACACAGGATAATAATTGTAATACTGATAGTACCAAATTACACAATGAAAAATTAGGAGACATTAAACATGAAGAGACATTAAACAAAATTCATTCATTCATTCGGTCATACAAACGAAAAACAGAAAGTACACGCAACGCACGAACACACATACACGCGCTAATGACAACTTGACCTATATACGTTGCAAATCATTGGGATCATAGTGAAAATTCACTTTAGACAGCAACAATTATTTGGATTATAATAGAAACTTGAATTATGTAATTAGGCGATTATTATTAGTATGGACAAACCATACGGCAGCATGCACTGATTATAGGATAAGCAAATGTTTTATACGGATACTTGTGGTAGATTATGAGAGAGAGAGAGAGAGAGAGAGAGAGAGAGAGAGAGAGAGAGAGAGAGAGAGAGAGAGAGAGAGAGAGAGAGAGAGAGAGAGAGAGAGAGAGAGAGAGAGAGAGAGAGAGAGAGAAGCAAAAGTTTGGGCTGGCGTGTGAATTTGCTACATACGTCAAACAGCTATAAGGTTCAAAGTCAAGACCAGCACAGACTGAGTACTTCAAAAATGATAATAGGCCATTAAGGAGAAACAGTTTACCTCGATCCTCACATAATAATAACTTTTATTTTACTATGAGATTTTCCCACTTGTCACAAATTCAAGTACAAATGATTGGAGTTCAATGTTTTTGCCAGCTCATTACCAGTGTGCGCTGGTCTGTGATTTTGGACTATACGGCATTAGCCTTAAGGTCCAGAATCACAGACCGGCAAACACTAGTTTGTCAAAAGAGTTTTAATCGCCATCACATTGACAACGTGTCATAAATTCATGTACAAATGTTTGGAGTGACAATTTTTTTTACAAGCTAATTTTCTGTGTGTGCTGGTCTATGATTTTGTACGTTACGGCTTTAGCCACAAGGTCCAAAATCACAGGCCAGCACGCACGTGTTTGCCGAGAGATTCTCAAACGTCATAGTCATTGATTAGCAAAAGCCCTAATTAGCCGCATAGTTGCTATGATATTGAGCAGACGCAATTTATCACAGCAGAGTCAAGAAACCAACACTGGCACTGCGGCCTTTTTTTTTTTTTTCTCTCTTCAAAACTAAACTGCCCGGCAAAAGAAACGCGAAGTGTCGCACAGGTATTGGCAAACAAAGAGTTAGTTAGTGGGTTGGTGGGTTTAACTCATTCAACCCGACGACCGTATTTCCCGAATTTTGAAGGCGTCTTCTAATTACTATGCACCAGTCGCAGGAGATGGATCGACCATGATAATTCAAGGGCAGTGCCAGATTAGCTTGGCGCCGACACTACCCTTGAATTATCATGGTCGATCTATCTCCTGCTGTAGTGCGTCAGGGCTGAATGGGTTAAGGCCGAACGTGCGATTAACTTGAACCCATCTCAAGGCGGTTGCAAGCAAAGAACCATTTTGATAAATAATAGTAATAAATATGTTCGTTCTTCCTTTTACTTTTAGACATTGAGCTTGCTGTCTAAGCTACGGCATCACAAAAAAAAAAAAACAACCCCCCCCCCCCCCCCCACAAAACCATTTTAAAGAGTTATCGTCCTTGATTGTCGGGGAGGAAACCCTCTCCCTCCTCCTTCCAGTGTGCCCTCAAAACTCACCTCTTTCAACAGATCTAACACTCTAACGCCACCACACACCCCACTCCCAGTTGACTGTCGGTAATGTATTTGTGGTATGTGAGTCATTGTTAAAAGCGTGCACATGCGTGCGTGAGTTGTGAGTGCGTGCTTAGAGTTATAATTATTATAAGATAAGCGCATTATAAATACCGTAATTATTATTATTTTTGTTTAATTAGTGATGAAAATGAGTAAGCTGAAAACATTGTGGCGAGCGATTTTCGACTGAGAGACGGTAACAAACATCATGTGTAGGCTGTGCTGGTGTTCTAAACTTAAAGGAAATCTGCATTAGCAAAACCCACTAGAGAACCAGAATCATTTTCTTTCAATAAAAAAGATTTTCTGCAATATGTGCATTACTTTGAAGCTATGTTTACATGCTCCCAAAATTGATATAGAGATGAAGAAACCATCCCAGGTAAATCTGGCCGCTAATCTAAAAATCACAACCTTTCGCTTTTCATGGCGGTAAGTCATGTTGATTATTTGGGTACCTTTGACAAGAGCAAGGTAGGTCAAGAACAAATTGGACTGATTCTAATTTTTACTGATTTCAGTGACACTGCACACTGGGTGTTTTACAAATGTGTCCACTGCAGATGCTCCATCTTTGCACTTTCCGTGTCTCGTGATAGTTCAGTCATTGATGACGTCATTCGCCAATGATGTGAGACTGTAAAAACGTAACAGCCTCATCATAACATTGTCGAACTAATAATACCAGATTAAGCCGGTGCAAAGCATAACGGAATAAAAAAGCTACGGTGAAAAATTCACGTTTTTATTGCCTTTCAATATACTTTCAATTTATTTTCGATTATTAACCCATTCGAGACGTGCCGCATCCGGATACGCGGCTTATAGCCGCGTATCTGGATGCGGCATGTCTCGAATGAGTGAAACGTTCACGCCTTCAAACTCAAGCTGCCTTCTCTAGAGCAGGGGTTCCATTGTCAACATTCGCGAGTACAACAGGGGCCAGTTGCATGAGTGAGCATAGCGGAGCACCTTGCTTAGTGGCTGGCGCAGGACTCAGCTCACCCATGCAACTGAGCCCGGGTTCTCAATGTTGTCTTGCCTCAAGTAACCCATTTTAACCCCTTTGTTTTACAATCTATATGAGTACGAGTAACTGAGCCACCCAGATGCCCCTTGTACGCAACGGGAGGGGGGGGGGGGGGGGAAAGGGGAAGGGGGGGAAGGGGGGAGGGAGGGGGGAGGGGGAGGGGGAGGGGGGAATTAGCAGAGGAGAAGAGAACAAAAGGCTTTCATTTTACGACATCTAAGCTTCTCAATAAAATAAGTTACGTTTGTATTTGTTCGCTGCATTAAATTAACAAAACATAAAAAGGATATTACCATAAAAGCGGTTGTTCACATGTGTTGTTAATATGTGTTCTTAAAAATTGTGCTTCAGTTTTATGTTTGTGAACCAGACCAACTCTCCAAAACTGGCCAACGAAGTATTCGTATGAGCTAGTATCCCACCTTACTGCCTGGAGAAGACAGCTTTAAAAAAAACACAAAAAACCCCAACTGTCTTTCGACGTTTCACGCAGCCGAATCCCATTCAGTACAGGCTACATGTCACCTAAGCACACACTGAGTTGATAAATTTCATTTGACACCTCCTAGCCTACCCCTCCCATCTGCTGGAGGCTTACCCAGAAAGCTAACGGTCCCCTGGCATACGTCGTCCCGACGTATGCCAGGGGACCGTTTGCTTCTTGGGTTTGCCTCCAGCAGACGGGAAGGGCAGAATATGGAGGTGTAAAATAACGATAGATTCTCGTAAACTTGCGAGAGTACATTCATCCTGTCGTCCTAGCTTCGATTGTTCAAACACTGTCCAGCTTGAATACTCATCCGAAGTATCTATGTGTACTTACTCGGTCGTAGGGCGGTGGAAGCTAATCTGGCGTGAAGGCAGACACTGTAAAGGCAGTGCTGGCTTCACTCACAGACCTCCGCTCTTTATTCTTATTGTTCTTGTCGCCTCCCCTATGGACCATGTCTCTCAGTGTGCGCCTGAAGCGCGTGCTCATAGTGTAATAGATTACAAAATTGATGGAGCAATTGACTGACTCCAGAAGGTGGGTGAAGGACAGACTGGCAAAGAAGACATTATTGTAGCGGCCGCCTCCCACGAATTCCTTAACGAAGGTGCGCAGCAAAGCCTGGCCAACGGGAGGCGTCATGCAGATCGTGTATACCACGCAGACAACCAGCAACATCCGGGTCACTGATGCTTCACGCTGATTGGCTGAGGACGGCTGGTTTGCTGATGACGACCCGGCCTGTTGAAAACAGAGTGAAGATGAAATAAATGACAGATATTATCCTGCAGAAACTGTGTAATATGTAGCAGACAGTCTTTAACCCATTCAGCCCTGACGCACTACAGCAGAAGATGGGTCGACCATGATAATTCAAGGGAAGTGCAAATTAGCTTGGCGCCTGTCGGCGCCAAGCTAATCTGGCACTGCCCTTGAATTATCATGGTCGATTCATCTCCTGCAACTAGTGCATAGTCATTAGATGACGCCTCTAAAATTTGGGAAACACGGCCGTCGGGCTGAATGAGTTAACCCATATACTGCTGAGAAAAAAATGAACACCACACAGCTGCAAGACGCCTAAATTCTCAAGAGGATGTCGGCCTCTTGCGATATCACTGATCTTTGTACCCATGTTGTTTGTACCCATGTTGTTTGTACCCATGTTGTTTGTACCCATGTTATGTTGTTTGTACCCATGTTGTTTGAACGGATTTTGTTGTCTGGTGTTGAATTTATAAGGAATTCAAACACACAAATGCTGGCCATTGGCAATGAAGGGATTAGAACACAATTTTCCGCTACATCCTACAGTTTTGTGTAGTAGCCTATGTTGATCTTTGAAAGTTCTATGATATAAAGCTTATGTATCTCCAGCTTACTCCTGCTGAACTACTGATCAGCGTGTCTGGCTACAAGACAGAGTTCCTATAGCAGAGATCAGAACACAAAAGTTGACAGTCAAGGGTGTAAAATGCAACAAAAATCCAAACAGATAAAAAACACGCTTAGAAAGGACAATTACAACACAACAATGTTGACGGGATCTTTATGAAGAGTTGACTGTAAAGAGACCCAAGAAGCAAGCAACAAACCATTCCGTCAGCAACAAAGATTTAAATCATTCAGCCAGCACTGAAAGCAAACATACAACCAAGAAATCAATCAATAGGTCAATCGATCGATCGATCGATCAATCGTTCAATCGATCGATCGATCAATCAATCAATCAATCAATCAACCAACCAACCAACCAACCAACCAACCAATCAATCAATCAATCAATCAATCAATCAATCAATCAATCAATCAATCAATCAATCAATCAATCAATCAATCGAAATCGGATTTCAAAGCATTTAAACACGAACGCATAAGTCCTGCTTACGTGAGCTGTATCCTTCCGCCAAGCCAGTACGGAGCTCATGCGCACTGCGATGACGATGGTGGCTACCATGACGACCACGAGAGAGGCTGTGGGGATGACGACGTTGAAGGTCATATCGTGCAGAGCGTGGTACCAGTCGCGGTTCTTCTGATAGAACTCTGTGCATAAAGTTATAAAGTTAGTTATTTGGGTTAAACGCCGAGCAGACGACTACAGCCATCTCACGGCGGTGTGCAAAAAGCAGCTGCACATATGTATTGTGGGGTTTAGACGAAATCTGCACCGGAAAGAAAGAAAGCTTTGGCTGTCGGCAGCGGTTTTGTTCGCGATGACGGAAGGAATCATCGCGACAAAAACCGCTGCCGACAGCAAAAGGCTTAACCCATTCAGCCCTGACGCCCTACAGTAGGAGATGGGTCGACCATGATAATTCAAGGGCAGTGCCAGATTAGCTTGGCGCCTGTCGGCGCCAAGCTAATCTGGCACTACCCTTGAATTATCATGGTCGATCCATCTCCTGCAACAGGTGTGTAGTCGTTAGATGACGTCTCCAAAATTTGGGAAATACGTGCGCCGGGGCTGAATGAGTCAAAGATATTTATTATAAATACAAAGGAATACAGGTGCTTGTGTGCCTGCGTGTGGGTCTGTGTTAGCTGCTCGGGGTGGGGGGCAGCGAAAGAATGAGAGCACAGTGTGTAATGTGTAATCACGTGTTACCTTAGTACTTGTTTAGCTGTTTATATTTACGTGGCGTGGCCAAAGGCAAAATTCCATTGTTTGTATAACATATAACCCATTCAGCCTTGACGCCCTACAGCAGGAGATGGGTCGACCATGATAATTCAAGGGTAGTGCCAGATTAGCTTGGCGCCTGTCGGCGCCAAGCTAATCTGGCACTACTCTTGAATTATCATGGTCGATCCATCTCCTGCGACAAGTGCATAGTCGGTAGATGAAAATACGTGCGTCGGGCTGAATGAGTTAATGGATATTACAATTTTTCAATTCAATTTTCAATTCAGTTCAATGCAAGATTAGCCTGAGCTCCTGCGAATACATACGCCGTTTGCAGATGGAGCGGTTTGGTTGTTCGAAATCCGTGCAGTTTGCTTCACCTACTTATGGTTTAGGGATAACCTCTGTTAAAGGCCCACTACCACCGTAACTGCTCACATATACCCTTCTGTAACAGACGGTTACGAAACGCGACGTACTGGTCTAGTTATGGTTTATATATAATCTAGTTCAGCATACGCCGTCTTAATATCATGTAACCTGACAATGACTGACTCCACGCCGTTCTATAAATACAACGGTATCAGTACGAGAAACAGCAAAAAAATAGATTGACACGCTAACGACTGCGCCGAATAAAAAAAGTGCGATTACGCGTGTGTGTTTGCTGCATGACCAAAATGTCGTTAAAGATCATTAGCTGTGTCGTCAAGTTATACTGAATGAACACAATTAGAGTCCGAAATAGCTCAGGCGGTTAAGCGTCGGAGCAGGAGAGCGAAGGGTCGTGGGCTCGAATCCAGTCCCGACCCCAATAGCTGGACTCGCAATCCAGGGGGAAAAGACGGGATTGTTCAATAGCATGTCCGTTGAAAGGTCCGGGTAAATCAAAGTGGCACAGTTGGAGTGCGCCTGAGTTGATCAGTGTTCAGGTCGTACTCCATAAGCAATAGATTTCCTTGTCCCCCAAAACCCGCCCGTCAGGGCCGTCCATTATCACTTCGGTGCCGTGGACGTTAAACCCGAACTAACCAACCAACCAATGAACACAAATGGTGCTGAAATGTGCATTCAGATTTACGCGTAATGGTACTTTAAGACAAGACATGAGGCGCCGGTGAGCGGAAAAGTCCTTTCAGTTTGCTCAGTCCGCGCCGCTGGCGGGTATTTTGGGGTAAAGAAGAGAAACAAAGAGAAATATGCAATGTTTTAATTGAAGTCCTGTAAGAAACTGCTAAGTAAGTAGGAAAAAGCACTGAAAGGGGAGAGAATTGTGCACTATCAACCAATGATCACATCTATGATTATTGGCCGATAATGCACAATTCTCTCCCCTGACAGTACTTTTTCCTGTTCACTCGGTAGTTTCTTTCTAAATTACGAGCACTGGCAGTCAACCCCTTTGGTCTCGTTTATCAAGTCCTGTAAGGGATAATTTTTGGCTGACCTGTAGTGGCCGACACTAGCTCAGTGGTATTCGTGCCGGGATGGATGATTTTGACAATTTTATATTTGATGGACGCCATCCAGTTGCCGTTGACGCTGATGATGAAGATGCTTGCTACAATCACCAGCATCCCTCTGAAAACGGGGGAAAAAATGGTCGAAGCGCACATTATTTGCAAGTAACCCGTTCAGTGCTAGTCGAGGCAGACTGTGTTTCTGCAATCTTAGTTAACTCATTCTACCCCAAGACCGAAATCCCAAAATTTTGCCTTTGTCAACTGAAGACTGCATTGCAGTGCAGGACACAGATCGACCATGATAGTTCAAGGGTGATGTCAGAATAGTTTGGCGCCCATAGGCGACAAGCTATTCTGGCATTACCCTTGAACTATCATGGTCGATCCATATCTTGCTGTGGTGTGTCTGGGGTAGAATGAGTTTTAATTCAATGAAAAAACAATACAAGCAGAAACAGTAACAACAACAAAAACAACAACAATAACACGAAAATAACAACAACAACAACAGCAACAGAAACTAAAGAAAACACACAGACACAGACACAGACACACACACACACACACACACACACACACACACACACACACACACACACACACACACACACACACACACACACATGCACGCACACACACACTATGATACACACACACACACCCCAACAGCGGGGGCTCATGAAAATCTATACCTTTTGCAGTTGGACGGCGCATTTCTCCGCATTGAACGGGTAAAACAAAAAAGCAACAACAACAACTTTAAAAAAACACAAAAAGAAAACAACCAGCCCCTACCCCCTACGTCAAGAAACGAGGATGCTACACACAACTCACACACACAGTTTGGGACACAAAGACTCCCTTACTTTACGCATCCAGGCGAGGCTCAGAGAGTTTTGTAGCAATTGTCAAAATAGCTAATTGCCCAATAAATACAGTCTGAGAAAGCTAACGTTTACGTGCGTAATATGACGTCTAGGTGCCAGTGATCACAAAAGTATAGAATAAATAAAGTGTTTTACACAACATGCATCTCAAGTCTATCATTATGAACGCGACCTAGTGAGAATACAAAGTCATGACGTTAAGCTTATAATGACGTCATTTTGCTGCTTGTACTGTTGATCTCCTTTAGAATGGCTGGATATCGTATTTTTTTTTTATAAGCAAATATGATTTAAAAAGAAACCCCACGATTAATACCCAGCGGAAGGACATGTTCGCATGCAATACGTTTGTGATCGCTGTCAACTACACTTTATTTCAAGTTTTAACCCCTTCCCTGCCAGTGTACGTACATACTGGTTTCTACAATCTTTGTTCACGCAACGACCCAAAGCCAAAACCGAAAAGAAGAAACATGGATACGAATGGGTCTCATCAAGAATGCAAAGATCCTCATGAGCCCCCGAGGTCGCGGGGCTCATACAGATCTATGTCTCTTGAGGTCGAATGATGTTGCCGTTTTCTCGGCAGTGAAGGGGTTAAAAGTCAGCTTTCGCGAATTGTCTCATACTTTTGAAAGGAATGCTGCATTGTAAAACTGACTAACAGCTCATGAACTCTTTCAGCCCTGACGCACTACAGCAGGAGATGAGTCGACCATGATAATTCAAGGGTAGTGCCAGATTAGCTTGGCGCCGGCAGGCGCCAAGCTAATCTAGCACTACCCTTGAATTATCATGGTCGATCCATCTCCTGCAACAGGTGCATATTCGTTAGATGACGCCTCCCAAATTTGGGAAATACGGCCGTCGGGCTGAATGAGTTAAGACTCCAAGAACTTAGTAACACCAACAGCCAAACATGCCGTCACAAAGCATGTTTGCCGTTATATAACAAAAGGCGGTATGTCCATTGTTGAGAAAAGAGATATTTTCATTGTTATACAATAAAAAATCTCGCTTTTCCCTACGCTGGACATGCTATCTTTTGCCATATAACGGCAGAGGTGAAGACTTCAGGGAGTGTCCACGAGGTATGTGACAATTGTTACATTGTCACAAATCTCGCCACAACCACAGGCATTGGGTGATTGTTGCGTAATGGATCATCTCTATAACACGGGTAGTAGGAATAGTAGTCTTTTCCCCACTGCCCGTACTATAAATGTGATCGATTACGCAACCATCATGGCATGCCTTTGGTTAAAACCGAGGCATATATAGTCATTATTTTGAAGCCCCCTTGACCTGGCAGTGAAGCTGTCTGTATCACTCCTTTTTTTTCCACAGTATATATTCGCGCGCTTTTACCGACCGTGTGTTACAAGGCTGTCTCAGTTCACGTGTGGTGATACGGGTTGCTCACACTCCGCCGCACTTTTGAGTGTTTCGTTGCAGTGCCACATAACAATCAGCTACTGAGGCGGGGAAAAGAATGTCGTTGTATTAATAAATTAAGTAATGCCAGACCTCTGGTTATTCAAAATGAATCACCCGTGCTCGAACTGAGCACGAGTGATTTATTTTTGTGTAACAGGAGGTCAGGCATTAATTAGTTTATTTATACAATGACTTTCGTAGAGCAAAAGCTCGCATTTTATCGGTCGAACTGTACACGAGTGATTCATTTTTGCGTAACTGAAGGCCGGACATAATTAATTTTAATCTCTGTTTACCTGGCTGACAGCAGGTTCTTGGCGCGGAGGGGGCTGATGACGCAAATACAGCGCTCAAGGGAGAGAACCAGGGTGAGAGAGTTGGAGGTGTTGAGGAAGGTGTGATACACTCCGATTAAGTAAAACCAATGGGACTGCAAAAGAAAACTCAGTAAGAAACCTTCATCTTGCAAACTCAAACGAGTCCGAGGACATTTTTTTTTTTTTACAGGAAATTCGCTATTTTTGTTTAATATTAATAAGGCGAAGGTCACATATCGAAGCGAGGCTGTCGGTGCCTGTGTCGCAGCAGTTGACGTTATTTTGAGTATTACGTCACTGCAGGCCACGAAACTAAGAGACGTGTCGCATTTTGGAACAAGAAAAGTAGAAAATTGCAAAGACTGACGTCGAAAGAATGTTTTGTTGGGACTCAAACTCAAACACATTGGACTCTTTTCTACGGGCAACGCTGGACTAGGACATCAATTAGAACTGAAATCTAAGGTAATATTCGGTAAAGTATTGGTATCCTTTTGGGGTGTCTGGAGAGAGGTAGTACCTTTGTAAACCTGGCAGCAGCACCCGTGCGGGTGGACGGGTCACTGATCCTCACCAGCATTCAACTCTCACTTCTGGCTCTACTGAAGAAAGCTGTTAGGGATAACAGTGGCCACACCCTGGTAAACCGCTTCTGCTGGCGGGCTAAACGAAAAGAGGGGCCAATGTGTTGTTACTCATTGGTGGGCAGACCGAGCTCAGCAGTTAGGAAACGACAGTTGGTCTAGGGGAGGCACCCCCGATACACGTCCCAGGCCGAAGACAGAGATGCAGGACCTTTAAGGTACCTAACGGCCGCATCATACATATTGCGCTTCATGACAGACACAAATGTAAATCCTCGACATGGCGCTCACCTTCTGAAGACCCACCGGGGAGCGGTAGCGCCGGACCCTCTGCCTCTTAGGGCCCACCCTCAGCGACCGAAGGTTCCCTCTTCTCGTATTGGGACTACCAGGAGACGAGGAGGGAGGGAAAATGAAGAGGACCGCAGCATTCACGAGGGCCACAGGCGTGGATGTCTAGAGGAAGCGATCGAGGAAGATATCCTTTTTGTGGCCTATTTCAGCTATCGCCTTTAATGTTCCTTATGATGCAGCTTTTCGTTTGCTCACTTAATTATTCTTCTAACTAAATCGGTGCTTTGCTATCGCTTCATTATAAAATCTCTCCCCGCAAAGCGCTTTGAGCGTTCAGTAATGGATAGAGAAATGCGCTCTACAAATGATGATAATGATGATGCAACGATAGTTTTTGAGTGGGGCTAAAAATAGTTCAAAACAATCATTAGGACTATGACAGGCAGGTACTGGCGATTGATAATTACGTGTATTCGTCCCAGGCATGCCTCGCTTTTGCTAGCGCGACCTTTCACCGATCGGCTCATGAATAGTGAATGAGGGATGAGAAAGGTCACGAACTGTATGCTTTGTAGCGTGTTTTGCACGTCATGCTCTGCCCTTGTCGTCGGCTAGTGATTTGGTGCCGTAAGGAAAGGTTAACTCATTCAAAACGTATCCGGAGGCGGTACGTCTCGAATGAGTTAAGTCGATAAACTCTGCTTGCTTACGTCTATGTTAACTCATTCAAGGTGCCCCGCATAAATAGCTGCGAAAGTATCGTATAGCGTTGCCGGTAGCAACGCTATTCGACACTTTCGCAGCTATTGATGCGGGGCTACTTGAATGAGTTAAGCAATCACCCTTTGGCAGCGCTTTTTACCGAGGTGATCGTTCCTACAGGAATCACTTCGGATATAACGTCTGCTATCGACAACTAGAGGGCCAAGTAATTCTCCTTGATATGCAATTCTCAAAATTATTTCTTCTTCTTCATATATTATTATTATTATTATTATTATTATTATGATTATTATTATTATTATTATTATTATTATTATTATTATTATTATTATTATTATTATTAGTAGTAGTAGTAGTAGTAGCAGCAGTAGTATGATTATGATTATCATCATTATTATCATCACTGCGCACATGATTTGCATGTGTCTGTAAGAACTAGTTAGCTACCTTCCAGAAGTCGCCGATGGTAGAATCAAAGAGATAGAAGAGAGCGTAGAACCGGGACAACAGATGTGCCACCAGGAATCCCGAGTCACTCAAAGCATGGCTGAAAAGGACAAGAAAAGAATCTTTCTTTTCATTAGTATATGGCAAATCAATCTTTCCTCTGCGATCTAGCTATGTACATCTACATGCTAGTTTTACTACTTAATCCTGTTATTTTGCCACGTACACACTAACTTTGCCGTAGAAATTTGCAACTTACAAAAACAGGCAGACGTTCACGCGATCCCGCAGTCCTTGAAGCGCAAACGCTACCATACTGATGACGTTGCCGGTGACTCCACACAGCACGAGAACCGGAAGTATCACGCCGTCCACTGAGGTTTCAATCATAATAAGAGCCGAGTCGCTGACGAATACCTGAGCAATCTTAGGATTGCTCTCAGACAGTGCGGAAGACGGAGTGGAGTTACTGTATCTTCCTTCCAAGGATTTCGAGCCGTTGAAATTGAAAGTAGATGATACATTTTCGAATGGAATCGATGAGAAAATACTACCCGCTGTTGTATCCATTTCCTGGTTAGCTCGAAAAGACATTGATATTGTCCACCCGTACCGTCTGCGGGGGTACTCCTCTGATAAATCAACTCGGGGAGTAGGCCACAAGTATACTTTTATTCAGATAAGATGCCAGGATGAACAATAAGACATCTTGATGATGAAGTGAATGATTTGTTAAATTCTCAGTTTTTGATGACTCAAAGAAAACAGCAGTTCACACACATTTTGTGACTATCAACAATTTTGAAAATGTGAAATATTAGTGAATTATACGAATAAAAGTATGTGTTTTGTCTTAGTCTGTCCTTTTCTTATTGATCTAAAAAAGAATGTGAACCATTTCTGCAGGCCAAGTCCCACTTTTGTGAATTATTTTCTGTCCAAGACTCGTGTGACCATAACAATCTTGATTGAAAAAGTCAAGTTCAATGTCGAGACCTCTGGCACGAGAATGCGATATATATGCCCACCCACTTACACAGGCAAGAACACGCACACGCACACACGCACGCACACACGCACACCGCGCACGCACTCATTCACACACACACACACATACACGTGCAAACGCACTCACGCACGCATGCACGTACAAACAAGCACGCTGCCCACCCCTCCCCTCCGGCTTTTTAAAAAATTAAAAGTATTAATATCTCCGTCATTAAAGCTCCGGAAGAAATCCTCGTTAAAGTTTTGTTTGAGGCGCAGAGCACACAATTGTTAGCCTGTTCATCGCCGGAACAGAAGAAAAGCAACACGCCAATTCAAGAGGCATAGACCCTCATGAGCTCCCGCAACTGCGGGAGCTCATGAGGATCTATGCCTTTTGTTGACACCACTTTGTATCCATGTTCCTTGGACGTACGGTTTTCTGGCAATGGATCTGAGATTGTACCGGAGTCGTCTTTTTCTAAACGCTAGCAGTGCCGAGGTTATACCATAGGCAGGTTTTAAAGGTTTGCTGGGCCCTTTGTTTTGCTGAATATAATGAACTATGGATTCATCCCTAAATAACCTTTAAACCATTTCCTGTCTGTGGGCGCAGATTGCGTGTCTGAAATCTCAAATCGACGTCAAAAAGCTCCGTCCGTCCAAACAACGTGGACACAAAATGGGACCAGCAAGAGGCATAGATCCTCATGAGCCCCCGCATTCGCGGGGGCTCATGAGGATCTATGTCTCTTGCAGTAGAGGTGTGTTAAAGATTTTTTTTTTCGTCAGGGATGGGGTTAGGGAGTTTCCACCGTAGTCGCACAATTTACGCAGTCCTAAGCTGACACTGATCTGAAAAATGGCCTCATCTTTTTGATGAAATTCAGAGTATTAAATTCACGTGATAATATTAAATGTAAATAGTTCATAACTGCGTCTACGCCTTTAAATTATATTCTATGATAAAGTTAAGTAAAAAGACACATATCAAAAACGTCAAAAAAATCCAACTGCAAAGAGACACTGGCCCTCATGTGAACTATGACTCCTGCTGGCACTATGCACATTGTATCTGTTCTTTGTTTGGCTGCGGTTCTTTGGGGCTGAATTAATACAGGTTTTCAGAAACACAAAATGCGACCACAAAAAAATTGACACTAATTTGTTTGCATGCCTTTGAAGTTTTGTTATAATTTACGTAATTAGTTTACATGTAAATAAATCAGAACTGTTTCAGAGTTTTTCTTTAAATTCTATTCTCAAATAAAACTCTCTTGGCATCCTGTCTCGGAAGACAATGGAGTATATGCGCTTGCTGGGTCAGTCACTGGAGTGACCTCTCCAGGGCGCAAGCCTGGGCGAAGTGTATGGAGATCCTGGGGTGCCCAGTCGTCAAGATCCCCCTCTCGGCCTCGCTGATGTATCCAAAGGAATGCAAAGCAGTACGTTTGGCACCAGTTTGGCTGCAGGAGCTGCCAGAACAGTGCGTGAATACAAGCAGCTGTCTGCCTTCGGGGCTCCACTCCTGATTTGAAGGGTTTACTCCCCCACATTTGGCCGTTGGATGCAACCTGATCTCCTCCGTCCTCTAGCCGTTGGCTGTCAGAAACAGCTCATCCGCCTAGTGGTGCAATGTGAACACCACCCCCTCACGTGGTTTAGCCCACCAGCTGAGGTGGTTTGCCAGGGTGTGGCGCTTGGAGCCAGCACGTGAGAGATTAAGGAGATGGATGAGGACCAGTGATGCCCGTCCGTCCCATGTAGGACGCAGCTGCCGAACAGCAAAGGTGCTACCTCTATCCAGAGCCCCCTACACCCCTACAAATAAAACTAGGAAATAAGAAATACACCAGTTACCCCAGAGCACACACGCTAGTTCACGCAAGGTAAATATTGCTTGTATGCACACACACATGTATTTGCTTGCTTAACTCATTCAGCCCGGCGCACGTATTTCCCAAATTTTGGAGGCGTCATCTAACGATAATGCACCTGTTGCAGAAGATGGATCGACCATGATAATTCAAGGGTAGTGCCAGATTAGCTTGGCACCGACAGGCGCCAAGCTAATCTGGCACTACCATTGAATTATCATGGTCGACCCATCTCCTGCTGTAGTGCGTCAGGGCTGAATGGGTTAAATATTTCAACGGCAAGAAACGTTATTTTCTGTGTCCTGGAAAGGGAATTTTATTTCATTGTCTGATTTTTGTGTGTGTAGAGCCGTAAGGTTCATAGTCTCGGATCAGAAGACACACCTAGTTTTACTACCGTCTTAGTAGATAGCTCGGCGTTTAACTCAGTAATTGTTAGGTATCTAGGAAAAAAATACGGCCCTTACGTGTTGTGTCTTAATTGGCGTCAAACACAAGTTCACATAATTCGCTCTATAAATACTACTTGATTTTTATCTCTCTGTAATTTTGTATATTATCGTACTCCTGAGCAGTCGAACGATCCATTTAATAGTAAATATATTACGATTGTATGCGTACTGCGTTACGGAGGCAGGGAAAAGACAGCAAGTCCATTTTTGTGGAAAGCGAGATTTTCATTGTATTACAATGAAAATCTTGCTTTTCACAAATAGATTGACTGTCTAAAGAAAAACAGAAGATAGTGGTAGAAAACCCTTTAAAATAGAAACAAATAACGACGTTTCGGATCAAAGATCCTTCCTCAGGTGACATGGAAACAAACGTAGAACAGAAAAGCTTTTTCTGTTCTACGTTTGTTTCCATGTCACCTGAGGAAGGATCTTTGATCCGAAACGTCGTTATTTGTTTCTATTTTAAAGGGTTTTCTACCACTATCTTCTGTTTTTCTTTCACGTGAAACCCTAGCGGCAACAGTTTTACTACAGATTGACTGTCTTTTCCCTGCACAAGGCAGCCCTTCTACGTTTGTCAGTTCAGAGTCAAACGGCGCAAAGTCAAAAGATACACACGTACAGATTAGTCTCCATTTGCCTCTTGTTAAACGATGTCGTCTCCGCCCTTTGCAAGTAACTCCTGACGGGTTCCGAAACACATCATTTAAGCTGTAAATAGGTCCCAAATCACAGAGAAGCACAATTATGATGCTGAAGAAAACTGAAGGTAAAAGGTGGTGATTTCATTCTTGTGAAAATCAAGATTTTCATAGTAATACAATGCAAATCTCGCTTTTCACAAAACGGACCTAGTGTTGTTTTTTTTGCCTCCACAAGACCAAATACTCCCGTAAACTATTAACACTGAAATAAATCATATTTTACGTACTCCTTTTAATGTATCTCAACAGCCGCTAAGACAAAAACTACACAGCAATAAGGACGTAGAGCACACATTCACACGAAAAGCGACAGCTGTTTGCTGTGTATTCTCCCCAAGAAGCCTAATTTCACCATATTCCCTTAACTCATTCACTCCCGACACACTCAGCAAGATATGGATCGACCATCATAGTTCAAGGGTGGTGCCAGAATAGCTTGGCGCCGATAGGCGCCAAGCTATTTTGGCACCACCCTTGGACTATCATGGTCGATTGTCTCCTGCACTGGACTGCAGTCCTCAGAGAACAATTCCAAAGCGTGGGTATTTTGTACCCGGGACACAATGGGTTAATCTGCCAGCAGTTGAATTGTCTTCTCTATCATCCCAAAGTTTTTTATGAGAAGAGAGTCATTACCTAGCCAGTAAAGGATTCTCGGGCCCACTGCGGCCGACTTCGGCCCGAGGATCTTTTGATTACTGGTTAATCGAGCAACGACTGAGCAAAGATAATGGCCACAATAAAGATTTAGCTTTTTTTTTCTATTCTCAAAAAATTTCATACTTACTCTTAATTGGTTGGTACGTAGAAGCCAATTTGCGTTGTACCTAGTTTTGCTTTCTGTTATTTTTTAAAAATAAATCTTCTCAAGGCAATGAAGGATTAACCAAGGAAAGAGAATCCTCACAATAAAGATTTAGCTTTTTTGTATTCGGAAAATTACTTATTCTTAATTGGTTGATACGTAGAAGCGAATTTGCGTTGGGTCTTTTTATATAAAAAACCCAACCTTCTCTGGGCAGTTAAGCGTTGATAGTTCGAAATGTCATCTTTATAAATGTTCTTATAATGCTGCACAAAGGACAAACTTGTCTTCTGAACTCGTAAAGTGAAATTCTTTCCTGTTCCTTCTTTGTACGTAGAAGAGTTCAACTGCCGATTCAGTCGTACAAAAAGCCTACTCACATGCATTGTGTAAAGAAGGGATTATATTTTAGTTGACGCAAGACAATATTGAGAACCCGTACTAGCTAATTTTAGCAATCAAAGTTTGGTCTGGAGCTGATTGCTTTAATGTTCTTGTCGTGGGACATTGGCATTTATCCTCTGTCTGTCGGCAGCGGTTTTTTTTTGTCGCGATGACTCCCACAGGAATCATTGCAACTGAAACCGCTACCGACAACCATATGGTTAAACTGTTTGTGTTGGGAGACTTCTTGGCTTACATGGAGGTATTGTAGCCATTTGCCAATTCAGTTATTAAATAGCAGCAGAGACTAAAACTCATAAAATATCAAATCAAGTACTCTAACAACAAGTCTGTTCATCTTATGAAGTGGAGAAGAAATCCAGACCAAAAGATAATAATAATAATAATAATAATAATAATAATAATAATAATAATAATAATAATAATAATAATAATAATAATAATAATAATAATCATAATAATTATAATAATTATATAAATGTCTACTTATATAGCTCTAAGCGACAAGATGACTGCCTAGCGTGTAAAATGCAAAGAAATAACCAGCAAAAAGAAACACAAGCCTAGAAATAACAAGTGCAACACAGTTCTGCTAGACATTTCTAAGCTTCAATCCAGATAAGTAGCGGCTAATCTCTCTGTTTGTTTGTTTGTCTATTTTGACAAAGGGTATTTACCCGAAATATTAATAAATTGTGTTGTACCCGTCTTTTCTAAGCGTGTTTCTTTCTCCGTTGGGTACTTCTTTCTATTTCTAAGCTTGTTTCGTTCTTTCGTGGGTATTTCTATTTATAAGAAAGATAAACAGTCCGTAAAAGAAAATTCGAGAAAACATACCAATGAAAAAAGAAATACGCTTAGAAAGGACACAACGCAATTTATTAATATCTCAAGATAGACATACGACTCCATTCAAATAAAAGATAAGTATTATATCAAATTGTGCACTTGTTTGTATGTCTATTAAAAAGGGTTTAACCCGTTCAGCCCTGACGCACTACAGCAGGAGATGGGTCGACCGTGATAATTCAAGGGTAGTGCCAGATTAGTTTGGCGCCTGTCGGCGCCAAGCTAACCTGACACTGCCTTTGAATTATCATGTTAGATCCATCTCCTGCAACTGATGCATAGTCATTAGATGACGCCTCCAAAATTTGTGAAATAAGTGCGCCGGGCTGAATGAGTGTACCCCAAATATTGGATTGTGTTGTAACTGTTTTTCTAAGCTTGTTTCGGTCTTTGGTGGGATGTTCTCTGCAAGTTACACGCTATACACTCTGTTTTGGTCTTGATTTAGTAAAATATCGAATTCAGCCAAAACAGCCAGACACGTTTTAGAATCCACGGAAACAACACGACAGTTTTATTATAATACAAACTTTTCCAGTCCGGTTGATAGAATGATTGGAAACCAAATCTGAAGGTACTTACTGTACTATTTATATCAGAGTAGTATTTCGGTTGTCTCCCACAGTCTGCGTCAGCCAATGGGGGGGGGGGGGGGATGTGGGGGGGTTCCAGGGGTTACGCCTCCCCCCAAAAAAAATAAATCTTTAAAATGCTATAACAAAGTCCCTTTCTTTAGAGTGTTTGCACCCCCACCCCCCCCCCCCCGTTTGATATTATGGCGAGCTATTCCCACTCCCCCCAACCCGTCTGATATTTTGGCGAGTGGTGAGAGTCTTGACAGACACGCCCCCCCCCCCACACACACACACACTCCCTACCACGTTAGCACCCATTTTGTCTACGAGTCATACTATTTTTTCCCATCATAACTGTTTTTCTGTACTGAATGTGTGAATCCAATTAGTTAACAGTGTACACGCTACACACAGATACTACAGTGCTTGTGTCCTCTTTCTTTTTCATCCTCTTGTCACCTCCCCTGCGTCCCGTTGCTCTCAGCATGTGCCTGAAGCGAGTACTCATCGTGTAATAGATGATAAAATTGACGGAACAGTTGACAGACTCCAGGAGGTGGGTGAAGCACAGACTGGCGAAGAAGAAATTGTTGTAGCGACCGCCTCCCAGGAATTCCGTGATAAAGGTTTTCAGCAACGCCTTGATCACCGAAGGCGTCATGCAGACCGTGTACACCACGCAGACGACCAGCAACATCCGGGTAACTGCTGCCTCGCGCTGATTGGCCGACGCTCTTTGGTTTGTCAGTCCAACCTGTCGACAGTGCGTTCATCTGTGACTTAACGCCTTAAGTAATTCAGTTCCGATGCCATACCGCAGGCGAAGGATCGACCATGATAATTCAAGGGTAGTGCCAGATTAGCTTGGCGCCTGATGGCGCCAAGCTTATTTGTCACTATCTTTGAATTATCATGGTCGATCCGCCACCTGCAGTCGGTACATAGTTGCTAGATGACATCTCTAAAATATGTAAAACGCTGCCTTGGGGTAAAATGGGTTAACCCTTTGACTGCTACTGACGACACGCGTCTTTTCCGCCAAGCGGTATTGCCAGCAGCAGTCAAAGGGTCAATGGTCCAGGTCTTGTGGCTGAAATGTTCGGCTGGAACAAGTGTGCTGACCTGTGTTTTTGACATCTGTAGGACGTAAGGCCATTTTCTAGAAAGCAGACATCCTAAGGCATTTTTCTTTAGCTTATGGCATGTACCATTTTTTTGACGTTTATGGTGTGCTTAATTGATTTCATGAATATGCCGAGCTAAGTGTTGCCTAAGTTGCCCTTGACAATCGGACGAAACAAATATGGCCGACGGATCAAATGCAACGCTAGCGCCCAACGGTATTACGACATACATCATCATTTGTTTTAAATGTGTAGTAGTCTAAAATGTAAAATTATTATTTAAAAATATGTATCCATGCAGAGCCCCAAGTACAGGGCCACTGACGAATTTCTTAAATTAATCCACTCTGACATAATGTCACACCCTGTTTGCAAAGGTTTGGATGTCAGTGAGGATAAGATGATATCACCTGTTCCTAAATCCCTATTCATGTTTCTGAGATTGATGTTTGGCGGCACCACTTTGCTAGAAAAAGATCAGGAGGTCGGAGATGTAGACCCCAGTGAAAAGGATGCCACAATTCAAGCACGAATCCTTAGCATTGGCCAGGATCTTGTCTACAACGTATCTGGGGGAAAGAACTTAACCCCAAAACACATTGGGCTTGGGAGTGCCCTGCACCAAGCGACAAGATCAAAAGAGCTCTGTACTCTTTTTCACAATGCGGGACATATCCCCCATTACATGAATATCTTGCAAGTGGACACTGCTTTGGAAAAGAAAACTATGGAGGCAATGGATCATTAGACTGATGCTGTTGTACCAAGAAATTTGATACCGGGCAGGTTTGTGCATTTCACATGTGCCAATATTGATATTATCGACTCCAACTTTGACGGCAAAAACAGTTTCCATGCTACTCAAGTTGCGGCATGGCAAAGAGGCCCAGAAGCTGATATGGGGTTAGATGTTGTGGAACCCTCACAGGAAACGACTCTTGATGTTCCTGATGTCATGGAAGACATCTTGCCTGCTGGCGTGACTGAGGGAATTGGAAAGCCAAAAACAGTTGCTTGCTGAAAATGCCTGGTTTCGTCAGTCTACGAAGAAGTGCAATCAGGCACGTCAAGCTGCAGCGAAGGACATGGCGTTCTTCGTCAAACGGCAAGAAGAACAAGACCCCTCTGAGAAGGGATGGACACACTTCAACCAGGTCAATAGTGCGCACCATTGTCTTGCGTTGTAAGCAGGTAGTCTGTCAGCTCGGCCAACACTACGTTGTCTTGACTGTTGATGAAGCATTATACTGGAGGCTCATGGATCTCAAGAAGGGCCAAGGCAGAGTATCAAGACTTTTTGGTGGTTAGATTAGGGGGTCTCCATACAACCATGAAATTCCTTGAAGTCATCGGGAAGCATGTACAGTCATCTGACTTTTTGGAAGAGTGGATCGAAGGCAACCTGCTTGGACCAAACACTGCACAGCAAGCCATATCTGGCAAATCGTATGCCAAAGGGATGAGAGCACACAAGGTCACTGTCCAAGCATTGTGGAGAATTCTGCTCCTAAAGCTGCTTAAGTTTATCAGAGAAAGGGATCACAATTTTGCACAACAGATTCAGGACAAGACATCCAAAGGCGACACTCCAGGTCTGATCTCTTTGATTGCGGAGGAAGACGTCAGTGAGAGAGTTGGAGCCCTCGTAGACTGTAACGCAGACTGAAAATTTTGGTGGACATACATGATGCTCTTTACCAGAGCGCAGAGAACGGGTCTGTGGCAGCTGCACCTCCATGCCTTTGGCTTGATGCTTCCTTACTTCATGCGCTACAACCACATCAACTACGCAAGGTGGTAAACGGTCTACTTTTGCGAGATGCAGCAGCTACCGGATCCAGTGAAAAACGCGTTTGAAGATGGCAATTTTGTTGTTAAAAGATCCAACCAACAGTTTAACCAAGTAGATCCTGAACAGAGCCAGGAGTGGCTGAACAACGTCGGGAAGAAGAATGGCGGCATTGTTGGGATCACCAAGTTTGACAGATACTGCTAAATGTCTATCAAAGGCTTCACACGGAAGAAAAGAGGCAAAGCTGCTCCTGTAAGGAGGGAGAAACAATACAGGGACGTCCCTATTCCTCAAAACTGGAGCAGTTTCATCACACTAGGGGAAAACAAAGCAGATCTCGCAAGATTACTGTTCCAGCATCTCATTCTGAAAGCTCCGCAAAACAAGAATATTGTTGTCTCAGGCGGATTCAGCAATGAAGAGCAAGTGGATTCGTCTACTCCAGAAGTCAGTAGGAAGATCTTGAGGCCCGTCATGAGGAAGCCGATACGCGCATCATCTTGCACTGCGTGAAGAGTCACGTTTCAAACATCGTCATTCAAGCTAGGGGCACAGATGTCTTTGTGCTTCTTCTGGCACACTTTTCAAAGATATCATCTCCCAGAGTGTGGATGAAGACAGGCACTTCCAAGAAGCGCAAGTACATTCCTATACACACAGTTGCAGCTCAGTTTGACAACATCCTGCTTGAAAACTTGCCAGCTTTTCATTCACTGACATTTGACAATACGCAGGTATAGAATAAGACGATCATTTGCATCTTCAAAAAAAGATGCATCAGGTCTCTTATATTACCCATGTCTTTCTCCGGAACTTAGGAAGTAGGCAGGGGAAACATACATACTCAAACACGAAGGTGCACTACCATACCTGACCACATATACCTGCGTATTTCTCTGTGGGCTGGCGATTGGGTGCCTGATTGGCGGGGGCAGGGGATCTAACTGTTGTCTGTCCGGCGCTGAGTGATTCCTCTTGCTTGGTTTGTGTACAATTCTGCCAGTGCTAGCCTCATCTATCTGGTTTGGGAGTATTTATAACTCGAGGCGAATTTGTATCTCTATATCGTTACATTGTTGTGTAATGTTCTACCTTCGTGTTTGTGTATGTATGTTTTCCCCTGCCTACTTCCTAAGTTCCGGAGAAAGACATGGGTTATATAAGAGACCTGATGCATCTTTTTTGAAGATGCAAATGATCGTCTTATTCTATACCTGCGTATTTCTCTGTGGGCTGGCGATTGGGTGCCTGATAGGCGGGAGCAGGGGATCTAACTGTTGTCTGTCCGGCGCTGAGTGATTCCTCGAGGTTTGTGTATATTCCAATATTGGATTCTGCATACTCAAATCCTTCAGAAACAGTCATTTGAAACATTGCTAAAGAGAAATGCCCCACACTTTTTTAAAAAGCCCTTTTCTGGAAAATGGCACCAGTCTATTATGTTTTGTATTACAACAGCTAAAAAACACCAAAGGATAAGAACTTATTTCTTTGGCAAGGTTGTCTGTGTTGCAGAGTTGGAAAATAAAAGTTTATGTGCCAGTTGAAAAGGAAATCATAGAAATTATGAAATGGGTGTCTGATTTCTCGGATGGGTTTTCAGTCACTCAAGCAAAAAATGTCCTGCAACCGCTGAAAACGAAAAATGAAAAAAACAAAAAAACAAAACAAGATGGGATGAACGATCCCAAAAAAGTCTCTTCTATATCAGTATATGAGCTTGCATGCATTTTGCCACGTTTTCGCAGAAAACGCTTGTAGATATCGCTGATATGAAAATAGAGGCGGGCTCCCTGAATCAAACTGTCAGAGACCGGGGGGGGGGGGGGGGGGGGGGGAGAGAGAGAGAGAGAGAGAGAGAGAGAGAGAGAGAGAGAGAGAGAGAGAGAGAGAGAGAGAGAGAGAGAGAGAGAGAGAGAGATGATGATGATGATGATGATGAAACGTTTTTATTCAGGATAAAAAGTTTTAGGCATAGCAATGCCTATCTTCCAAACTGTCCTGCTACTCTACACATATAAAAATACATCAGACGATACATCAAAAGATAAAACATATGTAAGTAAAAAGACCCATCCCCCTCCCCCCCACCCACCACCACCACTCAGAGGGGGAAAAAATAGAAATAAAAAAATATATATATAATTATATACACAGGTATGAACCTGACATGTTAATGCAGACAGTCGAGCTATTACATAATCTGTAGCAACAGCAGAAGAGTATTAGGTAATAGGAAACTTGTCACTAACTATACGAATAGTAGCATAAGGGAGCCGAACATACTATTACTTCTGAAGTAAATATTTATGGAGGCGATCTTTGAAGACGCTAATCTTACAAATTGATTTCAGGTGTGGAGGTAACATATTCCACGCTTTAGCGCCTGAAAAAGACAGACTGGTTTTACAGATGTCTAATCTAATTTTTGGAAGGTGGATCGAACTATTTCTCGTGTTTTTCCTATTATTGTCGGAAAATAGAGTTTTTAGATAGGGTGGGGCTTTTCCGTGCATGATCTTGTGCATTAGAACACAGCGATTAAATTCAAACTGTTTCTTCAATGTTAGTAACTTGAGAGATTTTAATTTTTCATCAGTCGAAGTAGGACTGGGAAGTATTAATTTAATGCCCCGACGATACAAGGAATTAACTTTTTTCATGTGAACTTCGCTGCATCCATCCCAGACGGTAGAACTGTAGTCACAATGCGTTTTGATATGCGCATGGAAAAAGAGTTTGCGGATATCAGTATTAACTATATAGCGTAGTTTTGATAACAGGAACAGATTTTTGGAGATTGTTTTGCATATTGAGTCAGTATGCGGCTCCCAGCTTAATTGGTTGTCCACTATAACGCCTAATAAGCGATGCCTAGTTACTTGTTCAACAAGCTGTCTATCTAAGGAAAGTGTTAAAGGTGGTAGGCCATGCTGGTGTTTCTGACGTGTAGTAACTAACATGCTCTTTCTCTTTGGAATACTAATAATCATGTGATTATCACTGCACCTGCCTGCTACTTCATCAAGACTTTGTTGGAGTACCTTATTAATGGTTGTGATATCTTTATCAGATGTGTGTATGGTCGTGTCATCTGCGAACAGATCGCAGTTTGCGTCTAAATGAGATATGCACAGTGGCAGATCATTAATAAAAAGATTAAATAATAAGGGCCCTAGAATAGACCCCTGTGGAACACCGCAAGTTACTAAACCATCAGAGGAATACTTGCCATTTAGCAGTACTTTCTGTGTTTTGTCCCTGAGATAGGAAGATATAAAGGAGACAGTATTTGAGTCAATGTGATAGAATGGTAGTTTTTTTTAGTAGGATAGAGTGGTTGACAAGATGAAAAGCTTTTTTCAGGTCAAGAAAGATTGTACCTGATACTTTATTGTCATTTATGGCAGAGAGCCATTTATCAATTAAATGATTGAGGGCAGTTTGGCACGAATGTAGAGGTCGAAATCCTGATTGTGCTGCAGTTATCAGATGGTTTTGCTCCAGAAAGTTTAGAAGATGAGTATGGATATGTCTCTCGAGCGGTTTTGAAATACAGGATAATATGGAAATGGGCCTGTACTCGTTTAGGTTGCATAAATCTTTGCTTTTGGGAAGCGGGATTACCTTCGCTTTTTTCAGCTCGTCGGGAAAAACGTTATGTCTGATCGATAAATTATAAATAAAGGTCAGGGATTCGACGACGTAGGGCAGAGATAGTTTTAAGATCTGACTACTAATGCCATCTGGACTGCAAGACGATTTGTTCTTTAAACTGGAAATAGATTTGCCTACATCTAGGACAGTCATAAGCGGTACTAAAAATGGGCCGCAGACTATCTGTTGACTATGGTGACGTAGTTGATGAGAGCAAGTGTAGTTTACAGGGTTAGGTGTATTTGACTTCGCCAGAGATAATATGAGTGGATTTCGACAATTTCTGCTGACCCCAAAATTTTACGATTTTTGCCCTCAACCTTCCACACCTTCAAGCCGTCCATTTTCCCTAGAAATGTTAGTATTAAAACAGCGCCCCAGCTAGCTTTCCTAACATGCCAACCGCTACTGCATTATTATTAAATGTAAGTGTGTACATTTTGAAATATGTATTTAATATGTTTAATTATAGTTTCAAAAATTAATATTTTTTATTAAAATGAACCAAGACGAATTACTTCTTTTAAACGATATCAATGCTGTAGAGAACAAAGACTTAGACTCTAAAAAACAGCGGCTTCTCTCTGTGATTGTTTCTGACAAATCCAAAGCTTATCTTGGAAAACAATACATGACAGAAGATATAGAATCTCTCACGGCTGAGGAGTTAATTAAACTACATTCTAAATATGAAAATCACATCTCTCCACTAATGACTCATGATTTAAGTCGATCACTTGTCTGCCTATACACAAAAGCAGTAAGTCACTTCCTACCTGTTGATAGTGACAGTCTATCACACGACCTTGAAAGCAACCCTATTGTTTCAAGTTCAATTGGCAAATTAGCATGCATCATGTTTTACAAGTTTGGCAATTACCTTGCACCTGTGGCAACTTTGCTTGTCACTGGTAGCCATATTTATTTTTTGAAAATAAATTTTACTGCAGAAGAAAATGGACAAGACCCAGACGACTCCACAACAGAACCCTGTCTTGACACAGGTTCAAACGGTGACTAAACCAAAAAGCCCTGGTAGAGTTGAGGCAGGAAAAAGATTAGCCGAATATAACAGACAAAAAAAAAATTACAGCTTCAAGCGCAAACAGAAAAGGCATATATATCTGACCCGCCATCAGGACCAACACCAACACCACCAACACCGTCAGGACCGTCAGGACCATCACACCCACATCAAAATGAGAGACAAACAACCCAGTTTAACCCTGAACCTGAAATAACAAGATATATAGTTGCTGGATTTGTTGTTGGATTTGGTTACGTAGGTTACCAATTATACAAAAAAAATACAAACCACAGACTCGTACAATGTCCAAAAAATCAGACACTCCAAAAACAAAACCAGAAGTCGCCACATTACCAGTAACACCCAAACCTGTTGACCCATTTCATATGCAATGAATAATTTTTTATTTTAATTTTTATTGCCTAAGAAAATGAGCGAAACGAAAAATTTAATGAACCTTGTGTATCACTCTGCCATAATAAGTGGACTAGCAGTAGCTTACTCTATGCTGGGAAAAGTCTACTCAAAATGAAATCAGCAGACCTGAGTAGATTGGACTTTGAAGACAGTGCTAAGTTAATTGCTGTTGTAACAGCGTCAATTGCTACGAAAGACTTTCTCGTCAAGCAGGGAATTATTCCCGAAAATGTTTCTATGTAAATAAAATAATATGGCGACTTTAGCAGTAATAATTGGAGGCGCAATGGTTAACGCACTTGCATTCAGCGGCTCAAACTATCTCTTTTCAAAAGTAGGTAGAGAGGAATCTGCAGAAGAAATGAAACGACACAATGAGGCTTCTGAAAAAAATTGCTCAAGCCCAGCAAGATTATGAAAAGAATAGAATAGAGAAACTTGATTTTATCAATGAAAAACTCAGACTTGAAGGCCACGCACAGCATAAATTTTCAAATACAGATGACGCAATTCATGAGTATTTTTTAGTCACGGGTAATGACATGTCTATCCCAAAACCGAAACTAAGTGACTATTACAAACCGAGTACAGAACAAAGAACGGAGAAATAATCTTTGTTCTAGTGGGAATGACATTTGTATTTTTTACTGGTCTTTATATTGTTAGAAAAAATGACAGACGCCGGGGCTAAACTATCAAAAATATATTACTCTCCAATTGGATATTGGAAAGGAGCAACAGCTATTCAGAAATTACACGCGGCCGTAGGCGGAGATATAACACTCAATCAAGTCAAACAATGGTTACAGAGACAGGCAATATGGCAAATATATTTACCTGCACCAAGAAAGATAACAAGACCTCATTTTGAAAACACAACACCAAACGACACACATCAAATGGATCTTCTGTTTCTACCACATGACACAATAAGAAAAAAACGATACAAGTACGCATTGACTGTTGTCAACATAGCTTCAAGGTATAAGGATGCCGAACCCATATCTGACAAAACTGCTACCACAGTTGCTACAGCATTAACAAAAATATATAGTCGAGGCCCTCTGAAATACCCTAGACTCATTCAGGTCGATGACGGATCTGAATTCAAGGGCGCCGTTAATCAGTTATTTGCAAAGCACAGCGTACTGGTTAGACGTGGCATTCCAGGTGTGCACAGATCACAGGCAATTGTAGAGAATTTTAATAAACAATTATCGTAGAGACTTTTCAGTTACCAGTACTCTAAGGAACTCATGCATGACACGCATAATACTGAGTGGGTAAAGAGATTACCGTCTGTACTAAAAGCAATGAATAATGAAGGCCATGTAAAACCTGCTGATGCTATTAAATTGAAAACAATTACAGACCCAAAAACAACCCAGGCCCCACAACCAGACACAAGTTTATTTACTAAACAGGTAAGATATTTATATCAGCCTGGTGAAGCTGAGAACGACATAAAGCGCAGAGCAACTGACCCCATCTGGTCTATAACCGTTCATAATATAAAAAAAATAGTCCCCGGCACTGACGCGTCAATATATTATCTGTATGAACCAGACCCACAGAGGGCATTTGTCAGAGAAAAATTACAGATTATTCCCCCAGACACTGTTACTCACTTTTGACCAATTCGTCAATTAGTTCATCAATGAGCTCATCAAAAATATCTTCAGATAACTTAAGCCTGTCATGTCCAGGTGCATAAGCCTTCTCCTTACTGTGAAACACACGTTTTGTGTCCCCAACTGCAAGTGACTTTTTATGTGTTTGGATCATTTCAATATTATGTTTGTTTGACCTCAGTGACTTGTTTGGATAATCAGGCATTAATGCTCCATCTAACACTTGCTTGTAATGCTCATGACGGATGTCTTTATTTTTGATCGCTGATTTTTTTTTATTCCTTTGGCTTTCAACTGACTACCCTTCTGGTGCAGTATAGAATACATTTTTGATCTCAGTCCAACGTACTCGACTATCGGCACTCCAATTAGTTCATCTTTAAACTTTCCAGGCACTTTCTTGTTTTGTGTGCTGTACAGTGGATGATCTTTTGGATAATCAGACGTGTCATACATGTGTAACTCTGTTTTCATATCTTCATAAAAGTCTTCAGTAGGCACATCAATGATCATAGAGTCAGTGTCAGTGTATAGCAGATGACACTCAGGATACTTTGGTTTGAAGTAATCATAATAAAATTCAAGCATCAGCAGTTTTGATAACTCAAGAATTGCCATACCAATGAATACTGGCTTGTCCAGTTTAACAATCCTTTTTTTGAGTGACACAGCATACAATGATGAATGAAACTCTTTGTACCCTGTGTACTGTGGCTTACCTGTAAGTTTACTTGCACCCAATTCAGTTGTGACAAGTCTCACATCTTTGCGGTGATGAGGATTTTCCATAGTGTTGCCAAAACAGGCATTGTTCATAAGCTTAAAGGAGTCATTGTCAAATGCAGTGTTGCCGTCTCTGGCACGCAATGTTGTGTTCTTCATTATGTAATCTTTCATGAAAGCACTCTGATCAAATTTAATGCCTCTGTGAACTTTCTTTAGTACTAACCCATGTCTAATGTAAAACTGCAACAAGTGATAGTGACAAACGTAATTGAATTTGTCATTCAGATTTGGCACAAGTTTAGTGTCTTCTTTTTTCCCAGTCAAACTCATTTTCTCAACTGCTAAGGTATAATCATTGTGATAATCGTGTAGATGGTGTGGGTACTCTAGGTCTACTTCAAAGATCCAACCCTTCGGATTGTTTCGGTCAAGATTCATAATATTGTTTGATAACTGTCTTATGTCATACTGTGACAAATCATGCAGACAAAAGTTTTTCAAGGGCAATAACTCACACATCGCCCAGCCATACAAATTATTAGCGTCCACGTACGTAATGAATGACCTTGAACCCGGGCTTGAGGGGTCAAACCCAAGGTCACCATGGCCCTCCAGAGATTTATTGTTGGCTCTGGCATAATTATTTGCCGCAATACTTATGCCACCCCTTAATCCACGTTCCACCATTTCACCCATCATATGATCAGACAACAGATCTATAAATATCTTACTGGATTTCAAGAATGCATCCCATGTCATGCCAGGACTAGTTATGTAACAGGCTGGGTCAAGACTGTAGTGTAACAAACCCTTTTCACGATAACTTTCAAATACGTCTGCTAGCAAACAAACGTCAGCTTTTAAGTACTGGTCATGATAGTCACCAATCGTCTGACACCCTAATTTATCCCACGCATCGAGAGCGTGCTGGTAATCTGAGTCAGAAATACCTTCACCATTAAGTGTAGAATAAAATTTTCTTTTGGCGGCAGTCTCCTTTCCTCAAACACAACCCAGTGATCAGTGTACTCATATGGATACACACCTTTCTTAATCATGTCTGACTCAAAATATTTACTTGTTATTGGATACTCAGTCAGTCCTTCTGCCAGACTAGCAAGACTTTAAGACAAATGTTGCATGGAGTCATAAAATGCTAAGTTGTCTAACCTAAAAGTCAAGTATTTCTCAGTTGTCTGAGCAATACAATTTATATTTTTGTACGATTCGTCCTCAGCCTGCATGATAATATGTGAATCATATCCTTTAAGATTGTGAAAAAAGATTGGTAACTTATATGTCTTAGGATCTGTTTTTAATAGCAAGTACAATTGTTATGTGCAGCACCTCTGTAACGCCCAGTTATATGATCATGGTCACGAACTTTATCACCTCCCAGAGGTTGTTCACAAATCCAACACGTCACAGCTGTATCAAAATTTAGTTTGTCTTCTTCTGTCATCACCAAAGGCATCTGACATGTTGCGAGATATTGTACTACCTGACTATACAGGTGTCTCATTTCTGTTAAAAACAGACATGCTGCATTTTCCCCTCTGTAGATAACAGGTTCTGAATGCAGACCGTCTGACCTAACAATAAAGTATCCAAAAGAACACACCACTTGGTCACTCAACTTTATAGTCTTTGGTAATGATTCTGGAACAGGACCTTCATATGGAACAACCAGTGATTCAAAATCAGCATACACTACAAATGGCAGCTTTTGTTGATTCCCATAGTTCTTAAAACACACTTGACTACCAGGATCTGGATACTTAAGTACTGTTTGTATGTCATCAGCTGACCTACAATGTAAAACATGTTTGTGTGCCAATTTTATAGAAGAAAATCTTTGTAAACTAAACATCTTTTACACACTTCCTGTTTGCCATTGTGTTTTGTTGTATGCCCATGAATTAGACGTGACATATTCCTGATAATTGTGTAGTGGAAGTTATCATTATCACTGATTAATAACATGTCAACATGTTTATTTTCTGGCTGACCGTAGGTGGGAGCAAGTGGTAATACTCTAATAGGTTGTCAACTTGTCAACAGACTCATTATCCCACACATACACATTTACAGAAATACCAGGATTTAGTTTTTCAAACAAGTCTATGTCTTCTATTTTAACAGGAAAATCTATACCACTAAAGTTGAGTTCGTTTACAAATTTAGTGTAGTTAGATACACGTTCAGGTTTTGATTTTATATAGTGTAGTTTAGCAAGCACACACCACATAAAACAATAAGGGTCATTGTTCTGTATATTGATGACAGCCTTTTTGTTTGCAACCTCTATTGGCAGTGATATCCATGATTTACCTAGTATAGGATGATACCTTCACTGCTTTAATTGTAGTTCATGAACATGACCTTCGTGCCAACCAGACCCCTTCATTTTTGCACTGTCAATTGCTTGGAGGAAGTCAGGCAACAGTCTGTCTCTAAACACGTTCTCTAATTCCCTTCTTGTGTTAACTGTATGTTGTCTTGTTGATATATAAGATACAATCACTTCACCGTCTACTCTAGTAAATTCTATTTTAGCAACGATCTGAATCTTTACACTGCCTGTAAAAAGATTATCTTGTATGACCAAAAAAGATCTTTCTAGTGATTCATAGACATTGTTACTATTAGATATTGGTAAGTCTGTTGTGTGAAACACGTTTCTTAAGCCTGATGAGCCTGATGGGCTTTGAGCATTGTCCGTCATTTTTATTTGTCCGACAAAATAATAAATAAAAAATATTAACGCTGACTCTGTATGTGTAATACCATTTTATTAACTGTAACACTTGACAAATACAATTTTGTTTGGTTTAGTTCTTTCACTAAATTACTACACACTGCACTAAACCAGTCACTGTAATATTCATTAACAGTGAAAGTTTGTGTCTTAATATCAACAGTTATTTTTTTATTTATTAATGTTGGTCTAAATGGATTATCGACACCCAAAGTTATATTACCTTCTTCTTCTTCTTCTCGAACGCCATCACACTTGGAGTTTGGCTTTCAAAATGAAATCTGTGGTCTTCTGTAGCGCCTCCACAGGTCCGTACAGTTTCTCTTGTAGAGTGGCGGGCTTCGGCCATATCTCCTCCCTCAGCGGCTGGTGGTTCCCACAGTCCTGGAGGATGTGCTCTGCGGTCTGCTCTGCTTCTCCACAAGGGCACAGGGGAGATGGCACGAGGTGGAAGCGTCTGTGCAGGTGGAAATTGAGTCGGTTGTGCCCGGTCCTCAGACGAAAGATGGTCACCTGCTCTTGTCTGGACAGCTGATGGTAACTGTCTAGGGGCCGTTGTGGTGGTCTGTACACAGACTTAATGATGGTCTTCATCTCTGTGAAGCTGACTCCATTTTCATCTTGTTCTTTCTCTGCGCCCACTTTTGCCATTCTGTCAGCTTCTTCATTGCCGTAGATGCCACAGTGTGAAGGGATCCACTGCAGCACCAGTCTGGTGCACTTGATGTTTTGCAGTGCCTCTTGTAGACGTGGCAGTTTGCTTGCTGTTGCTGCCTCAAGGACAGACATGGCATCAGTAAGGAAGACAATCTGGGCATCAGGGTCTGCAGTGCCACTAAGGGTGTTAGCTGCGTGGACTAGGGCTTCCACCTCAGCTCTGTAATTTGTGCAGTGAAGGCCTGTTGGTACTGCCTCTGCCTGCCATTTTCCGTTTGGGTACTGAATGTACACCCCAGCCCCTCCATCCTGAACTGCATCTGTGGCTGATCCATCGGTGTATGCCCATATCCATGCTTCCTGGGATACTTTTCTTCGAGCATGGCCAGTGTCAGGGCTTTCTTGCTCACAGTGCTGTGCTCATCTCTGGTGGTGATGTAGGGTACCGTGGAAGAGATGGTGATGTTTTCTGGCTTACTTTCCCAAGGTGGAAGGTCGCTAGCAGGATTCAGAGCCTCTACCTGCGCAGGCAGCTTTGCCTGGTGTTTTCTCTGCAGTGCTCTCGTCTCCTTCACAAAGCTTGATCTTTTCAGTCTCCCTGAGGTTGGTTGTTTTATCCTAGCGTTCATAGCGTTATATTACCTGACATGTACAGTGTTACTGGTGTTATAAATAAATTTCCCGGTCTCTCTTTTTTTAAGCCCGTTTACATATTTAACGTCTTTAAAGTAGTATGTAATATCTATGATTTTACCAATTGGCCAATATCACATGATTTGTCCATCCATCCTTTTTATTGGACAAAACAAATGTATAAATTAATTTACTAACCCATACCCTGTGGGCTGATCTGTCTTTAAAATAAGTTTTAGATGCTTAGTTGATTTCAGTTTATTTTTTACATCATCACGTTCATGCTTATTTGAGATAACATCGTTTTCTATGAGACAGTCCTCAAAGCTGTCACAATCCTTACAGTAAAACAAACAGATAAACTTTAACTGTTCTCGAAAATCTTTCAGTACAGCATTATATTTCTGTGTGAGAATCCATACACTAACATTTGCATGTCTGCCACTAAAGGCAAGTTCTGCTAAATTATTTCTCTTCTGGACAATGTCTTTTTCTGCAGAACAGTCATCAACTATAAACAACGTTGGCTGCCCTTCAAATGGCTTGTAAAAATACTGTAGGTAGTCATTCAGTTTTTTCTCAGGGTCAACTAAGTAAATGTTGCTGTCAGTCCAAATGAATGAACGGTTGTGATAAGCTTTATTGTGTTTGATAGTAGGACAAAATATCACAATGTTTTCAAAATGATGGATGTATCTTGTTTGTTAGAGATTAAGTACAAATTGAGTTTTTTCCATAGCCCGTGGCACCACAAAACAAACCATAGAGTGGGTCGAGTGTCATTAAGTTCATTTTAATACACAATATAATTTTAATATATGTGATCACTTAGTCTGCTTTCAGCAATATTGAGTTGTGCATCATAAATCAGGCACAAATATATATTTATTGCTGCAGCGGTTTCAACCTTTTTTTGTATCTGAATTGTAATCCCATCACTGCCGTTTTCGACAGTATGACGTGACCCATGAAGATAATCATCATCCGTACTGCGCAGGTCTAGCCACAGCGCATATTTATTCGTTAGGTATTGACTAATTCTTCCGTCATACAGATGTAAATCTTTACACGCTATGTTTGCTGGTTTATCTCTAATCCTTCCACCCGCAAAATATTTTGTGATCTCATCATAGTGCTGATAAGGTAACAAACCAGATGCATACACTTGATTTGGTTTGCCTTCGATTGTACAAGACAAATGTGTAATCTTTGGATTGTAAAATTTTTCTGAATCCCTTTTGTATGGACTCACAGGTTCAACAAACAACATAAGTATACCTTTCAGTGACCTGGCAGGTGTGTTCAAGTTTATGTTCCACATCGGGTCGCTCTTGTCTTTATGCATTAAACTGTGTCTAATCACCCGGTCATAATAAATCGGCAGTCTTGACTGGTACTGATTTTAAATTAGAGTAGCTAAATGAGCATGTGTGACAATTTCATATTCCAAAGAGATGTTAGAGATCTTGTATGTTGCATCTGTGTCAGTTGATTTAATAACTTTGGAGTAGTCATTGAAAATTAGTTCGAAACTCAGACGGTCATTCAGTGCTCCTTGATAATAAGGCAAATGTGCTGTTAGGATTTCAAACTCAAGTGGAATGTAAAACCTGGTTCCATATGTTTCAGCCATAATAATGTCCTTGGCCACCCCAGTAGTTACTTTATCTCCGGCATCCATTTGAAGTTTACCAACATTATCTGACTGTATGCCTTGATAAATACGGTCTTCTCATTCTTCTCTTGTGAGCCATAGATCTTTGTAACAGTAGAACACATCAGCGTCGTCAAGACTAAACACTTCCTGGCCTTCAGGTTTTACTTTAATAGTCCTAATAATTGCTCTGCCAAGATTGTTAACTAGTGTTCTGTTCACGTCTGCATCTGATGAAAGTTCAATATTAAATGCTAGGCATGCAGTATCAGGAACAATAACGTCACTGGCACCTAGGTTTGGAAACTTAACTGTAAGTTTTTGGTTCTGATCTATGGTACTTGGATTGTTTGTTATGACGATTGATTGTCTAATGCCCTTAACACCAAGAGGCTCATGTAGTTTTCTATATGGGTCTAACTTTGATCCGTAAGACTGTGTCATTTTTATTATGCACAATAAAAAATATTAAATTAATAAAAACAATGGCAGCGGGAGGATTTAATCATGATGATTTTGAAATGGATGACATGAATGTCTCAGATACTAGTATCACAGATATGACTGGAATGACTGGAATGGTAACTAGCAGTATGTATCACGAACTGTTAAAAGACAAAGTAAACTCATTTATGACAGTGTTGGTGCACGCCCAGATGTAATAGATCCTAATCAGTTTGAATATGATAAAGGTCACTTATTTGTAAATACAGATAGAGGGAAAGTGTATCTAACCCATAAAAATAATCCTTCTAAGTTTAGAGCTTTAAGTACAATCAAAACTGATGTAGGTTTTGAAGCAGCACTGCAGTGTTACCTTGGTGTTGGTGTTGGTAAAAAGTTAACCCCACTTGCGCCGCGTCTTGTTAGCTCCCCTCGACACACAAACAAGATTACCAACAGGGCAAGATATTGAAATGGCAGCAGTAACAAGCTTGCCAGAAATAGCAAACACAGTGATACAAGAAACCTCATTTACTGAAGGTCAAATAAATGATGCTATGAAAACAATAGATGACCCACCTTTGTCAATGCGGGAGATTATGGGCTTAGATAAATCTCTGCAGTCAATCAGGGGTGAAATGGCGAATAATGTAGCCAAACTAGGTGAGCTTGATAAACACATAGAACGTGAAAAAGAGAAACTTGCTACAGCAGACAATGGGAATCTGACACAGAAATAAAAGAAAGAATCCAACACAGATTAAATGATTTACAGATAGAAAGATCAGGAAGGTTAGAAACGATTAGTATTGGAAGGGAAAAACTGAAAACACAGGTTAACAGGATTAGAGAAACTATTCAGAAAATACTTCACGAAGACACAACCTTGGCTGAGAGATTAAAAACACTTTTCAGAGAACAGGGTATTACAATTGCTAGTTTAATTACTGCTCTTGGATTTATTATCAGTACTGTCATGTTGGCTGTCTCTGGCAGTGGTGGGGTTGGTGGAAGTCCAGCAGCACCACCAGGTCCACCAGGTCCACCGGTCCCCACCGACCCAAAAGACTTACAGTCCAGTTGTCTCATATATCAGACTTGCTTAAGAAATTGGCTGTGAAAGCAATGCACACATTGCCTGGTATAATTGGGTCAGTTGTCAGTTGGCTGATCAATACTGCAGTGAAGGTAGGACGGGAAGTGGCGCAGTGGTTAAGGCGTCTGCCTCCAATGCCAAAGGTGCGAGGTTCGATACCGGGTTCCGGCGTTGGATTTTTCTCCTCTGGTAAGTGTCACCATCTGGGCAGTGGGCAGATGTTCACATCTGCACGGGACATAGACGACCCCGGCCCCCACGAGTCCCCTGCTGCCTTGCAGGCTTGGCCGCTTGGCTGCGGAAAGGCTAAGGGAGGAAACCCCTGACATCAAAGCCCCCGTGTCTCCGGGGAAGGCTTTTGAGCCAGAGACTAAGACAAGGACAGTCTGATATAAAACCTACGACCCGAGGACCTCGATGCCACCGTCCCAGCTTGCTAGGCCATGGCAAACGAACCAAGGGTTTAAAGGGTGGGGCCAGTACTGCGCACACTGCACTCCACCAAAAAGCTCCACCGCGCAGGCTTTAGGAAACGCCCACAGACTATGACACTGAACTTTCCAAGTCCTGTAGCGATGGGCAAGGGGCAAAACGGCAGGTGAAAGATGTCACTGGAAGCCGCAGTCTCAAACCTGCATGCAGGCGGTTCAGGATATTGGTCGCCTGATGTTGACCTGGGGATGACAACGTCACTCGGCACACCCTGAACGACCAAGCAGCCTTCTCTAGGGACAGCACTGCTTGCTCCACACGGAGAGGGGCCTAGAAAAGGTGGCCTAACCAAAGCTCATCCCCTCATAACCCAGTTGGCTAGCCGCGGTCAACGGGCATCTTCTCATGCGGTCAGAAAACAAGAAAAAACAATGGATCCACTCTCATGACAACCACGACCGGACTCAACGTAGCATGCTGGAACATCCGAACCATGCTCGACACAGCAGACAGCGGACGCCCTGAACGTCGCTCCGCCCTCATTGCTCATGAATTGTGGAGGTTAAACATCGACATCGCCGCGCTCAGCGAAGTACGCCTCCTGGAGGAAGGCAGCCTCCAAGAACTTGGCGCTGGCTACACCCTCTACTGGTCAGGCAGGCCTGCATCAGAAAGACGGCTCTCAGGCGTGGGCTTCATGGTGAAGACCCACATTGTGACTAAGTTGGAAAACCTACCAACGGGTCACTCCGACCGCATCATGTCCATGCGCCTCCCACTGAGACACCAGCAATACGTCACCCTTCTCAGTGTGTACTCCCCAACCCTCCTGGCAGAACCTGCAGAAAAAGACAAGTTCTACTCTGACCTCCTGCAGAGCACCCCTGCAGAGGACAAAGTCATCATCCTTGGCGACTTCAACGCCAGAGTGGGCCAAGACTCTGAAGCCTGTAAAGGAGTCCTCGGCAAGCATGGCGTTGGGAACTGCAATGACAATGGTTATATATATATATATATATATATATATATATATATATATATATATATATATATATATATATATATATATATATATATATATATATATATATATATATATATATTATATATATATATATATATATATATATATATATATATATATATATATATATATATATATATATATATATATATATATATATATATATATATATATATATATATATACCTCTTGGCTTGACTTCATGAACGAAGATTCTATAGGGCTTACCCACGTCATCCCTAAAGCCTGCACGGTTTTGGTGGGGTGTAGTGTGCGCAGTACTGGCCCCACCCTTTAAACCCTTGGTTTATCTGCCATGGCCGCTAGGAGGTTTTATATTGGTGCTTTAATTAGTGTTTATATCAGACTGTCCTTGTCCTAGTCTCTGGCTAAAAAATCTTTCCCGTAACACACATAAACACATACAAACACACATGCACCTAAACACAAATGCACATACGCACGTAAACAGACAAACACACACACACATGCACGTAAACATACATGCACTCACACATGATCGCATGAGATAGTTCTGAGACTTGTAAACAGAAACATGGCATGGGATGCGGTGTTCCGTCACCAGACGGGACAAGGTATGGACAGACAGACAGACACACACACACACACACACACACACCCCACCCAACTCCCTTATCCCCTTATCCCCTTTCCCTTCCCCTTACCCCCTTATCAACCCCCCTTTTTTAACCGTGTGCACACAATTTGTTTTATTTATTTGCCGGCCCGGTAATTTGTTTGTTTACTCTAGGCCCTAGAGCTAATTATTTATTAATTATTTTATTTATTTATCTGAATATTATATTTGTTCTGGTAATTATTGGATAGTCACACCCCCAGATGAAAATCTCACAGCTCAAACATTTACTGAAACAAAATGTTTTGAGATTTTCTGAGGTGATTCGATCGCACGCACACACGTACCTAGTAAATTGCACCAGGATCTACTCGGTACATGTGTAACGGAGTCGAGACCACCAGGCCAGCCTCGGCCCGAGTCAATGTAGTTATTATTACCTACTTAAATATAAGATCGATCGATACCGGATATGGCGCAATGTGTCTTTCCGGCGACCAGTTTTGTATTGATCAATTTACAGGCCTGTAGCTCTAACTAATCATACAACCGATTGAGCTGTGCATTGTTAATAGTCAGATTAACCTTGTTTTATTTGGTTGTTATAGATAAGCGAGTAATTGTGTATCTCTTTTCTCAGAAATAAGAGCGGCGAAAGCCACAAGTGGACTAAAAATAGATTTCTAAGGGAAGTAACTGCTGTATGACGTGTATGATGTTTTGACTATAATCGGAAATTCCCGAAATACGTCACACATAAGCTTTGCAAATAAACGCTGATTTACTGCATTTCAAAATGTACACACTTACATAATCAATAGATTAATTAACTCGGGTGTTAACCCCTGTTGATATTACTCTGCTGAGAGGTACATAAAAGAGTGATTGTTAAAATAATAATGCAGTAGTGGTCGGCATGTTAGGCAAGATTGTCTGTAAGCTGTTTTAATACTAACATTTCTAGGGAAAATGGACGGCTTGAAGGTGTGGAAGTTTGAGGGCAAATCGTAAAATTTCGGGGTCGGCAGAAATTGTCGAAATCCACTCATATTATATATCGAGAGAGAGAGAGAGAGAGAGAGAGAGAGAGAGAGAGAGAGAGAGAGAGAGAGAGAGAGAGAGAGAGAGAGAGAGAGAGAGAGAGAGAGAGAGAGAGAGAGAGAGAGAGAGAGAGAGAGAGAGAGAGAGAGAGAGAGAGAGAGAGAGAGAGAGAGAGAGAGAGAGAGAGAGAGAGAGAGAGAGAGAGAGAGAGAGAGAGATTATCTTAGTATAATAGAAAGTTGATGAGGTACAATGCTGGTTAACAAACTCATCCGATATCTTTTTTCGAAATGTCAAAAAAATATCACACAAATTACAGACTCAAATGCGGGTCAACCGACTTTCTATAAATGGCAATTTTATTTGTAATGAGTCATCCAGTTTAAATATGCTCAGAGGCTCTGGGAAGTACATCCTTCAAGGAAGCGTATCCTAAAGTTTTAGACCTGTACGTACACAAACACAGGAGATACTTGTGTTCACACACACACACACACACACACACACACACACACACACACACACACACACACACACACACACACACACACACACACACACACACACACACAAACACACACAAACACACGCACACGCATACACATACGCACACGCACACACACACGCACACACACACACACACACACACACACGCAGACACACACACACACGCACGCACACACATGCGCGCACGCACGCACGCACATGCCGCGCTTCGCGCCAAAAGTACGTTCTCCTCCCCCCTCCCTCCCAGATCCGCTTATGGGCTATCAAAGACTCGGAGACGACGCGACAAAAGTACGTTGTACAACTAGACATGATGTAATTTATATCGTGTTACTTCACTGTCAGAGACTGAGGCCTTTGCGCCTTTGACGTCATTTGCATGCTACTGAACGCGCACCGACCAGCCAGATCCAAGAAGTCTCTTCTATAAATATAAGACTTTACTAAGGTTGAAAATTAAAATTACGTGGAGAAGACGACTTAATTCACTCGAGACACGCCGCATACGGATACGCGAATACGCGGCTTTTGCCGCGTATCCGCAAGCCGCACGATTCGAATGAACTCAAGAAAAGGACGATCGTGATTGAGACATCCCAGGAAAAGAGTCAGAAAGGAACAAAGCAGTAAGGAAACCCAATAGCAAAACCTCTTCAGGACCATGATGGCCCTAGTGGGACCGCGCACAGTCGTGCTCGGGCACACTGCGGTCGTCGTGGGCCCGAGGACCTTTGTTTACTGGGAATTAAACAACAACCTTAACAGTAAATAACAGGAACCGGCCGACCAAAGTACCGGACCCATGGTCCACGGATAACGAAACGGCCATGAAATAGCGAAAGTCAATTGTTTTTACGTGAGTCGTTTCCTTCCGCCAAGCCAATACTGAGCGCATGCGCAATGCGATGATGATGGTGGCTGCCATGACGACCACAAGAGAGGCTGTGGTGATGATGACGCTGAAAGTAAGCTCGTGTACAGCGTGGAACCATTCACGGTTGCTTGCATAGAAATCTGTGGGGAAAAAAGAAGCAAAACATGAGATAAGTGAACGGTAATTTCCTCCCCATGGGAGCTAATTTGGCACTGACATGGTCGATCCATCTCTCAAAACTGGTCTCTTTTATCTTATTAGTGGTGAAAACTTTAATTTAAAGTTTTCACCATTATTAAGGCAAAAGAGACCAGCTTTTAGAGATGGATCGACCATGACAGTGCCAAATAATTAGCACCTGTGGGGAGGTAAATTCTGCTCACTAAAAGTAGGGAATATTGAGAATTCCGCTTGAACTGGCAAACAATTTTCAAAGTTGGCAAATGGTGAATTATGCCAGCGCCACAGCTTGCCACGGACGTCACCGGCCCACATGTTTGATAAGTTGGTTTTGTTGTGCGGGTCAGGTGGTCAGACTGGGAAATCTAAATATGGCGTTAGGGTACTGTGGCAAAAGTTACATGCAGGATTGTTTTTCCCTGTGCAAATTGTTTCAAGTTTGTCTTCATTTGTCTTCTGATAATCATGATTATGGGTACCGTTTGTAAAACTTGTTGTCTTGTGTAAACAAATTAGGCATCAATTAGGCTGTAGAGTTCTGTGGTTTACCACAGGGGGAGAAAACCAAAGTTATGTACGGTGAAGAGTTGTGCCCCTGACTCTGAGCGTCACAGGTATAGAATACTTATTAACGATCCGAGTCAGGGGCGCAACTCTTGTCATAACTGCAATAACTTTGGTTTTCTCCACTTGTGGGTAGAGATAGAAATAGTGGGGTTTTTGGAGCTCCGGATTCTCAGGAGCTGAACAGATACCCTAAAACTATTCAATTTTAAACACAAACATCCGCAGAACTCTCAGCACTAACATTCACAGGAGAAGATTGGCGATCTTTTGGTTAAACGAATCTTAGCATCCCCAGTACTTCTATCTCACCTACTCCTGAGAATCATCAACTGTAATGCCAAACTTACTTACAAGTTGTAGGTAACTTAAAGGTTACCTCTGCAGGTTCTTTAAAGTTACTTATTAATTACTTACCATAAGAACTTATTCATTACTTACTATAACAACTTATTAATTACTTGCAAGAACTTGTCTCCAGTCACAAGATACTGAGTCAAATTTGACAAGATACAAAGATAAAAAAGTTATTTTTTCAAAAATACTCTGGCGGTGCCGTGGGTGTCAAATAGACAGGAAGCGTGTCATCTCTCTGTGAAGTGTATGACAAAAATATAATCTTTTGGGTCTGATGGAGTTGGAGGTGCTGGAGGTGCTGGGGCTGGACCACCCGTTACAGCCAACACAGCAGTACTGATAATAAATCCAAGAGCAGTAATTAAACTGGCAATAGTGATGCCTTGTTCTCTGAAAAGTGTTTTCAATCTGACAGCCAATGTTGTGTCTTCGTGAAGTATTTTTTGGATAGTTTTTCTAATCCTGTTGACCTGTGTTTTCAGTTTTTCTCTTCCAATACTAATCGTTTCTAACCTCGCTGATTTTTCTATATACAAAACATTTAATCTGTGTTGGATTCTTTGTTTTATTTCTGTGTCATAATTTTCTTCGTCTGCTATAGCTAATTTTTCCTTTACTCTTTCTATTTGATTATCAAGCTCAGCCAGTTTGGCTATATTGTTTACCATCTCACCTCTTATTGTCTGCAGTGATTTATCCAAGCCCATAATCTATCGCATTGACAAAGGAGGGTCTTCTATTGTTTTCATTACTTCATCAGTAAATGAAGTTTCTTGTATCACTGTGTTTGCTATTTCTGGCAGTCTTGTTACTTATGTCATTTCAATTTCTTGTCCTGTCGGTAATCTTGTTTGCACGTCATGGAGGGTACTAACCAGTCTAGGAGGTAACTTTTTACTAGTACCATCACCAAGGTAACGCTGCAGTGCTGCCTCACCACCTACATCAGTTTTAATTGTACTTAAAGCTCTAAACTTAGCAGCGTTGTTTTTATGGGTTAGATGCACTTTACCTCTGTCTGTTTTTACAAATAAGTGTCCTTTATCATATTCAAACTGATTAGGATCTATTACATCTGGGCGCGCACCAACACTGTCATAAAATGAGTTTACTTTGTCTTTTAACAGTTCGTGATACATACTAGAAGTAGTTACAGTCAAACCAAAGCTCATCCCCTCGTAACCCCAGTTGGCTAGCCGCAGTCAACGGGCATCTTCTCCTGTGGTCAGAAAACAAGAAAAAACAATGGATCCACTTTCATGACGACCACGACTGGACTCAATGTAGCATGCTGGAATATCCGAACCATGCTCGACACAGCAGACAGCAGATGCCCTGAACGTTGCTCCGCCCTTATTGCCATGAATCGCGGAGGTTAAACATCGACATCGCCGCGCTCAGCGAAGTACGCCTCCTGGAGGAAGGCAGCCTCCAAGAACTTGGCGCTGGCTACACCCTCTACTGGTCAGGCAGGCCTGCGTCAGAAAGACGGCTCTCAGGCGTGGGCTTCATGGTCAAGACCCCCATTGTGACTAAGTTGGAAAAACCTACCAATGGGTCACTCCGACCGCATCATGTCCATGCGCCTCCCACTGAGACACCAGCAATATGTCACCCTTCTCAGTGTGTACTCCCCAACCCTCCTGGCAGAGCCTGCAGAAAAAGACAAGTTCTACTTTGACCTGCGCAACCTCCTGCAGAGCCGCACCCCCACAGACGACAAAGTCATTATCCTTGGCGACTTCAATGCCAGAGTGGGCCAAGACTCTGAAGCCTGGAAAGGAGTCCTCGGCAAGCATGGTGTTGAGAACTGCAATGACAATGGCCGCCTACTGTTGGAGTTCTGTGCAGAACAGCAACTTGTCATCACCAACACTACTTTCCCGCAAAAGGACAGTCGAAAGACCACCTGGATGCATCCTCGCTCCAAGCACTGGCATCTTATCGACTATGTCCTAGTGCGTCAGAGGGACCGCAGTGACGTCCTCCTCACCAGAGTGATGCCCAGCGCAGAGTGCCACACTGACCACCGCCTTGTCCGCTGCAAACTCAGGCTCCACCTCAAGCTGAAACCCAAGAAAAGGGGTTCCCCAAGAAAAAGCTTGATGTCGCCAGCCTTCAGCGTGACGACAAAAAAGCTGCCCTTCAGTCTGATTTAGAGTGCATGCTCAAAGACACAGTTGATCCAGCAGACTCCTCCCCTGAAACACTCTGGGAGCAACTGAAAACTGCTATTGTAAAATCTTCTGTGGAAGTCTTGGGCTTTGTTAGAAAGAGGGACTGGTTTGACGAAAACAACGTGGAGATCCAGGAACTTCTAGCAAAAATAAAGAGCCGCCCAACAGGCCCACTTAGCCCAGCCTTCCTGCCCTGTGAAGAAGTCTGCCTTTCGCCTCATCTGCAGCAGTCTCCAGCTCAAGCTTAGAGAGCTCCAGAATGAGTGGTGGTCGAGACTGGCACAGAGGACCCAGCTTTACGCTGACAACGGTGTCTACAGGGGCTTCTATGAAGCACTGAAAGCAGTGTATGGCCCTAGGCACCTGGTACAGGCATTCCTCACAGATAATACCTCCATCTTGAACCGCTGGTCAGAATACTTTCAGGACCTGTTCAGCGCTGAGCGCACTGTTCAAGAAACAGTCATCCTCCAAATCCCACAGCTCCCACTAAAGGTTGAATTGGACGAACCGCCCACCACCGAAGAGATCCTCACAGCCATCCACCAGCTCAAGAGTGGCAAAGCAGCAGGCATTGACGGAATCCCGCCAGAGATCTGAAAACATGGAGGCCCAGCACTGCACAACAAGCTCCATGACCTCTTTCTCTGCTGCTGGGAGAAAGGAACACTACCAAAGGATCTCCGTGATGCAGTCATCATCACCCTGTACAAGAACAAAGGAGAGAAGTCTGCCTGCTCTAATTATAGTGAAATTACCCTGCTGTCCATTGCCGGGAAAATTCTCGCAAGGCTGCTCCTAAATCGGCTGGTACCTGCCATCGCTGAAGACCACCTCCCAGGGGGCCAGTTTGGCTTCAGAGCCAACAGGAGTACCACCGACATGGTCTTTGTGCTGAGACAGCTTCAGGAGAAGTGCCGCGAGCAGAACAAAGGGCTGTACATAGCGTTTGTCGACCTAACAAAAGCGTTCGACACTGTGAGCAGGCAAGGCATGTGGCAGATCCTGGAGCGACTTGGCTGTCCCCCAAAGTTCCTCAGCATGATCGTCCAGCTCCACGAGGACCAGCAAGTCCAGGTCAGACTCAACAGTAACCTCTCAGAACCATTCCCCATTATCAACGGCGTGAAACAGGGCTGCGTGCTGGCAACAACCCTCTTCATCATCTTCTTTAGCATGATGGTGAAGCAGGCCACAGTGGACCTCGATGATGACGATGCAGTCTACATCAGGTATCGTCTCGATGGCAGCCTGTTCAACCTCAGACGACTGCAGGCCCACACCAAAACCCTAGACCAACTGATTCGTGAGCTGCTCTTTGCTGATGACGCTGCCCTCATTGCATACATAGAGAGAGCCTTGCAGCACATCACATCCTGCTTTGCAGATGCTGCCCAGCTTTTTGGACTCGAGGTCAGTCTGAAAAAGATAGAGGTCCTTCATCAGCCGGCACCCAAGGAAGAGCATCGCCCTCCCCACATCACCATCGGTGAGTCCAAACTGAAGTCAGTACACCAGTTTACCTACCTTGGCTGCATCATCACGTCAGACGCCAAGCTGGACAAGGAGCTGGACAACAGGCTGGCAAAAGCAAACAGTGCTTTCGGGCGACTATTCAAGCGGGTGTGGCACAATCAACAGCTAAAAAAAGGCACCAAGATTAGCGTGTACAGAGCTGTCGTCCTCACCACCCTGCTGTACAGTTTCGAGTCCTGGACCCTCTACCGCAACCAACTATGACTCCTCGAATGCTTTCACCAGCGCTGCCTGCGTACCATCCTCAGCATTCACTGGAGTGACTATGTCATCAACGTTGAGGTCCTTGAACAGGCTGAAACTGTGAGCATCGAGGCTTTACTGCTGCGGACACAGCTTTGCTGGGCGGGGCACGTCTCCAGGATGGAGGATCATCGCCTACCCAAGATCACTCTGTTCGGCGAGCTTGCCACTGGACACCGAGACAGAGGGGCACCAAAGAAGAGATACAAAGACGGTCTCAAGAAGTCACTTAGTGCCTACCAAATCGACCACCGCCAGTGGTCTTTGTTTGCTGCGGACCGTGACACCTGGCGCTCCACCATTTACAAGGCAGCCGTCTCCTTTGAGGACTCTCACAGAGCTAACCTTAAGGACAAGTGGCTCAGAAGAAAAATCAGAGTTGCTGTAACTCAGAACCCTGCAGCCACTGCGGTCGAACCTGCCTGTCCCGGATTGGCCTCCACAGCCACTGAAAATGCCTGCAGACGACGTGGGCAAGCCCTATAGAATCTTCGTTCGCGAAGTCAAGCCAAGAGTGTTACAGTCATATCTGTTGCACTAGTATCATAGTCATCCATGACATCCATTTCAAAATCTTTATGATTAAATCCTCCTGCGGGCATTGTTTTTATTAATTTAATATTTTTGATTTTTGCATTAATAAAATGACACAGTCCTACGAATCAAAGTTAGACCCATACAGAAAACTACGTGAGCCTCTTGGCGTTAAAGGCATAAGGCAATCTATTGTCATCACAAACAATCCTAGTACCATTGATCAGAACCAAACACTCACAGTCAAGTTTCCGCACCTGGGTCCCAATGATGTTATCATTCCTGACACTGCACGCCTAGCATTTAATATTGAACTTTCATCAGAATCAGATGCAAATAGAACACTAGTTGACAATCTTGGCTGAGCAATTATTAAACTATTAAAGTTAAACTTGAAGGTCAGGAAGTGTTTAGTCTTGACGATGCTGATGTGTTTTACTGCTACAAAGACCTTTGGCTTACTCGAGAAGAAAGAGAAGACCATGTTTACCAAGGCATACTGTCTGCTAACATTGCTAAACTTAGAATCGATGCCAGAGACAAATCAACATCTGCAATTGAGGACGTTATATTAGCAGATACATACGGTAATAGACTTTACATTCCACTTGAATTTGAAATCCTCACAGCATATTTGCCTTATTACCAAGGAGCACTGAATGACCGTCTGAGTGTTGAACTAACTTTTAATGAATGTGCAAAAGTTATCAAAACAACTGACCCAGACGCAACATACAAGATCTCAAACATTTCCTTGGAATACAAAATTGTCACACACACAGAACTCGCCAGACTAATTCAAAATCAATATCAGTCAAGACTTCCAATTTATTATGACCATGTGATAAGACACAGTACAATACCCAAAGACAAGGGCGAGACAATGTGGAACATAAACCTTAACACACCTGCCAGGTCACTGAAAGGTATACTCATGTTGTTTATTGAACCAAAAAATCCATTCAAAAGAGAGTCTGAAAAATTTTACAATCCAAAGATAACACATTTATCCTGTCCGATTAAGGGACATCCTAATCAAGTGTACGCTTTGGGTATGCTGCCTTATCAACACTATGATGAGATCACAAAATGGGCAGGTGGAAGACTTAGAGAAAAAACCACAACATTGAGTGTAAAGATTAACATCTGTATGACGTAAGGATCGGACAATACCTGACAGAAAAAATATGCACTGTGGCTAGACCTGCGCAGTACAGATGATGATTACTTACATGGGTCAGGACGAACTGTTGAAAACGGCAGTGATGGAATAACAATTCAGATACAAAAAAGACTGAAACAGGAGGAGCAATAAATATTTATTTGTATCTGATATATGATGCACAACTCAAAATTGCAGAAAGCAGACTAAGTGGTCACTTGTATTAAAATTATAATTAGTATTAAAATGAACTTAATGACACTCGACCCACACTGTGGCTTGTTTTGTGGTGCAACCGGGTGTGGTAAAACTGAATTTGTACTTGATCTCTTACAAACAAGATACATCCATCATTTTGAAAACACTGTAATATTTTGTTCTACTGTCAAACACAACAAAGCTTATCACAAACGATTATTTATTTGGACTGACAACAACATTTATTTAGTTGACCCTGAGAAAAAACTGAATGACTACCTGCTGTATTTTTACAAGGAATTTGAAGGACAGCCAACTTTGTTTATAGTTGATGACTGTTCTGCAGAGAAAGACATTGTTAAGAAAAGAAACACACTGGCAGAACTGGCTTTAGTGGCAGACACGCAAACATAAGTGTATGGATTCTCACTCAAAAATATAATGCTGTACTGAAAGATTTTTGAGAGCAACTAAAGTTTATCTGTTTGTTTTACTGTAAAGACTGTGACAGCTTTGAAGACTGTCTCAGAGAAAACGATGTCATACCAAATAAACGTGAATGGGATGATGTAAAAAAACAAACTGAAATCAACTAAACATCTAAAGCTTATCTTAAAGACAGATCAGCCCACAGGGTATGGATTAGTAAATTAATTTATACTTTTGTTTTGTCCAATAAAAATGATGGACGGACAAACCATTGATATCACACACTGCTTCAAAGATGTTGTGCACTTAAATCAGATAAGAACACCTCCCAAACAGCCTGACATAAGCCTCTCATTGCCATCAGCAATATATTTGTCATATAATGTGTCTTTAGATTATGTTGATGAGCCTCCAGTTGTGGAGTGTTTAACAGTTGATTTTAGGACTCCTACCTTAAGAGTTAATAATAACAACCGCCAGGGCTTGTGCTGGCTTGAGATACTTTGTGAACAAATATTTCAACAACTACGCAAACTAAATGTTTATATTAACAGTGTTACAGATAATAAAGTGGTATTACACAAAGTGTAATTTTTCTATTATTATTTTGTTGGACAAATAAAAATGACAGATAATGCTCAAGGCTTACATAATGTGTTTCACACAACAGACTTGCCTATGTCCAATACTTACAATGTTTTGAATCGATAGAAAACTCTTTTTCTGTCATACAAGATAATCTTCTTTCAGGCAGTGTAAAGATTCAGGTTGTTGCCAAAATAGAATTTACTAGGGTAGATGGTGAAGTGATCGTGTCATATATATCAACAAGACAACACACAGTTAACACAAGAAGGGAACTAGAAAACGTGTTTAGACAAAGACTATTGCCAGACTTTCTCGAAGCAATTGACAAAGCAAGAATGAAGGGTTCTGGTTGGCATGAAGGTCATGTACATGACCTACTATTAAAGCAGACAAGGTATCATCCTATATTAGGTAAATCATGGATACCACTGCCAACAGAGATTGCAAACAAAAAGGCTGTAGTCAATATTCAGAACAATGACCACTATTGTTTCAAGTGGTGTGTGCTTGCTAAACTACACTTTGTGAAAACAAGACCTGATTGTGTATCGAATTACACCAAATTTGTAAATGAACTCAACTTCAGTCGTATAGATTTTCCTGTTAAGTTAGAAGACATAGACTTGGTTGAAAAATTAAATCCTGGCATATCAGTAAATGTTTATGTATGGGATAATGAGTCTGATAATAAGTTACAACCCATTAGAGCATCACCACTTGCCCCAACCTATGGACAGCCAGAAGAAAACATGTTGACATGTTATTAATAGGGGATGGTGATAACTTTCACTACACTATTATCAGGAGTATGTCATGTCTAATTCATGGGCATACAACAAAGCACAAATGTAAACAGGAAGTGTGTAAGAGATGTTTACAAAGGTTTTCTTCTATTGAAGTGGCACACAAACATGTTTTACATTGTAGGTCAGCTGATGACTTACAAACAGTACTTAAGTATCCAGATCCTGGTAGTCAGGTTTATTTAAAAAACTATGGAAATCAGCAAAAGCTGCCGTTTGTAGTGTATGCTGATTTTGAATCACTGGTTGTTTGGTATGAAGGCCCTGTTCCAGAATCATTACCAAAGACAGTAAAGTTGAGTGACCAAGTGGTGTTATCTTTTGGATATATTCTTGTTAGGTCAGACAGTCAGCATACATAGCCTGTAATTTACAGGGGTGAAAATGCAGCATGTCTGTTTTTAACAGATTGATTGATTGTACATTGCTTAACGTCCCGACAGCAACAAGGCTTTCTCAGGATGTGCCTGCACTGCTTGTGAAAAAACAAAAACAAAAAAACAACAGAATATTGAATGTATGTCGCCAGCCGGTCCACTACGTTAAATAAACCTACAACATGGGGCCTAAATAAAGCTAAAACCATTTGGCAACACACATCCAATATCAAGAGCTACAGGCAGTGCAGACAGTAGGGAGAGTTTTAAAAAGGCAAATACAGGTGAATGGAGCTCGGGTAGACAGAAACACATGCCCCAGAATAGAGAGAAAAACTCACCCTGTGGGGCTGACCAGGGTGACCCTGGGAACTAAAAAGTACCTAACCCCACCCAAGTCCCCCAGGGCAGACCCGGGTGGGGGTGTTTTTAACAGAAATGAGACAACTGTATAGTCAGGTAGTACAATATCTAGAAAACAATCAGATGCCTGTGATGATGACAGAAGAAGATAAACTAAATTTTGATATAGCTGTGACGTTTTGGATTTGTGAACAACACCTACAGGGTGCCAAAGTTCATGGCCATGATCACATAATGGGGCGTTACAGAGGTGCTGCACATAACAAGTGTAATTTATTATAAAAAATAGATCCCAAGACATACAAACTGCCAATCGTTTTCTACAATCTCAAAGGATATGATTCTCACATTATCATGCGTGCTGTAGATGAGTCTTACAAAAAAATTAGTTGCATTGCGCAGACAACTGAGAAATACTTGACTTTTAGATTGGACAACAAATTAGTGTTTTATGACTCCATGCAACATTTGTCTTTAGGTCTTGCTAGTCTGGCAGAAGGTCTGACTGAGTATCCAATAACAAGTAAATATTTTGAGCCAGACTTGATTAAGAAAGGTGTGTGTCCGTACGAGTACATCAGTGACTGGGTTGTGTTTGAGGAAAGGAGACTGCCACCCAAAGAGAAATTTTATTCTACACTTAATGGTAAAGGTATTTCTGACTCTGATTACCAAAACGCTCTTGATGCGTGGGATAATCTAGGGTGTCAGACAATTGGTGACTACCATGACCAATACTTGAAAGCCGACGTTTGTTTTCTAGCAGACGTATTTGAACGTTACCGTGAAAAGGGTTTGTTACACTACAGTCTTGACCCTGCTTGCTACATAACTAGTCCTGGTATGACATGGGATGCATTTTTGAAATCCAGTAAGATATTTATTGACCTGTTGTCTGATCGCACGATGGGTGAAATGGTGGAACGTGGATTGAGGGGAGGCATTAGTATTGCAGCGAACAATTACGCCAGAGCCAACAACAAATATCTGGACAACCAGGGCTTTGACCCCTCAAGGTCAAGGTCATACGTAGATTCGAACAATTTGTATGGATTCACGATGTGTGAGTTATTGCCCTTGAAAAACTTTTGTCTGCATGATTTGTCACAGTGTGACATAACAGAGTTAACAAACAATATTATTAATCATGACCGAAATGACACAAAGGGTTGGATCTTTGAAGTCGACCTAGAGTACCCACACCATCTACATGATTACCACAATGATTATCCATTGACTGTTGAGAAAATGAGTTTGACAGGGAAAAAAGAAAACACTAAACTTGTACCAAATCTTAATGACAAATTTAATTATGTTTGTCACTATCGCTTGTTGCAGTTTTACATAAGACATGGGTTAGTACTAAAGAAAGTTCACAGAGGAATTCAATTTGATCAGAGTGCTTTTATGATAGATTACATAATGAAAAACACAACATTGCGCGCGAGAGATGGCAACACTGCATTTGACAAAGACTTCTTTAAGCTTATGAACAATGAATGTTTTGGCTAGACGATGGAAAATCCTCATCACTGCAAAGAAATGAGACTTGTCACAACTGAATCGGGTGCAATTAAACTTACAGGTAAGCCACAGTACACATGGTACAAAGAGTTTCATTCATCATTGTATGAGTGTCACTAAAAAAAAGATTGTCAAACTGGGCAAGCCGGTATTCATTGGTATGGCAATTCTTGAGTTATCAAAACTGTTAATGCTTAAATTTTATTAAGATTACTTCAAACCAAAGTATCCTGAGTGTCGTCTGCTATAAACTGACATTGACTCGATGATTATTGACGTGTGTACTGAAGACTTTTATGAAGACATGAAAACAGAGTTAAACATGTATGACACGTCTGATTATCCTAAAGACCACCCACTGTATAGCACACAAAACAAGAAAGTGCCTGGAAAGTTTAAGGATGAACTGAATGGAGTGCCAATAGTTGAGTACGTTGGACTGAGATCAAAAATGTATTCTATACTGCACCAAAAAAATAGTCAGTCAAAAGCCAAAGGAATTAAAAAAAAAAAAACAGCGATTAAAAATAAAGACATCCGTCATGAGCATTACAAGCAAGTATTAGATGGAGCATTGATGCCTGATTATCCAAACAAGTCACTGAGATCAAACAAACATAATCTTGAAATGATCCAAACACATAAAAAGTCACTTGCAGTTGGGGACAAGAAACGAGTGTTTCACAGCAAAGAAAAGGCTTATGCGCCTGGACATTACAGGCTTAAGTTATCTGAAGATATTTGTGATGAACTGTTTGATGAATTAGTTACTGAAATGAGTAACAGTGTCTGGGGGAATAATCTGTAATTCTTCTCTGACAAATGCCCTCTGTGGGGCAGGTTCAAACAGGTAATAAATGGATGGGTTTCTGGAGACTATTTTTTTATATTATGGACAGACGTAGACCATATTGGGATCAGTTGCTCTACATCTGACGTCATTTTCTGCCTCACCAGGTTGATATAGTTATCTTACCTGCTTTGTAAATAAACTTGTGTCTGGAGGTGGGGCCTGGCTTGTTGTTTTTGGCTCTGTCATTGTTTTCAATTTAATAGCATCAGCAGGTTTTACATGGCCTTCATTATTCATTGCTTTTATTACTAATGGTAATCTTTTTACCCACTCAGTGTTACGCGCATCATGCATGAGTTCCTTTGAATACTGGTAACTGAAAAGTCTTTCTGATAACTGTTTGTTAAAGTTCTCAACAATTGCCTGTGATCTGTGCATGCCTGGAATGCCTCGCCGCACAAGCATGCTATGCTTTGCAAATAATTGATTAACTGCTCCTTTAAATTCACTCCCATCATCGACCTGCACAAGTCTGGGGAATTTTAACGGGCCTCGGCTATATATTTTTGATAATGCTGTAGCAACGGTGGTAGCATTCTTGTCAGTTATGGGTTCAGCGTCCTTATACCTTGAAGCAATGTCAACGACAGTTAGTGCGTATTTGTAACGCTTTTTTCTTATTGTATCCTGTGGAATAAACAGGAGGTCCATTTGATGGGTATCATTTGGGGTAGTGTTTTCAAAATGAGGTCTTGATATTTTTCTTGGAGCAGGAAGATAAACCTGCCATATTGCCTGTCTTTGTAACCATTGTTTTATTTGGTCAAGTGTGACATCACCGCCCATGGCCGTGTGTAATTTCTCTATTGCAGTATTCCCTTTCCAGTACCCAATTGGAGAGTAATATATTTTTGATAGTTTATTTTCAACATCTGTAATTTTTTCTAGCAATAAAAACTCCAGTAAAATAAACAAATGTCATGCCCACTAGAACAAAGATTATTTCTCCGTTTCTCTGTTGTGGACTGGGTTGGTAATAGTCGCTAAGCTTAGGTTTTGGGGTAGTCATGTCTTTGCCCATGACAAGATAGTATTCCCTGATTGCGTCATTGACGTTAGAAAATGTATGTTGTGCGTGACCTTCAAGCCTGAGTTTTTCATTGATAAAATCAAGTTTTTCTATTCTTTGCTTTTCATACGCCTGCTGGGCTTGTGCTAATTTTTCAGATGCCTCATTGTGTCACTTCATTTCTTCTGCTGATTCCTCTCTACCCATTTTTGAAAAGAAATAGTTTGAGCCACTAAATGCCAGAGCATTGACAACAGCACCCCCAACAATAACAGCTAGTGTCGCCATATTATTTTCATTTACATAGATATATTTTCGGGAATAATTCCTTGCTTGACAAGAAAGTCTTTTGTGGCGATTGACGCCATTACAACTGCAACTAGCTTAGCACTGTCTTCGAAATCTAATCTACTCAGGTCTGCCTAGTTCATTTTGAGAATATTTTAGCAAGCATAGAGTAAGCAACTGGTAGTCCACTGATTACTGCAGAGTGATAGACAAGGTTCATTAAGTTCTTTGAGTCGCTCATTTTCTAACGCAATAAAAATTAAAATACTATTTTTATTACTGCATGAAAAATGGGTCGACAGGTTTTGGTGTTGCTGGTAATGTGGCGACTTCTGGTTTTTATTTTGGGAGTGTCTGATTTTTTGGTCACTGTTTGAGTGTGGGGTCTGTATTTTTTTTCCATAGCCTGTAGACTACGTAACCAAATCCTACAACAAATCCACCAACTATATATTTTGTTGTTCAGGGTTCAGGGTTAGACTTAGTTGATAGTCTCTCACTTTGCTGTGGGGAAGATGGTGTTGGTCCAGACTGCAGTGACACTGGCACTGACGGCGGGTCAGTTACATGAGCCTTAAGCTGTATTTTGTTTTGCCTGTTATATTCGGCTAATCTTTTTCCAGCCTCTACCCTTTCTGGACTTTTAGCCTTAGTGATCGATTGCACCTGCATCAAAACAGGGTTCTTTTGTGGGGTCGTCTGGGTCTCGTCTGTTTGGTCCATTCAGTCCATCTGTTCCATCATTTTCTTTTCTTAGAAAATTTAATTTTGAAAAATCAATATGACTCCCAGTGATAAGCAAGGTTACCATAGGAGCAAGATAATTACCAAATTTGTAATACAAAAGGCATGCTAATTTACCAATTGAACTTGTTACTATTGGATTTGAATTTAAATCAATACTAAGGCTGTCAGTGTCTACTTCAAAAAAGTGATTAACACCCTTTGTATAAAAAGAGATCAAAGATCGACTCAGATCTCGAGTCATTAGTGAAGCAATGTGATTTTCATATTTAGCATGAGGCTTAATTAATTCATCAGCTGAGAGGGATTCTATATCTTCTGTCATGTATTGTTTACTGAGAAAAGCTTTGGACTTCCCTGAAACAATCACAGAGAGAAGCCGCTGATTTTAGAGTCTAAGTCTTTGTTTTCAACAGAGTAGATATCATTTTGAAGTAAGAGTTCATCTTGATTCATTTTATAATAAAAAATAAAAAGTGAAACAAAATTGATGCTAGTTTAGGCTGTTTTATATAAATTATAAACACTTTAATCCTTGCATGCCTTGCTAGCGCAACACATTTTACACATGCCATCCTGCTTAAGCACGTTTTCTCAACTGGCACTGTACTGTAAGGCTTATAGAAAGAGTATAAGAACAGCAGACAAAACCCAGGCAGTCTAACATGCACAGAGATAAAACACCACTCATGTGTGTTTATTTGATATCCACAGAGCTGCAATTGCAGTGTTTTACCAAAGGGCCTCTGAATTAAAGCAACACTCTGGTGCTTAGAAACTGAAAATCAATGACACGCCACACACAATCTTCAGTGTGCAGATACAAAACCTGCTGGACCAGACTTGGAGTGGGAGCACTAAAATAGACTCACCAGGTTGTTTACCTCTAAAAATATGCATAACATTTTTAAAAGACTGAGTTCGCTTTTCAGCCTTGGGCATGACCGGTTGTGTTTCAAACCAGATGAGACGTTATAATCTATGTATGGCGCTATAATTATTCATGAAACTTTAGTTTTATCCGGTTGAGATATTATAATTTATGCAAAGTGTTTTTTATTTTTACCGGTTGAGATGTTATGACGTCAGTTCTGTCATTGCCGGTAAATTGTGTAGGCTGTGTGTGTGTGTGTGTGTGTGTGTGTGTGTGTGTGTGTGTGTGTGTGTGTGAGCAGTGGAGGAGGGTTGTCTACATCTTTTGGGTCTATGGTGTATGCCGCGTATGGTGCGGCACATGCCGCGTATGGTGCGACACATGCCACGTATGGTGCGGCACATGCCACGTATGGCACGGCACATGCCGCGTATGGTGCGGCACATGCCGCGTATGGTGCCGCACGTGTCGCGTATGGTGCGGCACATGCCGCGTATGGTGTGGCACATGCCGCATATGGCAACCGGTAAGTAGGGTATAAAGTTTCACTTGGCTCTCAATCGGGCTCCTGAGGATCTTGTAAAACCCCATGTTGTTTTTGTACACACTACGAGAAAGCCAGATACCAGGGGGTTTAAAATAGAGGCTAACAAGGCAGTCTTGGCTGCAGTTAAATCAATACGTACCTGTGTGTGTGTAGTGGGGTGAAAAAATCAATACTTTGCGAGTTAGGTGGGGGCTGCGTGTGTTTGTGTTTAAAATTAAGTAGTGTTAGGGTATCTGTTCGGCAATACAGTTGATGATCTCAGGAGCCAGTGTTTGTTTCAAAATACGGTTTTGGTGCGAGCCCGGGGCTGAGGTGAGGATGATGTTAGCGCTGAGAGCGCTGAGAGAGTTTGTGTTTAAAATTGAATAGTTTTAGGGTATCTGTTCGGCTCCTGAGGATCTGGAGCTCCAAAAACCCCACTATTTCTATCTCTCGGGTTTACTAGGAGTACGGCGGAAAACCACGAGATCGCGTTCTTGATCACAATTGGCCCGGTCGATCATGTTTTCGAGGTCGCTAGCACAGCGTGGTTTTGCTTTTATGTAATGCTACACAGGTGCGATTTTGAGATCGGCAGCTGTCCTGGGTCACACATCGTGTAGCCGTTTGTTTACTCGAAATTTTAGAAGTTGTGCCCTGCGCATGCACGAAATCCTTCATGACAGTAGACCAGCGGTCAATTTCACAGGCGAGTCACGTCAACTAGTGTCCGACGTTTACTGTATTTACCTCTTACCTGTGGTGGCCAGAAGCAGGTCAGTTGTGTTGTCCGTAGGGTTGAAGTTTTCCACGATTCTGTATTTCGCGCAGGCCATCGAATTGCCGGCCACACTGACGGTGAACAGTCCTGCTACAATTATTAGCATCCATCTAAAAGCGAAAAATACATAATGGCCTTATGCAGGTGCAATAAGAAATACTCTACGTATTCGATTTAACTCATTCAGCCCGACGCACGTATTTCCCATAACAACTATTCACTTGTTGTAGGAGATAGATCGACCATGATCATTCAAGGGTAGTGCCAGATTAGCTTGGGGCCGACAGGCGCCAAGCTAATCTGGCTCTACCCTTGAATGATCATGGTCGATCCATCTCCTGCAACAGGTGCATAGTGGTTAGATGACGCCTGCAAAATTTGGGAAATACGTGCGTCGGGCTGAGTGAGTTAAGAGTACTGATTTTAGAGGAAGATGTTACCTAGCTGACAGCAGGTTCTTGGCGTGGAGCGGGCTGATGACGCAAATACAGCGCTCAAGGGAGAGAACCAGGGTGAGAGAGTTGGACATGTTGAGGAAGGCGTGGTAGATTCCGATGAAGTAAAACCAGTGGGACTGAAAGCAGGAAAGAAACGACGAAAACGTTAAATTAACCCCCAATCAAGCACATAGTAACGCTCCTTAAAATATTGCGACCCCCCAAAAAAACCAAAAAACAAAAAACAAACAAACAAAAAAACAACAACAACAAAACAAAACAAAACAAAACAAAAAACCCACCAAAAAACAACAAACAAAAACAACAACAAAAAACCCACCACGATACCACCACCACCACCACCACCAACAACAACAACAAACAAACAAAATTACAAATCAACAACAAACACCCCCCCAAAAAAAAAAAAAAAAAAATAAAATAACAACAACAAAAACAAAAACCCACCCACAAAAACAACTAAACCAAACAAAAAAACCCCAACAAAGAAGCCTCCGTAAACAACAATAACAACAACAACAACAATTGAAATCGACAACAAAAAGCAAAAACAAAACACAACAAACAAACAAACAATACTCAACTCAAAATAACAACAAAACCCCTAGGTAGGTCAGGTGGCACTGCACTGCGGCGACACGTCTTCCTTGAGAAAGGCATCCCATATTTCACCACTTGGAACATAACAAGTTTAAACAAAAAGTCAGACAAACAAAACACCCGACACCCAGCCGCGGGAAATATTGATCTTTAGTTTGCCTGAAAGAGAAAGACAATATTGACCTTATTCCCCACAGGGACACAGAGCAAACGAAAACCCAATGCAAGAGGCATAGATCCTCAAGAGCCCACGCAGAAGCATGAGCCCTTGAGGATCTATGCCTCTTGCAGGCCCGCATTCATGTCTGTGGTTTGAAGCAAAAATGTCTTTTGAGCCATTTACAGCTCCTCGTTTTTTAAATTATTTTTATTGTGTGGTTATGTTCCGGTTATTAGCACATTATATTATATTTCGCCACATTTTCCTTGATTATAAGGAACTCGTTAATGTGGCAGTATGAGCATATTTCGAGTTTCCGTTTTGACAAATGCATGTACCAAGAAATTATCAGAGAAATACCTTACATACTGTACAAAAAGGTAAGGAATATTTATATCTCAACTTCATTAGCTGAACATTTTTAAAATCAACAAAAATAAAAGTTATGCTATTAGCCACACCAATGGCTAAGACATCGAGTTTAATGACATCGCACATGACCACGGTTATCAACGGACAAGCCAAAACGAAATTCAAATGATTTTCACAGAAATAACAAATAACTCTTTTACCATAGGACCCTAACGCCATATTCAATGCACCGTTTGAAAATGTAGGCCATTTGCGTGGCTAATCGGTGGCACAACCCATCATTTTGCCGATTTTGATTATTCTCAACCAAGTTGAAATGTTAATATATATACTTTTTGTACAGTATACATGTCAATCGGGAGAGCCTTCCTATTCCGGCACCACCCTTGTAGTATCCTGGTCAATTTATGTCCTGTTGACGCATGTCCATATGTCTGTGTTTCAGATATAAAAAAATACGGCTGGTGTAGACCCACTCTGTTATAGTCCTTCTCGATCTGATACACACATTACTTGAAATAAATTTGACAATGATAGTTCAAGGGTGGTGCCAGAATAGCTTAGCGCCTGAGGCGCCAAGCTATTCTGGGACCACACTTTAACTATGACGATTGATCTGTCTCCTAATCTGTAATGTAGCCTTCGTACGGCAATAAGCAAATAAAAAAATCATCCTCAGGATTAAGGGGCTAACTGCTTACCTTCCAAAAGTCACCGGTGGCAGGATCGAACAAGTAGAAAAGAATGTAGAGACGAGAGAACATATGAGACAACAGGAACCCCGTGTCACTCACAGCAAGACTGCAAAAGACAAAAATGTCACCTTCATTCCCATCACTTGGTGTATGATATACTTTTATTAATAGTCATCATCTCATGTCCACATGCCACGAACGCAGAGGTCTCTTACAAAGTCGGCCGGGCCGTTTGCGGGAGTACTCCCGAGACAGACCCGCTCGGGGAGTACGCCGTAAGTACACTTTTATTCAAATGAGATGCCTCGGAGTACGGCACAAGTACACTTATATTCAAATGAGATGCTTCGCATTTCATTATAATAGAAGTGTACTTGTGGTGTACTCCCTGAGTGGGTCTGTATGTGGAGTACTCCCGCAGACGGTAAGGGCAGGCAGAAACTGAGAACGTTAGTGGACCAGAACAAGATGAGGAGATGACCCTTGGCTGAGACACGTTCTCCACATCGGTCATGAACAATGAAACGAACTCTCCTCCTCCGCTGCCAATTCCACCTAGGGAAAATAAACCTAGTAAACACAGATTATCGGGCCGTTGACTGCCGCAGTGGGCCAGACAACATTTTGCTTTTGGGGAAGGCAGGAAGACTGAATGGAACTTGGAGGATCGTGGGTTGGTTATGTATTTGAGTTTCTTTATCGTATCGAATGTGAAACAGACAAGGTTTCTTGTAGCCGAGTGGGCAATTTTTTTTTTTTATTTTTTTTTATTTTTACACTGGCTTCCCGTTGTGTCAGAACGCAATTGGTAGAGTGGCGTAAGAGGGAAATATACATTTTATAAAGGAGGCATTACGAACTTTATTGCCCTTTAAAAAAAATCTTTTAACAATGTGTAGCTGTGAAACCACACAAGGCACTTACAAAAATAGGCAGAGGTTGACACGGTCACGCAGACCCTGACGCACAAACGCCACCATACTAATGACGTTGCCGGTGACGCCACACAGCACAAGGACCGGAAGTATACCGCCATTTACTGCGTTCTCGATCTTAAGCAGCGCAGCGTCGCTGACCAGATCCTGAAACGTCTCTCCGACAGCATCATCGGTTGTTGCATTTAGAAGGACATTGTATTGCCCTGCGTCCACCTCGAAGAATAAACTGGTCGAGAGATGCGTGCTCAAATCTCCTGCGATATCGTTCATGTGAATGACTGACGTTCCAGTCGACATCGCTTCTACACCTGTTTGGAAACGAAGACTTTTTTGGTACGAAAGTTCCTGTGTGAACAAATCAAAGATAGCTGTGTATACCATGCTGAAAGATTGGTATTAATCTGCGTTAACTCCTTGACTTCTACCGACGATACCGTTCAGCGGAAAAGACGCGTTGTCACGCGTCTTTTCCGCTGAACTGTATCGTCAGTAACAGTTATGGGGTTAAAGTTGATAGATTTCAGCTGAACCACCTCACACAATATTACAGATTTTCTGTTGTAGAGTATAGGCACTGTTTCTGCTCGCAGTAATTGTTGAGGTCGCCTCAAAATATTTATTTTGGGTAACAGATGGTTACACAACGCTACCAATGGTTCATTTAGACACAGGAGAATACAGCTCAGGACACGTCGTCTTTATATTAAGTAATTTGACAATGAGTTTGCTCAGCGTTATCTGTACGGGTACTATTGTGCTAAAAGTAAGTTGACACTCTAACGGCTGCCGCTAAATAAATAAGTGCGATTACTCGTGTGCGTTTGTTGCGTGGCCAGACTGCGGTAGAAGCTTGTTAGGTGTTTCGATAAGGCATAACCAACACAAATGGCACTGAATTTGACCTCAGATTTTTTACTTTTTAACTATTTTTTTATTATTGACCATCACGCAAAACGTTTCTCTTTGAGCTGTTCTTTTATGAATATAACTTCTGTTATGTGTGAACATAAGGCTTTGCATTTGTTTGTCTGTTCGTGCATGGCTTAGCTCGGTCAAGGGGTCCCGCATCAATAGCTGCGGAAGTGTCGTATAGCGTTGCCGCCGGCAACGTTATACGACACTTTCGCAGCTATTGATGTATGGGGCCTCTTGAAAGATTTAACGCAACGACAGCAAGAAGGCTTTCCTATAACGTAACTGCTTCTAATGTGACAACATTAACTCATTCGAGACGTGCCGCCACCGGATACGCGGCACGTCTGAAATGAGTTAAAGTACCCTTACGCATAAATCTGACGACCATATATTCAGCGCCATTTGTGTTTGCTATGCCTTGTCGACACACCTAATGAACTTAAACAGCAGTTTGGACACATAGCAAAAGCACACGCAAAAACGCACTTATTTATTCTGTGCAGCCGTTAGAGTGTCAATGGATTTTTAGCTGTTTCTCGTACTGAAAGCGTTGTATTCCTAGAACGGAATGAAGTCGTTGTCAGGTTACTTGCTATAAAGACAACTTGTGCTGAACTGGATTGTCCTGTGTCTAAATGAATCATAACTAGACCTGTGTGCAGCGTTTCGTAACCATCTGTTACAGAAGCCTATCTCTGAACAGTTAGTAGGCCTTCAACGAAACCAAACAAAAAAGAATATTGAATGTAGTTCGCCGTACAGTCTAAAATGCAAAATAAACCTAAGACATGCTGAAGATGCTGCGCTCTTTAAGCTAATTTATCGAACCCTGGGTTTTAACCCATTCGGCCCTGACGCACTACAACAGGAGATGGGTCGACCATGATAATTCAAGGGTAGAGCCAAAATTAGCTTGGCTCATGTCGGCGCCAAGCCAATCTGGCACTGCCCTTGAATTATCATGGTCGATCAATCTCGTGCAACAGGTGCATAGTCGTTAGATGACGCCTCCAAAATTTGAGAAATACGTGCGCCGAGCTGAATGAGTTAAAACAAGTAGAAAATCGTGGCAATTTCGAAATATGCAGCCTTGTGAAATCGTCACTTGAAATTTGAATAAATCAGACATAAAACGCTCCGAGAGAGTTGCCGCAAAACGTTCGAAATCCTGGACTTTATTCAGTGCCGGTAAACATGGGCTTCATTGCCTTTTATAGAATATACTACGGCTATGTTTGCAGAGTATACTAGGGCCTTTGGCGATCCTTTGTTTTTTTGTATTTGTTTAAGCGGGGAACGGAGTAGGGGTGGTGGTGGAGGTCGATGTGTGTGCGCGTGTGCTTGGTATGTGCGTGGTGTGTGTGTGTGTATGTGTGTGCGTGCGCGTGTGTGTGTGTGTGTGTGTGTGTGTGTGTGTGTGTGTGTGTGTGTGCACGAGCGCGCGTGTGTCTGTGTTACAGTATGTTATTACAAATTATAATAACTTTAACGTTATTACAAATTATAATAACTTTATATCCATTTGGAATTTGTAGCTGTGCAAGTGCAGGGAGAAAATGTTTATAATTATGCTATAATGTTTGTATGTCTTGTTTGTACTATTTGTTATAAATGTACCACAACCGAATTTCTCTTTTCGAGATAATAAAGTACTCTTATTCTTATTCTTACTAATAATTCAAGAAAACTCAAACAATTTAGCGGCACGATTGCACGCCAGAGATACGGAAATAGAAATAATACTTTACAAAGTCGATTGTTTTCCCTTAAACTCTACACCCAGTGTGTTACGAAGAAAAATTAACCCATTCATTCCTATCGTCTGGAACTTATTATTATAAAAGCGTCCGCGATTCACAGTTGGATAACCTCGTCCGCTTGAGGCTCACGGATATAAATAAGGCCGGCAAAATGCATAAATCTTCATAAAGCCCGGCATCTGCGGGGTCTCAGGAAGATCTATGCCTCTTGCAGTTGCTCAGGAGAGACCGGGGAAAGTTCGGTCCCCGGGTAAAATACGTATACTAAAATGGCTTTTAACTGAAAGCTGTTTGTCGTTTAATTATTATTTTAATACCATGGTTCAAATCTCTCTGTTTGTTTGTTTGTCTATTTTGACAAAGGGTATTTACCCGAAATATTAATAAATTGTGTTGTACCCGTCTTTTCTAAGCGTGTTTCTTTCTCCGTTGGGTACTTCTTTGCATGGTTCATTAGTCAAATGATCGTCCAAATTCCTGCAAAGTGAATCTGACGACCACGTGTCGCAAAACTCTGAGATGATCGACAGCTAAAAATTATCTGGATATATTTTTTGTTATTCTCCGGCAGTGAAAGGGTTAAAGCAATATTGGTGAATAATTGTTTTTGGAGGCTTTTTGACATGAACGAATTATAAAAAAAATTGTTACACAGTACCGAATTTCATTTTGCAGTGTTCACCTAAAGAGAACTCCACAAAATATATCCACTAGATACAACCATGAACTAATGAACTAATTAGAAAATAAAAACTTAAAAAAACAAACAAAAACAAGACACTTTCATTTGGCAGTGACATTTTGTTTACTGAAAGAAGTACATTACAAAATATATCTTCAAGATAGTGCTGGTAAAGATAAAATGACAGATACCTTTGTTTAACTCCTTCTACCCCAACACCGAATTCCTTAAATTTTGCCGTTGTCCTCTGAAGACTGCATTGCAGTGCAGGACACAGAGCGACCATGATAGTTCAAGGGTGATGCCAGAATAGCTTGGCGCCCATAGGCGCCAAGCTATTCTGGCATCACCCTTGAACTATCATGGTCGATCCTTATCTTGCTGTGGTGTGTCTGGGGTAGAATGAGTTAAGCAGTGACAGTTTGTTTACTGAAAGACGTACATTACGAAATATAGCCCCAAAGAAAGGCCGGTAAAAATTGATTGATTGATTAATTTAATGTTATCCTGTTTGTGCTAGGACTTTTTTTTATATTATTGAAAGAGGTACGTTACGAAAAATATCCTCAAGATAAGGTTGTGAAAAATGAATTAACTGATGAATTTAGCGTGCTGTTGTTTGATCTATCGTGTGTGTGTGTGTGTGTGTGTGTGTGTGTGTGTGTGTGTGTGTGTGTGTGTGCGTGTGTGCGTGTGTGTGTGTGTGTGTGTGTGTGTGTGTGTGTGTGCGTGCGTGCGTGCGTGCGTGCGCGTAAGAATCAAAATTTGTGTTTGCCGTCTTCTCACTCAGTGGTGATGTGGTACTGTCAGAAAAAACAACAGCCCAGCTCTAATAACAAAACGGTGTGGTGAGTGTATGTGCGTGTGTACATATGTGTTTTTGCGTGTGTGTGCGTGCTCGCGCGCGTGCGTATGTGTGTGTGCGTGCGTGAGCATATGATGCGTGCGTGCGTGCGTGTGCCCGTGTGAGAAATCGAGTGCGTGCGTGCGTGAGCGCGCGCACGTGCTTTGTGTTTATGCATGCGTATGACTTCACTTACGCACGAAATCACGAGTCACAAAGATTACCACAATTTGCAAATTGTTTTCTGATTTATCTTAATTTTCACGTTTGCAAAACTCGATGTTTCTGCATTTTGATGAAAATAGCAATGTGTGCTGGTCTGTGATTTTGGGCCTTGCGGCCTTCGGCCGTTAGGTCCAAAATCACAGACCAAAACGCAACGTATTATTTCAGTGATTCCTGCGCAATGTTATTAACACACACACTGAAAAAGTAAAAACATAGATTGTTTTTTTTTTTCGCAACTCAAAATGATTTTTAAATAGTTCGTCACTGAAGTTCGATTGTTTTATTCTACTACAGCGGTGTAAAATTACACACAGACACAGATAATGGAGCATTCGATCAGGCACAACCCTCTTCCTGGTGGGTGGTTTACCAGATAATAAAACTAATCATTGGAATTGCAGATCCCGTTGCAGCCATGCACAGTCGATGGAGAGAATGCATATGGATTGTGCACTGGTCTGTGGTTGTGGACCTTACGGCTAAGAGCCGTAAGCTCCACAATCACAAACAAGAACAGTAGACCTGCAGACGAACAAGAACAGTAGACCTGCAGACGAACAAGAACAGTAGACCTGCAGACGAACAAGAACAGTAGACCTGCAGACGAACAAGAACAGTACACCTGCAGACGAACAAGAACAGTAGAACTGCAGACGAACAAGAACAGTAGACCTGCAGACGAACAAGAACAGTAGACCTGCAGACGAACAAATGTTTGAAAAAGAAAAATCGTATTCTGTTTGAATAGTATGTTTTTGACAATATTTTCTATTTCAAACCGCGACTGCTTTATTTATTTATTTATTTATAATCGCCACGCAACATGAAATTAGTTTTTGAATTTCAATACCCGTTTTGTCATTATGTTTTTGAACTGCGGTTGTGACGTACATGATATTCGATCGATTAGTTTTGAAGGACCTTTAAAGGTCCATTGCGCTTAAATCTGAAGACACATTTCAGCACCATTTGTGTTTGTTATGCCGTGTCGACGCACCTAAAAAACGTGAACAGCAGTTTGGACACGCAGCAAAGCACACGCGTAATCGCACTTATTTATTCTGTGCAGCCGTTAATCTATTTTTTGCTGTTTCTCGTACTGAAAGTGTTGTAGTTCTCAAACGGAGTGGAGTCAATGTCAGGATACTTGATATTAAGACTAGGTGCGCTGAACAGGATTCTCATGTGTGTAAATGAACTATAACCAGACCTGTGTCTAGCATTTAGTAACCATTTGTTACAGAAGTGTATATGTCAACAGTTACTGCGGTACTGGGCCTTTAAATGTGCACACCATTGTTCAGATTGAGTTACAACTCGTTTTATTTGCTAGTTTCGCATACGAAAGAAGGATGATGGATTTAAATAGGATATAAAAAATGGCAGAAACCTGGTCTTTGAGAATTATGATATGACTTGTACGCTGACTGTGTATTGGAGCGGTCTCTGCAAACAATGCTAAAGGTGCGAGGTTCGATACCGGATTCCTGCCTCGGACTTTTCTCCTCTAGTAAGTGTCACCGTTAATTCGGGCTGATCGTCGGGGGTTCTCGTTTCTCCGGGTACTCCTCCTCCACTTTGGTACCGCTTTCAGACCACTTCTATCTATCTATCTATATCCCGTAGTCTTGCCGACCGTTGGGGCACCACTGATGACTTGGCAACCAGCTCCCTCCATTTCTCTCTGTTCTCTGCCATTCTCAGCGTATCGCCCAGCTTCAGTCCTGTCCACTCTCAGATATTGTCCTCCCATCTTTTCCTGTCTTCCTCTCCTTCGTCCTCCTTGCACAGTGCCTTGCAGGATTGTTTTGGCAAGCCCTGCTGAACGCGTGACATGCCCATACCACTTCAGTTTGCGTTTTTTTTCACAATGGCTAATAGGTCTTCATAGGGCCCGATGGCTTGCCTGATTCTGCTTCCCTCTTCCTCATTCGTGATGTGATCTCTGTATAAAATGCCAAGCAGTCTTCGAAAACATCTCATTTCAGTGGCTTGTATGCTCCTTTCAAGGTCTGCTGTGAGGGTCCATGACTCGCAGGCATACAAGAACAATGAGATGACTAAGGAGCTCATCAGTCTGATCTTGGAGCAGAGTGTGATGTTTCTGTCCTTCCATATGGTCTTCAATCTTGTCAGTGCTGTTGTTGTCTGCGCAATCCTGGACAGTATTTCTGGTTTTGATCCCTCATCTGTCACAATGGCTCCTAAGTATTTGAAATTCTTAACTGTTTCCAGTTTTTG
>BTPG01000003.1:51645074-51672574 GCA_036245525.1 Semisulcospira habei
CCTTCGTGGATCACGCGACATGTCATGCCATCGTAGCTGTTCTTGATCAGGCGGACGAGCTTTGTGGGTACACCGTAGTTTCGTAGGAGTTTCCACAGAGTCTCTCGGTCCACGCTGTCAAATGCTTTCTTGTAATCCACAAAGTTGACGTACAGCGGGGAGCTCCACTCCAGAGACTGTTCTACGATGATGCGGAGAGTGGCGATCTGATCTGTACATGATCGATTTTTCCTGAATCCTGCTTGCTGGTCTCTCAGCTGGGGGTCAACGGAGCTCTTCATTCTCTCCAGGATGATCCTGTTGAAGACCTTTCCTGGTACTGACAGCAAGGTGATTCCTCTGTAGTTGGAACACTTGCTGAGGTCGCATTTCTTGGGAAGCTTGATTAGGTACCCCTCCTTCCAGTCAGCCGGCATCACCTCCTCTTCCCAGATCTTTCCAAACAGTGGGTACAGCAGCTCTACTGTTGTCTCTAGGTCTGCTTTCAGAGACTCCGCTGGGATGCCATCTGGCCCTGATGCTTTGCCGTTCTTCAAAAATGCCACTGCTCTTCTGATCTCTTCCCGGCTGGGTCTGTCACAGCGGACGGGTAGGTCGGTCTCTGCTGGCTGGATATCTGGGGGGTCGGGTGGGCTGGGTCTGTTCAGTAACTCTTCAAAATACTCGGCCCATCTGTCGAGTTGGTCTGCTCTGTCTGCAATAGGCTTGCCTTCTTTGTCTTTTACTGGTCTTTTTGTATGGCCATACTTGCCCCCCCACCCGGGTCTGCCCTGGGGGACTTGGGTGGGGTTAGGTACTTTTTAGTTCCCAGGGTCACACTGGTCAGCCCCACAGGGTGAGTTTTTCTCTCTATTCTGGGGCATGTGTTTCTGTCTACCCGAGGTCCATTCTCCTGTATTTGCCTTTTTAAAACTCTCCCTACTGTCTGCACTGCCTGTAGCTCTTGATATTGGATGTGTGTTGCTAAATGGTCTTAGCTTTATTTAGGCCCCATGTGTTAGGTTTATTTAATGTATTTGACCGGCTGGCGACATACATTCAATGTTCTGTTTAGTTTTTTTTTTCACAAGCAGTGCAGGCACGTCCTGAGAAAGCCTTGTTGCTGTCGGGACGTTAAGCAATGTACAATCAATCAATCAAACCATACTTGCCCGACAATCTTCTGGTAATGTCGTAGAGCTGTTTCATTTTGCCGCTGCCTGCTGCCTTTTCTGCCTCTGCTGCCAGGCTGTCTGTGTAGGCCCTTTTGTCTGCCCTGATACTCCTCTTCACCTCGCGGTTGGCTTCCGAGTATTCCTCCTGTGCCCTTGCTTTGGCTGCTCTCGTGAGACTGTTGTTGACAACTGCTTTCTTCTGCTTCCTCACTTCTATCTTCTTCAAGGTCTGTGCCGACAGCCAGTCCTTGTGATGGTGTTTCCTGAACCCTACAGTGTATTTGCAGGTTGAGTTCAGCGCCTCTCTAACTGCCTTCCACTGCTGCTCTGTGGTGACCGCCTCCTCTTCATTTACTAGCTCCTGTAGCGCTTGAAACTGGTTGGACAGCACCAGTTTGAGCTCTTCTCTCACTCCAGTCTCTCTCAGGAGGCCTACATTATAGCGCGGTATTCTTGTTGTCTCTGTGCGGATTTTCTTTAACTTTAGCGTTATTCTTAAGGTAAGCAGATGGTGTTCTGAGGCGACATCTGCTCCTCACTCGAACATCTTGAAGGGATCTTCTAAATTTCTTGCTAATGCAGATATGGTCTATTTGGTTCTCTGTTGTATGGTCAGGTGAGACCCAAGTTGCTTTGTGTATTCTTCTGTGTGGGAAGATGCTGCCTCCAATGACAAGTCTGTTTATAGCACAAAAGTCTACAAACCTCTCCCCGTTCTCACTCATCTCGCCTAGTCACTGTCTCCCCATCACCTCTTCATATCCGGTGTTGTCCTCCCCTATTTTAGCATTAAAATCGCCCATGACGATGATGATGTCTCGCTCCGCGCATTTGTCCACAACACTCTGGAGTCGGTCGTAGAACTCTTGTTTCTCTTCCTCGTCACTGTCATTAGTGGGCGCATAACACTGGATGACGTTCAGCTTGATCTTTTTCTTGGTTCTAAAGGCTGCTGTGATAATTCTTGGCCCAAGAGGTTCCCAGCCCATCAGCGCTCTCTGTGCCACTGGTGACAGCATGAATGCTACTCCTTCTGTATGGGGGGCATTCTCCTCTTCATGACCTGAATACAGAATCATCTCCCCACTTAACAGCCTTTTCTGGCCAGACTGCGTCCATCTGGCTTCACTGATACCTAGCAAGGAAAGGTTGTACTTTTGCATTTCCGCTGCTATCTGGGCGGTCTTGCAGCTCTGGTACATGGTCTTGACATTCCATGTGCCCATGGTTGTGTCCCTGGATAGAGAGATTCGGCTCGGTTCTGTATCTTTCGAAGACTTCCGGCTTTCACCAAAGGACGTCATAAATCTTCTGGTAGAAGAACCTTCCTCCTCCAGGAAAGAAATTTCTGTTTGTCTTTTCGTCGGCGTTTTTGTAGCTATTTCCTTATTTGCAGGGTGGGGAAGCTACTCCCACGCCCAAACCCCTTAATAGGAGAACCAAGGGTTTTCTGTCGGGGTCACCTTCCCTTAGACCATGTTGGTTTACGGCACCTTGAGTCATTCGGTGCACCCCTCTCGCGAGGGATCCCCTATCCACCACCCACTGGACGCGCCTCAACGCGCCTGGGAAATATTAATAAATTGTGTTGTAACTGTCTTTTCTAAGCATGTTAATTTTTCTCCGTTGGGCTCTTCTCTTTTAAGAGGTGGGGTGGGGTGGGTGGCCGGGGGTCGGGGCGGTGGAGTGGGAGTGGAGGGGTGGGGTCGGGGTGTGTGTGTGTCAAGGCTAGGGGGACAAATGATATCAGACGAGTAGATTCCGATATCACTTTTATCAGCACAGCCAATCAAACGCTATTTCTCTTAAGATGTAATGCTGTTTACTGCTCGTGTGTTAAGAGGTGACCAATAGACGGTGTTCGGAAATCAGAGGTAGGTCAAAATTGCACGTGTTTCGACGAAAACAGTGGATTAAAAGCCCGGATAAACACGCGATATTGCGATATCGGAAAGCGACTATTACGCAAGGATCATTTCACGCCGATGAGTAGCATGCTATACTAAGGGAGAAGACTGCAATACTAGTTAAAAGATGACACAAGAATGACGGACAGTTTTCTCCCTTACCAGCGACTTCTCCTACGTACTGCATGCAAACAGTAGCATGGATCGAAGCGCCAGCAGTCTTTCTTTCATTTTAACTCATTCAGCCCCGACACACCACAGCAAGACAATGATCAAACATGATAGTTCAAGGGTGGTGCCAGAATAGCATGGCGCCCATAGGCGCCAAGATATTCTGACACCACCCTTGAACTATCATACTAGATCTGTCTCTAGAGGGCAACTTAACAATTATGAGAATACGGTCCTGGGGCAGAATGTGCTAAATCCACGCCGCCACAGGCATCATTACCTGTTTAAAGTCAAACTAACCTGAATAACGTTTCATGCTGTGAATATGTCACTTGATTTTTAATTTTATTTTGTTTAATAATAATAATAATAATATAATAACAACAATAATGATATAATAATAATAATAGTAATAATAATGCACCAATACGCGCACGCACGCACGCACGCACGCATACTTTCTCTCTTTCTCTTTCTTTCAAACACACAAACACACACACACACACACACATGCACGCACGCACGCAGGCATACTCTCTCTCTTTCTCTTTCTCTCAAACACACACACACACACACATGCACGCACTCACGCACGTACGCACACACACACACACACACACACACACATGCACGCACTCACGCAAGCACACACGCAAACACACACACACACACACACACACACACACACACACACACACACACACATACACACCTAAGACACCTACGCACGCACATGCAAACACTGACGCACATACTAACATACACGCTTAGTGTCAAATATGTCAATTTATTTATTTTAGCGTGGCTGGAAAAAATAAGATACTTAGAAACGAGTCATATCAGTTTCTTCACTGCTGAGAAATTGTGAACATGATCCAACTGCAAGATCCATAGATCCTTATGTGACCCTGCAGTTGCGGGTGCTCATGAGGATCTATGCCTCTTGCTGAAACCACTTTGTAGCCATGTTCTTTTGACGACTGGGGATCTTTGGCCGTGAATTAACCCGTTCAGTGCCGACAATATTTGAATACCACCCATCTGCCAGAGGCATAGATCCTCATGAGCCCCTGCAGTCGCAGGGGCTCATGAGGATCTATGCCTCTTGCTGATACCACTTTGAAGCCATGTTCCTGGGACAGCGATGGCCTTTTGGTGCTGACTTCACGAAGATTGCAGAAACACACTGGCAATGAACGGGTTAAAATAAATTCACAGTCTGCCTTCACTGGCAGGGAGGTGGTTAACTCATTCGAGACGTGCCGCCTCCGGATACGCGGCTTATGCCGCGTATCCGGAGGCGGCATGTCTCGAACGAGTGAAAAAGAAATGACATACCTACCGACTATTCAGTCAGACTGCACAATGACGCTCTTGTCTTCGATTCCTGCGCTCCACACCCTTTTCTCTTGCCTAGGGTGCAGGCCATGTTTCTCAACGTGTCCCTGAACCGCGTGCTCATCGCGTTGTAGATAATAAAATGAATCGAGCAGTTGACAGATTCAAGGAGATGTGAAATGCAAAGGCTGGTAACGAAGACATTATTGTAGCGACCCCCGGCCACAAATCCCGGCACGTGTACTCGCAAGAAAGCCTGGATCACGGGAGGTGTGATGCAGATCGTGTAAACCACGCAGACGGCCAGCAACATCCGGGTAAGTGCTGCCTCACGCCGGTTCGCTGAAGTCGACTGACTGTGCAGTCCGACCTGTGGAAGAGTCGGGGAAAGAAATTTAAACCGAAAGGAGTGACTGTCAAGCGGGCAAAAAGCAAGAGAATAACCAACACGGAAAGAACCGCACTTCAATCTTACAAAATTCTTGTTTTTCATATTTTGTTCGTTATTTACCTCTATATTTCAACAGCTGTTTCAGAATTTTGCTTCGCAAAGTGCGGAACAAACAAACAAACGAACGAGCAAACAAACGAATGAACGAACGAACGAACGAACGAACAAAGGAACAAACGAACGACCCAGTGCGCAAAGGCCATCGGCCAACGACTCCGACGTCAGCCCAGTGGCCTTTTGCGCATTGGGAAACCTTAAAACGAAACCCCCCCCCAAAAAAAAACAAAAACCCAACCAGCCAACCAACCAAACAAAAAAACAACAACATTAACGACCGCAAACTCATTAACAATTTATACCCATAAACTTCACAGACTTCAAATGATGCCTCCATCAATTAACCCGGTGACTACCGAGAGCACCTACACGAAAGACTTAGATTCTGTTGAGGCCTGGCATTTGCGGGGGCTCATGAGGATCTAAGCTTCTTGCTGACACCACTTTGTATCCACGTTCCTTTGACGGATGTAGCTGTTTGGCGTTGAATTAAAACACAGATTTCAGAAAACAAAGGCTGTGCCCAATGACAGTAGAGAGGTTAACTTTTCAACGTTTCTAATCGAGTCCTTCAATAAACTCATCATTATCACATATTAAAAGCATAGGATTGTAGATTGTATTGCGTACATGAGCACTTTCCTTCCGCCAGACCAGTACTGCGTGCATGCGCACTGCGATGACGAGGGTGGCTGCCGTGACGACGACGAGGCAGGATGTGGGTACGATGACGTTGAAAACTAGCTCGTACACAACGTTGAACAAGTCCAGGTTGTTGTAATAGAAAGCTGTGGAAAAATTCGAAGAATTAGCTCCTTCGACGCCGGGACAACGTAAACCCTTCAGCTGCAAGAGGCATGGATCCTCATGAGCCCCCCGCTGTGGCGTGGGCTCATGAGGATCTATGCCTCTTGAATTTTCGAATCAGACAGAACCCCTGTCCAAACGAAAAAGGGGTGTAGACTAAAGTTTCAATCTCTGATAGCTCTGAAAGACATAATAAGCAAATGTACTGCACATTTTGTCCAACGGCAGTGAACTATTAAAAGGGACCCAAGTCAACGCAACACAGGGATTTATTTTGCAGCCTAGACAACAGAAACAGCTTACAGAAAGATCTCTCATAATTATTTAAATCGAAGCCGTATTTCGACCACAAAAGGATATTGAAAGCAAAATTGTTACTTCCACCATTCTGTATTACAACCTAACATTGGAAATGCTAAATATGATGTCATAAATTTTTTTCAATACCATTTTGAAGCCAAAACAACATATAAATTATTCTGTAGTCTAACACATCATAATTAGCTAGCAGAAAGAAATAAAGGCAGTAGTTTCACCAGTTGTGACGTCATTTCTGCCAGTCCCAATGCTAAAATCAGGGCAGCAGTTCCGCCAAATTGTACGTCATTTCTGCCATTCCTAATACTAAAATGTAGTACATGATGGTACAAATAACGTTACAAATGCGTTTTTTAATACCATATTTTTTTCCAAACAAATGCCAAGATTAAATTTTAAAACTCTGCTGATTCATTATGCTGTCTTAGCCTACAAACTATGACGCTTTGACATGTTGACTTCGAGTCCCCTTTAACAGGTCGGAAAACACACACAAACACACACACACACACACACACACACACACACACACACACACACACACACACACACACACACACACACACACACACACACACACACACGCACGCACGCACGCACGCACGCACGCACGCACGCGCACGCACGCACGCACACACACAGAGTACTGTTGCTGTTGTTGTGTAAGTATTAACCCCTTGCCTGTCGTTAGTGGTTTTTCTGTAGGAACCATAGCGAAAAAAACCGCTTTCAACACGCAAAGGGTTAATGTATTACATGTTGTGACCATAAGCAGCTTTGTTGCGTTGTCCCCGGGGTTGAAGGTAACTACAGTTTTGTACTTGACGCAGGCCATCCAGTTCCCCGCTGTGCTGACCGCGAACAAAGCAGCCACGATGAGCTGCATTCCTCTGTAAGACGAATTAACCCGTTCAGTACCGAGAAAATGTGGACACTATCCAACTGCAAGAGACACAGATCATCAAGAGCCCCCGCAGTTGGGGCTCACGAGGATCTATGCCTCTTGCTGACACCAGGGAAGGAGGGAGGGAGGGATGCGTGCATACACGCTTGGGTGTGTAATGGATGGATGGATGGATGGATGGATGACTGGAGAGAGGGAGGGAGGGAGGGAGGGAGGGACACACGCGCGGGTGTGTAATCGATGGATGGATGGATGACTGGAGAGAGGGAGGGAGGGAGAGAGGTATACACGCATGGGTGTGTAATGGATGGATGTATGAATGGATGGATGACGGGAGGTAGGGATGACGGGAGGGAGGGAGGGAGGGAGGGAGGAAGAGGAGGAGGAGGAGGAGGAAGGAGTTAGGCAGGAAGGGAGGGAGGAAGGGATGGATGGACAAACATGAAGCAATTGGTGGAGGGATGGAAATGTGAGACTGATGATTCTTGGACTGAATGCTCATCTGATTAACCAATGGACGGATAGAAATAAAGTAGTCTGTGCACTTGTAGCATTTTGCCTTTCTGTAGTGTGTTCGGTCGAGGTGATTCCTTCAGGAATCACCTCGACCAAACACACTACCGACATCCAAATGGTTCAGGTTCTTACCTCGCGGACAGAAGATTTTTGGCGCGAAGAGGGCTGATGACGCACAAACAGCGCTCAAGGGAGAGAACAACAGTCAGATAGTCGGACGCGTTGAGAAAAGCATCGTAGACTCCGATGAAGTAAAACCAGCAAGCCTGAGAACAGAACGAATACGAAAGGAGTGATAAACAATTCACATAGCAAACAATTCCTTAATGCAAGAGGCATAGATCCTCAAGAGCCCACGCAGACGCGTGGGCTCTTGAGGATCTATGCCTCTTGCTGGCCTTATATATACATGCCTTTTTATCGCAAGGAGTTGCCCCATTAGCATCCACAAGTGGAGATACTTATATACGTATCTAACAGCACCCCCATCTCCCTCAGTGACTCGGCCAAAAACCTTGGCGTTATCCTTGATTCCTCTCTTACCATGACCAGCTTCGTCTCCGCCACTGCCCAGGCATGCTACTTCCACCTCCGCCGCATCAGTCAGATCAGAAAATACCTCACCACCGAAGCTGCCACCAAACTTGCTGTCTCTCTTATCCTATCTCGCATCGACTACTGCAACTCTTTCCTTTCCGGCCTCCCGGGCCTCACTCCACCACTTCCACTCTCCAGCGCGTCCAGAACAATGCTGCCCGCCTCGTCCTCAGAAAGAAAAAATCCGACCACATCACTCCCCTGCTCAAACTCCACAACGCATCCAATACAAGATTCTGTCTCTCTGCTACAAATCCCTGAACAACTGCGCTCCTGCCTATCTCTCCAACTTACTTCATCCCTACACTCCTTCCCGCTCCCTCCGCTCCGCCTCCGACCCTCTCCGTCTCCACATTCCTCGCACCAAACTCAGCACTTTCGGCCCCCGCTCCTTCTCAGTCTATGGTCCATCCACCTGGAACACTCTCCCACTCTCTCTCCGTCAGAAAGACTCTCTCTCCTCTTTCAGTCCGCCCTCAAAACTCACCTCTTTCAACAGTTCTAGCACTATATCACCACACTCCCCACAAAAGCTGACTGTCGCAACGTATTTCACCATTTGTTGTACGTGAGTCGTTGTCTAAAGCGTGCGCATGCGTGCGCGAGTTGTGAGTGCGCGCTTAGAGTTATAATTATTATAAGATAAGCGCATCATAAATACCGTAATTATTATTATTATTATTATTATTATTATTATTATTATTATTATTATTATTATTATTATTATTATTATTATTATAATTATTATTATTATTATTATGCCGCAGTGATCTGGGCGATCAATGGAAACAGTTGGTTATTTGGTCAGTTTGGCGTTTAAAGTCCTCGGCACCGCAATAACAATGGACAGCCCTAACGGGCGGCCGGGTTATGAAGGATGGGGTTAGTTATTGGGGTTTAGCGCCGAGCAGGCGACTAAGGCCATCTCACGGCGGTATGGAGGCTAGGGACAGCTATTGCCTATGGAGTACGACCTGAACATCGATCAATTCAAGCGCGTTGCAACTGCGCCGCTTCGATTTACCAGGACCTTTCCATGGACACGTTGTTGAAAAAGACAATTTTCTTTTCAATCGAAACGGTCATATTTTAGTTCTGCTTATAAAGGGACGCAACTACTTGCCTTTCTCACCGCAAGGGGGCTCAACCTAGGGCGCAAAGGCAATCGGGCCGGCATCGGCCGCCGTTGGCCCGCGCACGGCCGTGCGCGGGCCAACGGCGGCCGACGTCGGCCTGACGGCCTTTTTGCGTATTGTCCATTGATATGCGTTGGTTTTATGGTCCCACAAGGGAAAAACATGACTGCTTTTCCCTGGGTAAGGGGTGGTCGGAATAATCTACCCGATCTACCTTTCGTTAATTTTCATTATTTTCTTAAAACACATTTTACTAATTTTGCTGAGGGAGGAAAACCGGAGAAGCCTGAGGAAAAACCCCAGAAGAGCGGCCCGAATGCCGGAAATTGTTTCGATTGCGCAAGCTGGGATCGATTCCACGCCGCACTTTCACTGTGACTTTTACTGCCTACTGAGCAAGCAGCGCTATCTCTCACTCGATCACCACACATACAATAACTCCTGTCTCATTCGATATGAAAAATTAATAGTTCAAAAATGATATAGAGAGTGATTGCATCGCTAACCTTCCAGAAGTCGCCCATTGCTGAATCGAAGAAATAGAACAGAATGTAGATCCGAGAAAACATATAGAACACGAGAAAGCCCAGGTCACTCAAGGACAGACTGCAACAGATAATTACAATTTTTACAATCATGAATTCGTAAATTAAAGCGTTCTGCATGGCTGGCTTTGGATGTTAAAATTTGTCAATGGAACTTGTGTCCCAGGGTCGAAATCTCCAATTTTTGGAGTTGTCCTCTGAAGACTGCTTTACAATTTAGGATACGGATCGACCATGATAGTTCAAGGATCGTGTCAGAATAGATTGACGCCCATGGGCGCCAAGCTACTCTGGCACTACCTGTGGACTATCATGGTCGATCCATATCTTGCTGTTGTGGTGTCGGGGCTGAATGAGTTCGCTGAAAAATCTCTACCCTTTTCATCATGAGCAGGCACCCTTAAACCGCGCCGAACACTAGTTTAACTGGTCGATTAGTTATAGGCATAATAGTCTTTCCACATCCTGTGATAGTCTCTGCCTCCCACTCCAGCCGATACCGTTAGGTTAAGCTAGCCCCAGTGGCGTAGGCCATTGGGGTGACGTCGTCCACCATTGGCGCCGCGCACGATCGTGCGCGGTTCAACGGCGGCCGACGTCTGTGTGACATTAATACAGGAGACAATACGAAGTACTAACCATTTACTGTCTGTAGCAGATCTCTTTAACCCATTCAGCCCTGACGCACTACAGCAGGAGATGGGTCGACCATGATAATTCAAGGGTAGTACCAGATTAGCTTGGCGCCTATCGGCGCCAAGCTAATCTGGCACTACCCTTGAATTATCATGGTCGATCCATCTCCTGCAACAGGCGCATAGTCGTTAGATGATGCCTCCCAAATTTGGGAAATACGTGCGTCGGTCTAAATTAGTTAATAATAATATACCGGTCATTATAAAAGGACGCTTTTCCCAAAGCTCAAAGCGCCGCGAACTGAACCCAAAACGCACGCTCACGTGAAACACACGCATTCACTCTGAAGACAAAACAGAGTACACGACAAACACAAGACATTCACGTGGTGCGAAGGTTTGGGAAATTTTGATCGCTTATATTTGAAATGTAAAAAGTTCAGCTTGAAACCGGTACCAAAGTGGAAATAACTGAACTATTGTAATATTCAAATCTGATTTCATGTAAATTCTTCATTAGTGTGGTCATTACGAAAACCATCTTCATGATAAATTAAAAAATTATCCACAATTGTATTTTATGTTCTCTGTTTCCTGGTTCATGTTCCTGAATACTTGTTCACGCTACACGCACTTTCAAAGAACGCCACAATTTCCCCGGAAGCCCTAACCCTTTGACTATCGGTAGCAGTTATAGTCGCGATGATTCCTGCAAGAATCATCGCGACAAAAACCGCTACCGACAGGCAAAGGGTTAGGCTTGACAACACAATCCCCATTCTCCGATACTTACAAAAACAGGCAAAGGTTGACACGGTCCTTCAGTCCCTGGCGTGCAAATACCGCCATGTTGATGACGTTGCCTATCACGCCACACAGCACGAGCACCGGAAGTATCCCAGCATTCACCATGGTTTCAATCACTTGAAGCGCTGCGTTGCTAATGAATTTCGTCTCAAAACTGTCGCCAAAAGTTGCGGAGCGCAGAGTTGTGTTATGTTGTCCAGCGGCTTGAGTGGAAGAGTTGCCACTGAATAATGCTGCGCTGTCCATCGAAATTACTGTAGTGCTAAGAAGTACCCAACGGAGAAAGAAACACGCTTAGAAAAGACGGGTACAACACAAGCATTTATTAATATTTCGGGTAAATACCCTTTGTCAAAATAGACAAACAAACAAACATAGAGATTAGCCGCTACATATCTTCAATGGCAGAAGGAATGTGGCAACTGAAGGAGGTGACGTAAAATAAAAGAAAAGGAAGAACAAAAGTGCGGAAAAAGTAAAAATGACGTCAACGAAAAATCGCGTAAGAGAGAGACTCGGAAAGAACCTGAACACGAGAGACAAGAAAAAAACCCCAGCATTTAGCACGGTACACAACAAGTAATAAGTCATGAAAACAAAGCAAAGAATCAAATTCAGTAAGAGAATATTGGTATAAGTGGAGAGTAGGTAGTTGTGAAACCGTCTTCAAGGGTAACTCAAAAAAAAAGGGGGGGGGAGAGAGAGAGAGAGAGAGAGAGAGAGAGAGAGAGAGAGAGAGAGAGAGAGAGAGAGAGAGAGAGAGAGAGAGAGAGAGAGAGAGAGAGAGAGAGAGAGAGAGAGAGAGAGAGAGAGAGAGAGAGAGAGAGAGAGAGAGAGAAATGAAATGAAATGAAATGAAATGAAACTTTATTGAAATGAAATGAAACTTTATTTCTCAACGGATAAAGTAATTAGCACGTGTGCCATTTTTCATACTTGCCGTTGCTACTCTACAAACACAGGATAATAATTGTAATACTAATAGTACCAAATTACACAAAGAAAAATTAGAAAACATTAAACACGAAGAGACATTAAACAAAATTCATTCATTCATTCGGTCATACAAAAAACAAACGAAAAATAAAAAGTACACGCAACGCGCGCACACTGACACATACACGCTCGCGCGCACACACAGACACGCGCTAATGATAACTTGACCTATATACGAAGCAAATCATTTGGATCATAGTGAAAATTCACTTCAGAGAGCAAAATTATTTGGATTATAATAGAAAGTTGAATTATGTAATTAGGCGATTATTATTAGTATGCACAAACCATACGGCAGCATGCACTGATTATACGATAAGCACATGTTTGATACGAATACTTGTGGTAGATTATGTATCAGCAGACAAGTACTTGAGGAGGCATTCCTTGAAAGAGGAGAGGGAACTAGCGTGTGTTATACATGTTGGCAGTGTGTTCCAGAAAGATGCGCCTGAGAAAGATACACTGGTTTTAAATAGATCTATCCTGGGGCGAGGTGTAATAAAGTTTCGTCTTGAAGTAGAATAACCTGAACTTGCCTTGGTAAAGAGCTTACAAAGATATTTTGGGTGAATCTCATTCCAGATTTTATACATAACCACACCCTTGTTTAAGAGGTGATGCTTGCTAAGAGGTAGCATTTTCAGTTTTTCAAGTCTTTCATCAGTTGTTAGGGCTGAATCAGGCAGGATATGTTTCGCTGCTCTCCGATGCAGGGAGTTAAGCCTCTTTAAGTGTATGTCACCGCTGCCATCCCATATCGTGGACGCATAATCGATGTGGGATTTGACATGCGCATTGTAAAATAACTTGCGGGCATCAACATCGATAAAGTACTTCAACTTTGAAAGCATAAAAACATTTCTAGCAACAGTTTTACATACAGCATTTATGTGTTATTGCCACTTCATCTGGTCATCAACAATTACACCAAGTAATCGGTGTTCCGTGACCTGATTAACGATGTCATTATGGATAGTCAGGCTGAGTGTAAGTGGCTTGAGCTGGTGCTTCTGACGGGTTGCTATCGTCATGCATTCCGTTTTGGAAGGATTTAAAATCATTTCATTGTTTGCGCACCAAGTGGAAATTTCGCTCAAACCCTGCTGCAAACGGCCATTTAAAGAATCAATACTCTTGTCCGGGGTGTGAATTGTGGCGTCATCAGCGAATAAATCACATGAAATTTTGTCGCTAGTCAAATGTAGCGGTAGGTCATTTATAAAGAGGCAAAACAGAAGAGGCCCTAGGACTGAACCCTGGGGAACTCCCCGTGTTACTAATCCGCTTGAGGAGTATGATCCATTGACCATGACGCGCTGCTGTCTGTCGCTAAGATATGAGGCAAAAAGTGGAGTTGTGCCATGGTGGTAAAGAGATTTCTGGCTGTAGTTAATTGAGGAAGAAATGCATTTATTGCCAAACGAACTACCGAAGTACACATTTAGCTTGGAAAGTAGAAGTTTATGGTCCACAAGATCAAAGGCTTTTCGTAAGTCAATAAATACAGCGCCGGTAAATTCGCCCTGATTTATTGAGCGTAGCCACACATCAGTTAGACGTGCTAGGGCCGTGTGACAGCTGTGCTTTGGTCTGAATCCCGACTGAAGGGGGTGGATTAATGTATGATTTTCTAAATATTCCAAGAGATGTTTATGGATATGCCGTTCAAGTGGTTTACTAAGGATGGACAATAGTGAGATGGGGCGATAGTTATTAACATCAGTCATATCTCTTGTTTTCGGGAGGGGTATAACCTTGGCTTTTTTAAGTTCTTTTGGGAAAATATTCGTTTGAATGCACAAATTATAAATATAGGTTATTGTTTCAATAACATAAGGAATAGCTAATTTAAGTATTTTGGGGCTGATTTCATCTGGCCCGGACGATTTCTTATTCTTCATTGAACTAATTGTCCTACCGACTTCGTGCACTGCCAGTGGTGGAATCACGAAAGGATCAGATCCTGCAGTTCGCGTTCTACAAAAGTCAACTAGTCTGTCTGAGCAAGAGTAGGGCTGAGAACTTGCTTCTGAAGGGACAAGAGACTCGGCAACTGAGAGGAAATGGTCGTTAAACATGTCTGCAGACAGATCAGAAGGGATTAAAGGAGATTTATTACACTTGCCTCCAGTCACTACGGCCATAGCGCGCCAGAGCGTGGACATGTCTTTGTCTTGTTTAATCAAGCGATCAATGAAAGATTTTTTAGCCTGTCGCACAAGAGATTTTACGCGATTGCGCTCACGCTTAAATTCAGTGAAGCACTTCTGCTGTCTCAGATCATCTCTCACCCTCATGGCTTGAATGATGTCTTGAGTAAGCCACGGCGGGAGTGATGCGTGTTTGACGCGTCTCCTCCGCAGGGGCGCATGTTTATTTAAGATCTTAAGAAAGATGGTATACCAAACAGACAGAGCGCTGTCAGGGTCAGATGTACTAAATACTTCATCAAAAGGTGCGCTGTTAAGATCAAACAGAAACTCGCTTTCATTAAAACTTTTAAAGGAGCGATAGGTGATATACGTATGGCATCCTTTCTTTGCTTTAGGGAGTTTAGTAGACCACGTACAGCGGATGGGAAAATGGTCGCTGATACTAAGGTTACCGACAGATACATTATGAACAGACTCTGGCTTGGTTGTGTATATATGATCTATGAGTGTGGATGTTGTTTGTGTGATCCGTGTGGGTGAAGTGATTAACTGTTGCAGACCCAACAACGTTAACGTAGAGTCCCACGCATGGTGAGGCTTTAGCATGTCTATGTTAAAGTCTCCCATGAGGATGACATTGGAGTTGGGATTACAAGCTTTATCACACATACTAAGGAAATCATCATACCACTCAAAGTTCGCAGCAGGGTTGCGGTACAGAAGGCCAATAAGAAATGATGGAGATTGGGGGGCCTTCAGTTCAAGCCACATACACTCAATATCTTTGGTTTCTAAATCATGTCGTCTACGTATAAAATCTTGAATAGACGAGTGAACATAAGCAGCTAATCCTGTCTGTCCATGGGCCGTAGGATCACGTCTCATGACAGTAAATCCAGGAACTTGGATGGATATATCTGATACATTTGAATTGAGACGTGTTTCAGACAGTCCAAAAATATGAAACGGGTCTGCTCCATTTAGATAAACACATATGTCAGGCAACTTATTGCAAAGATGGTAAATATTGAGATGACCAATGCGGAGATCTTTCGTCTTGAGTTTTACGCCACTCATTTCACGCAAAGTCAATGTGTTTGTAGAAAAACAAAAAAGAAGAAAATCAACAGAATGTATCCGTAACACGTGCCAAATAGAAAGTAATAATAATGATACAAATAAAAAGTATAAAATCACTAACTAAACTATTCTAAGTGCAATAAACACAATAAACAAAGACTAGAGGCGTAATCACTGTACGCAGGGGAATAGGCCTTCAGAAGGCTTACACACGTCCGTGGGGACTAAAATATCCCAGGTACTCTTCAATGTCTCACACCCCGAATCAACAAAAGATTAAAATTCGGAGAAAATTAGTTTTCAGCAATTGTCACAAGTAACAGTGAGAGTCTGTGTGGCTGCGATTCGTGCAACTAATTAATATTAACACAGACAGACAGTAGCATTGAAAAGTATAGTCCACACTTTTGACGGAAATATCGTCAATGAGACTGCAGAGCTCGCTAGAGAAAGTCCTTCAAGCGACTCCGTATACAGTGTAATTAATCTTACTGGTGAAGAACAACACTGGACGTCGTAAGCACTCGCTCTAAACACACGATGCTAGGCCTGTAATGTTTGGTGGTTGTTTTTTCTCATCAACAATGAAGGTCAAGTCACTGACGTCTTTGTGTCACGAAAGAAAATGACACATAATCTTATTATTCCCTGGTAGAGAATGCAAATGAGAAAAATAGCACACAACCTAACAGAAAAGAAAATTCAAATGACGCAGAAACTCTGTCCACCCGAGCAGTCACGAACACTGTTTCAAACGACAGTTTTATATATTCATATATATGTGAACGGCACTTGGCACTGAATTCACAAGTGTCCACGTTCAGCTTGCAGTGTCCTACAACGCGAACCAACAAAATGATGCAGTCTGCGCTACAACAAACAAACAAACATCCCTAACTTCCCTAATTACACCGGGGGAGGGGGGTAGGGCGGAAAGGGGGAGGGCGGAGGGGGGCGTGCGGCGAGGTGCAGGGTAATGGGGTGGGGTGGGGGTTACTGCTGTGAGTAGAATTGCAATATGGCTTGTGCAATGCTAACACTTAGCGCCTGAACTTGATGTGAATCAAGAGGGGAGGCAGTGAGGGCTAATCCCCTCTTCTCCCATCCTCTGGTATTAGGCGCTGAAAGATGGCTCGCTGTCATAGTAGATGGTAAGGGAGGGTACTCCGTAGCAGCGGACAGTTGTAGCGGCCGACTATGCCTCTGTTCCTGACACAGAGGGGTGGTGGTGTGTGCCCGAGACCTGCGAGAAGCCTCCAGGCCACTGCTGTTGGTCGCAGAAGACTCACGCCTATCAGCGGCCTGACCAGGGGCTGCCTCAAGAGCGGCGGGGGCAGGCCCGGGCTGCTGGTGGTGTTGCGTAATACGCTTGTCCTCACCAGTGTACTGTGACCCGGGGAGAGGACGCGAATCGGATGAGTGGCCACTGTTCGGCTGTGCGGCCCGTCTGTCCTCACCCGGGGACGTCGGCGGCAGGTCAGCGCGTCGTATGTTCCGGGCCAGTGCACTAACACCGTGGTCGCTGGGGTGGAGCTTATCATAATACATGACCTGCTTGGGTGCACCTCTGCTTGACAGGAAAGTTGATGTGTGGTCGATAAAAGTGACCTTTTCCTGTTTGCACACAGTTTTGAGGGCTTTGTTCGAGTCGTGTGCAGGTCGGTGTAGGGGATGATGGCTGCCACGTGTCGGGAGGAGGGAAGACATTTGTAGTCTGGCTTTGGGGAACTTTGCTGACAGCAGGCCACAAAGTTTGAGCCACGTCTGTTGGCTGACAGCCCCATCCCAGCAGCTGTTGATGCCGACGTGGATGGTGACAGTCCGTATATTAGGGTTTAGGGGTTGTGCGCTCAGCCACTGACCCAGGTGATCCACCCTGAGGCCTGACACTGATAGATTCTGCACCATAGAGTCAGCAGTCGTCATTCTCTTCTCATCGATGAATTTGGTGACAGAATCTCCAATGAGAAGAGTGTTTACCTCAGGGCGGATTTTCATTCTGCGGAGTCTGTCCAGTGGTGTCATATTGCCGTCCTGCTGCTTGTAAGTTTGCTGTCCCTTTTTCACGCCGGTATTTTGGGGCTGGAGGACAGCAGACTGATTATCATCCTGGCCCAACCCCTGGAACCTGTTTGATGTTGACACGTTGGCTAGGAATTCAACGCTGACGTCAGCATGATTGTGCTGGAAGGAGGGTGCAGTAGTGGAGGGTGCTGGGGAAGGTTGTCGAGCATGAGGTTTTTTTTTTTATCTCAATGGACTGGCTAACGAAAGTGTCAAGGCGTTTGTTGATTTCGTCTAGCTTTCCTGCATGACAGTCTCTGGAGGAAACGAGGCTGCTCATCTTTTTGGTGAGTATAGCGTGGTCGTTTTTCATCTCTGCTGTAGTTGTGTTCATCAACTCTCGCAGCCCTGTATCAGTAGCCTTGATTTCCTTTTTGGCCTTTACCTCGCTGTCGAGGACAAGGGATGCCAAGTTGTCGTGCCCCTGTCTGAGGTCAGCACACTCCTTCCCAACACCCTGCAGCTCGGCACGGCACTGACGCAGCTCTGACTGGAGAGTGGTGATGGCGGCTGTAGACTCGGCCAGTTGATGTTGCAGCGCGATGATCAGTCTCAGTGCCGTACTCTCAGTCAGAGGAACCAGGGCGCATGGTGTTAAAGGCCGGGCTGCGTTGATCTTGTCCGGGATATCGGTGATTTCATTAGCCACGGGTGTACCCGTTGGTGGGCGGAGCTGTGGGTGATTATTTGCGTTTAAGACTGGATGGCCGGGCTGAGATGCGAGTGGAGACTGGGAGGGTGAAGTTGAGGAGTCAGATGAGGGGGGTTCAATGGCAGGTATTGACGGGGTAATCAGGGGGTGTTCGGACGAGGATTTAGATATCGGGGGTTCAATGGCAGGGGTAGTTGTCTCGTCAGACATTGTGCTCACTATTGTTTTCATCTTGTCAAACTCCTCATCCACCCACTGTCGGCATGCGATCCCTTGCACAAGCACAGTGCCTGTAGTATGGTAGAGGGTGATAGTGATGAGCTTGCTCGATTCGAGGTAGAGTTGGAGAAATGTCTTGTAGAGATTAGGAGGGGAAGGGTTGCACATTGGAGTGGGGAGGGTGATAATACTGAGCTGATTTCTGGTTTGCTCGTAGTCGAACCAGTCGGCGGTAATGGCGGCTGGACACCCGGCGACGTACCGTGTGTGGAGTATGAATCTCCATAGCGAAAGTTTATCGCTAGTGAAAGTCTTTTGAATAGGATCCATTGTATGGCGAATTTTCTCAATGGAAGTGTCCATGGTGTGCTTGGCATTTGCAGATCGGGTGATAGGGCCCATGGTGGTGGTGGAGGGATAGGGGAGGGGGCGGCGGTAGTAGAGGGAAGGGGTGGTGGTATGCTACACATGAAGTGCCAGCATAAAGCTAGCAGCACATGGTGAAATTTAAGGTGGTGGACTGATGGGAGTGTGTGGTGGTGGAGGGAAGATGGTGGGATAGGGGAGGGTGTGGTGGTGGAGGGAAGATGGTGGGATAGTTAATTATCTGACATGGTTGGCGCGGGTGGAGGGGCCCATGGAGGAGGGTGGGTGTGGTTGGCAGATTACACAGCTGGTGCCAGCCTCATGGTCATGCCGATTGCCATGATAGCTCATTGCTGCGCTCAAGAGTGACGCGGCAGCGACTGTCAAGCACTGGGGCTAGCGTCACTTTTTACACACATCTGGAATAGAAGAGAATTCTAACGGCTCAGACTCAGAAATGCCTTACTAATCATCAGTTGATAAGCTGGAATGTGAGCTGGCACTAGCAGAGCGGTCTGTTTATCATCCCTGTCAACACGTCTAATACTCGATGGAAACAGTCACTGAATCTACTCGCGCAGCCAGGATTCTCATGCGCTTTCGCATCTGCGGGCACCATAAGGATCTCTGTATAGGTTCACAGCAGACTCGGATCTGGAGACTGACTGCTTAATACGACTGTACTAGGCACGCCGGCCACTCTGGCGCCAAGCGACACAGAAACGGAAGCGTCCATGTTCCAATGCCCGAAGTATTCAACAGAACAGTGATGAAGAAGAAGAAAAAGAAAAAAAAAAAAAAGAAACGTAAATAACTCTGGCAAAATGAATGTTACACAAATGGAAAAATCACACTCCAATAGAAGTCACTATCACAAGTCACTGAAGCTAAAAATCACACATCACAACCAAACACTGCCAACACAATTGTCACTGGAGATGGAGCGATGTGACTGTGCGACTTACTCGCACTCACGCCATTTTGAGAGAGAGAGAGAGAGAGAGAGAGAGAGAGAGAGAGAGAGAGAGAGAGAGAGAGAGAGAGAGAGAGAGAGAGAGAGAGAGAGAGAGAGAGAGATGGGGGCGGGGGGGAGGAAGGGGGGGGGGAAGGAGTAAGGGGGAAGGGAAAAAAAAAAAAAAAAAAAAAAAGGGAGGGGGGGGGGGGCGGAAGACAACCAGCCAGAGCCACCAACCCCACCCAACGGGCACCCACCAGCCCACAGAAAAACACACAGGCACGCAACAAGACGACCACATACATCCCCAAGGGATGCACACGATCGCCCCGCCCCAAAACCGCGTATCAAACCGTGAGCCGGAGACCCGGTGCCCGACAGGGAAGGGCAAGGGATCCAACTAAACGTTATGCCAGCGCTGAGAAAGTCCCCAAGGGAAATGTACATATCAACCAGCGCCAACATCACCTAACTGATTAGTGAGTAGTAAATCAGTGAGGTAAAGTAGCAGACACAAGCAAGGTAAACAATGTTAATCTTTCATATTCATCCCGAGTGGCGCCACAGTGCCCAGTTTATTAATCAGAAATTTTTCACGGTCTTTCCTGGCCCAGACATTACTGGCTTGCATAAGCCAGAGGCCTTTAACTCGAATGTCTGAGACGGAGTGGTCGGCCTGATTGAAATGTCGTCCGACCGGTCTGTTGTATTGGTATTTGACAGACTGAAGATGTTCTTTGAAACGGTCGTTGATGGTTCTTTCCGTCTCTCCAACATAGAGTTGGCCGCATTTAACACAGGAGATGACATAAATCACGTTGGTGGTTTGACACGTGAAGTATCTGTCTATGTTGAATTTGTAACGTGGACCATTGACCACGGTAGAAGGGCAAATAAAAGGACACGTCTTGCAATTAGGAACATTGCACGGAGTGGAGCCGGAGGCTCTGGTGGTATGACGAGGCTTGAGAGTAGAGCGAACAAGCATGTCCCGCAAATTAATATCCCTCTTGAAAGCTACCAACGGAGGTTCAGAAAAGATAGCAGCAGATTCTTGACTGGATGACAAAAGACCCCAGTTAGAAAGAAGGATTTTACGCACCGGATTGGTGTGGGGATGGTAGATCATGGTTACGATAGGCCTGTCACTATCAGCGGTAGGTTTAGTCTGCAGTGTACTCGCGCGACTAAGTTTTTGAACCGTTTGGAGAGATCCTTGAACAACAGTATGTGGGTAGTGTCTGTCGATGAAAAATCCAGCCATTTCTTTGGATTAAACATCAAAATCTGATTCTTCGGAACATATTCTTTTTAGCCGAAGAAACTGGGAATAAGGAATACATTACAAACCTACCGACTCACATTCCTACCTCGACTACCGATCTTCTCACAACCCCAAAACTAAAAACAGCATCCCTTATTCCCAGTTTCTTCGGCTAAAAAGAATATGTTCCGAAGAATCAGATTTTGATGTTCAATCCAAAGAAATGGCTGGATTTTTCATCGACAGACACTACCCACATACTGTTGTTCAAGGATCTCTCCAAACGGTTCAAAAACTTAGTCGCGCGAGTACACTGCAGACTAAACCTACCGCTGATAGTGACAGGCCTATCGTAACCATGATCTACCATCCCCACACCAATCCGGTGCGTAAAATCCTTCTTTCTAACTGGGGTCTTTTGTCATCCAGTCAAGAATCTGCTGCTATCTTTTCTGAACCTCCGTTGGTAGCTTTCAAGAGGGATATTAATTTGCGGGACATGCTTGTTCGCTCTACTCTCAAGCCTCGTCATACCACCAGAGCCTCCGGCTCCACTCCGTGCAATGTTCCTAATTGCAAGACGTGTCCTTTTATTTGCCCTTCCACCGTGGTCAATGGTCCACGTTACAAATTCAACATAGACAGATACTTCACGTGTCAAACCACCAACGTGATTTATGTCATCTCCTGTGTTAAATGCAGCCAACTCTATGTTGGAGAGACGGAAAGAACCATCAACGACCGTTTCAAAGAACATCTTCAGTCTGTCAAGTACCAATACAACAGACCGGTCGGACGACATTTCAATCAGGCCGACCACTCCGTCTCAGACATTCGAGTTAAAGGCCTCTGGCTTATGCAAGCCAGTAATGTCTGGGCCAGGAAAGACCGTGAAAAATTTCTGATTAATAAACTGGGCACTGTGGCGCCACTCGGGATGAATATGAAAGATTAACATTGTTTACCTTGCTTGTGTCTGCTACTTTACCTCACTGATTTACTACTCACTAATCAGTTAGGTGATGTTGGCGCTGGTTGATATGTACATTTCCCTTGGGGACTTTCTCAGCGCTGGCCGAACGTTTAGTTGGATCCCTTGCCCTTCCCTGTCGGGCACCGGGTCTCCGGCTCACGGTTTGATACGCGGTTTTGGGGCGGGGCGATCGTGTGCATCCCTTGGGGATGTATGTGGTCGTCTTGTTGCGTGCCTGTGTGTTTTTCTGTGGGCTGGTGGGTGCCCGTTGGGTGGGGTTGGTGGCTCTGGCTGGTTGTCTTCCGCCCCCCCCCCCCCTCCCTTTTTTTTTTCCCCCTTCCTCCTTACTCCTTCCCCCCCTTCCCCCCCCGCCCCCATCTCTCTCTCTCTCTCTCTCTCTCTCTCTCTCTCTCTCTCTCTCTCTCTCTCTCTCTCTCTCCCTCCCCCCCCCTTTTTTTTGAGTTACCCTTGAAGACGGTTTCACAACTACATACTCTCCACTTATACCAATATTCTCTTACTGAATTTGATTCTTTGCTTTGTTTTCATGACTTATTACTTGTTGTGTACCGTGCTAAATGCTGGGTTTTTTTTTTCCCGGGGTCCTCCCGTTTTTCCCCGAGGTAGTCCTCAACTTGAAGGTGATATAAAGTTTGCCTTCGGGTTGGTGTTTAGCAGGCTTTGTGTATTAGACACTCAGCCAACTTCGTGCCCAAGGGTACTCCCCATTCGTTCTCTCTCTCTTTCTCTCTCTCCGTCTCGCTCTCTCTCTCTCTCTCTCTCTCTCTCTCTCTCTCTCTCTCTCTCTCTCTCTCTCTCTCTCTCTCTCTCTCTCTCTCTCTCTCTCTCTCTCTCTCTCTCTCTCTCTCTCTCTCTCTCTCTCTCTCTCTCTTTCTCTGGCCTCATCTACACGCCTTTTCTTTCGCTCGCTCCTGCACGTGCTTGCACACACTCTTGTCTCTCGTGTTCAGGTTCTTTCCGAGTCTCTCTCTTACGCGATTTTTCGTTGACGTCATTTTTACTTTTTCCGCACTTTTGTTCTTCCTTTTCTTTTATTTTACGTCACCTCCTTCAGTTGCCACATTCCTTCTGCCATTGAAGATATGTAGCGGCTAATCTCTATGTTTGTTTGTTTGTCTATTTTGACAAAGGGTATTTACCCGAAATATTAATAAATTGTGTTGTACCCGTCTTTTCTAAGCGTGTTTCTTTCTCCGTTGGGTACTTCTTTGCATATTACACGCTTGGCAGTCACCTTTTTGGTCTGGATTTACTGTAGTGCTGTATGGCAGGTTTCTTCCTAATATGTATCTATATGTAGGTATCGGTAACCAACATTTTGTATCGATTTACATGGTACAAGACTTGCACAGTGACGTAGCTGACGGTGAATGCAGCAAAACACATGAAGAATTATGGTGATCCGATAAACCGTTCTTTAGATATAGCGTAAAACGTGCTCTTTAAAATGTCCACGTTTTGACCCAGAATCGTCAAATTGGGGAAAATGGCAACTTTAGGCTTCTGTATGCCTCAGACTATTAGCCGCACAGAGTCCAAAATAAGTACACACACTCCGATAACTGCGTAGATTGTGTCTATTTTTTTTCCCTGGGCTTGTACTACAAACGCCGGCACATCCTGTGGCAGTCCGTTAAAAGCGCTGAAATGTTTTCAAAATCTACCAACGTCCTTTTAGCTTAAGTGTTGGGTTTAAATTTTCAAAAGCTAATATCTCCTAGACTACTTAACCCTCTAACTTCAAATTTGGTCATACAAAGTATATAAAAAGACCTATTTGCACATGGGTGTTTGTTGTAACTTATCCGAAGGTCAAGGGCACAAAAGGTCAAAATATATAACGAAATATACCTTTTCCTCTAGAATTTAACACTGATTTGGAAGCCTAACATGAATGATTTATAACAAAGCGCAACATTAAGCTTCCAAGTCAACCTTTGATAACATTTTACAATGATCAAGGTCACTGGAGGTCATTCAATGCTTAAAAAGTGGTCAATGTGTGTCAAAGTTTGAGAGTACATATGTGCATCCTGACATGCATATGAATTCAGGTTGGAGCTTAAAAAGCATTTCTGTATGTTCCAATCTGGTTGACATATGGCAGCTCAAGTTCACAAAGGTTAAATAATGTGCGAAAAGCAGTTATAGTTTGTCTGTATGATAACATGATAAGTTATACACTTTGTTTACGAAAGGGTCTTTCTTTGCTTACTGATAGATTGACCCTTAGTACAAGCCAAGGTCACAGATTAGCAAATTTATCAAAATGAACATGAGTTTTGAGTGTTCCAGTATACTTTGTTAGTTTTCTGTGTTGTTGACTATAATTATACAATAACAGTTAATGTACACATCCATGTCAGTGACATTGAGATGGGGTCAAGGTCACAGATAATGGTATTCTTATTTCATAATCAGAGTATCTAGTTTGAGGCTGGTTGTGTTACAGCTTGATCAAAAACGGTACGATAGAAAAACTAGAAACACACTCATGAAAACTTTATAAGTGTAGTCCAGAATTATGTTTTATCCCACCAAAGATCATATCCTTCGGCCTCGAAAGTAAAGGGAGCGATGGTGGAGTCACTTTATTTGCTACGTTGGTTTGTTGCGTTTGTCATTAGATTTATGTGGAGTATAGGTGGTGATTCCGCTTATTAAAACTGGATCAACAGGAAGGCTAGTCCTACCTACAAAAAGTTCAAGGTCGCGGCTACATGTTTTATGTTTGCTTTTCTTATAAATCACTTTGCACAAAGCATGACTTTAAAACACTGGGCCGATCTGATCCGTGTTTGACTTGATGATAGTTCATTTGGGAAAAAAGCGCAAGGTCACGAACACACACACACACACACACACACACACACACACACACACACACACACACATACACACACACACACACACACACGCACACACACACACACACACACACATACACACACACACACACACACACACACACACACACACACACACACACACACACACACACACACACACACACACACACACACACAGAAAAAAAACTCGTTTAGGGCTTTACGTCTTTTGTCCAGCACGAAGGTGATTTCAAAGATGGAGCACCGAATGGGGTCTGAACAAATTTTGACCACAGCTAGATTCAAACCCGGGACCTTTCTGACGAGAGGCGAACGCTCTACCACCGAGCCACCCAGCTCCCTTCACGAACACAACAGCGATATTTGTTACAATAAGTCTGTAAACGCATGATCGATTTGCTCCGAATATTAAAATGATATTATTCATTTAAATTATATTATTATATTATAAATTTCAAGAAGAAAATTTAATGTAATAAACAAAAATAGTGTCACAACCCTCAAGGTCACTGTCAAGGCGGCCAGCTTAGTACACATTTTATCTATACAAGATACGTTTGGTAACCAATGGACCAATTCAAATAATATTGACTTTGTTAACTGTAATGAAGAAGATAATCCTGAGATCTTGGGGAATCACTCAAGAGGAGAAACCATTCGTCCGATAAGGATAATAATAATAATAATAATAATAATAATAATAATAATAATAATAATAATAATAATAATAATAATAATAATAAGACTACTTATATAGCGCTAAAATAAGCTCTAAACGCTTTACAAATAAAGGGTGGGGGTGGATGGGGTCATTAAACCAGAAAAACAAACGATTTTGCAATACACACGCACACACACACAGACACACAGACACACAGGTACATAATCACGAAGAACTAAGCTATACATTGGGATATCGAACAGGTGGGTCTAAAGGGCAGATTTAAAGGCGGTGAATGAGGGAAAATGTCTAATGTCAATGGTTAGGGAGTTCCAGACAACAGGTCCAAAGTGCGCAAAACAACGGTCACCTCTGTTTTTGTATTTGCATAGCATGTCACAACTTGAACGGAGGGAGCGGGAGGGAGTGTATAGTTGAAGATCAGTGATGACATTAAAATAGGTGATGATTGTCAGTGATAAAGATTACTTGAATCAGAATAATGACTGAAAACTTAAGTTGGTACCGTCACGGATTCACGACGATTCATTTTGAGATTCGTGAATCCAAATAAATAGCATTCAAGATTCAACATGGAGAAAACGATGACGACTATTTCAGTGCCGCCAAACTCTGACAATTGGGGGCGTGGGGGCGTGGAGGGGGGGGGGGGGTTGGGGGTGGGGTGGGTGGAGGGGGTGTTGTTGAGGAGGACTTTGACTGTGAGACTAGAATGATGTTCATGATGGACGGACTCAGTTTTCAAAACATTCTTAAACTGGCCGGAGGAAGGTTTCTAACTCAGACTTTACAGTGTTGTTACAGACTTTTCAGTGTGGTTACAGACTTTTCACGTTTCCCCTTACGCTATTGAATCAGCAACGTACAGAGCAGGGGGCTGTTTTAAAAAGCATAGGGTACCAGCTCCGCTATGCGCTTAACAGTCACAGACCTTACACAGATCTACTGGAAACTGAATGACATTTGAACCCCAGAACGTACTGATTAATTCTCCACTGTTGGTGACCATTAAGGGTACACTCGTTCTGATCTAGCTAGAGTCACGGAGTTTGTTTGACCCAGTCTCATATTGTTTGTCAACACTTATTCTCAGGATGTACACAGAAACAGCAGAAGCAGACAAGTAACAAAAATGACTCTTGTGGTACGCGTGCCTTATTAAAATGTGTGAAAAAACATCCAAAAGGTGACACACAAAGTAGAAATAGGTACGCCAAACAAATATAAGCAAACAAACATAACATGCCTTACACATGGTGTTACACACTTACAAACTACACTATTTACAACAAGAAGATGAGAAAAAGATCTTTAGAATCCTATCTGCTGGCGATATTATGGCCTCACACATGATAAATATATACGTTTATCTCAATATTTATTACAGAGTTTTCTTTTTCAAAATATGGCTTTTTTAAAACCTATTTCCTGATCCCCCATATATTGGTATGTTTAAAAAGGTTTTGCTACAAAGTATCCTTGCTGGAAGTTTGAAGACTGGTTTGAATAGTTTCCAACGTTAATGTTTACTCCGGTCGACGGACGACCAGGCCCAGAAAATACGCACTTTTGCTTCGTACGTGAGCCAACAAAAACATTAACATCCTTAAAAGAGGCACAGATAAAACAACAAATTAAATGTATATGTTTTATTTTATTTTGTAACATATTTCAGACATGCCGAAAGACTGACGCGACTTTTCACATTATTGAGTCAGACGATGTACAGCACAGTGACTGTTTCTTTTTGCAAAGGAGGTCTATGCCATTTTCTCTAGATCCATGCAATTTAGACAGACCTGCTGGAAAATGAATGGCATTTGATTGGAACCCGGAATGCATGTTGTTTTCCGGATTTTATGACGATAGGTAACAAGTCA
>BTPG01000003.1:51675074-51700074 GCA_036245525.1 Semisulcospira habei
AGAGAGAGAGAGAGAGAGAGAGAGAGAGAGAGAGAGAGTAATGGTGTAAAAATAAAATCTGTAGGTTGAATGGCGGAGTTAATAAAGGCTATTTTGTTTCTGAAATCTTTGAGAACTCAACACCGTAGCGCCCTACCAGTCTAAAACACATTTGCAAAAATTAGCGTCAACAAACATAGATCGCCCGATTCCGAATTTCAAACATAGATCCCCCGATTCCCGAATTTTATCAATAACCCATTCACTGCCGGTAATCGCAACTTTTGTTTCAGAAATCTTTGTTAATAAAAAAAAAAAGTTTGTGCAATGATAGAAAGTGATGTCAGCAAGAGACATAGATCATCATGAGCCCCCGCAACTGCGGGGGCTCATGAGGATCTGTGTCTCTTGCTCTTGGATCGTCTTCGTTTTTTCTTTCCTTGACAGTGAAGGGTATATATAGATTCTTACATCGGTGTTTAGGTGATACTGAGAATCTCACTCGAGTGGTTTTCAAACCTTATCCTACGAGCGAAAGCGAGTAGGATAAGGTTTTAAGACCACGAGAGTGAGATTCTCAGTATGACCTAAGCACCGATGTAAGAATCTATCTCTTACTCACCTTTTCTGTTGCAGTAATCCGATTTGAATTTGTTTTCGGCACGCGCCTAATCACAACACAGCTGTCATTGTGCCTTGGCAAAGATATTGACCTAATTTACTTTGTAATGTGACGTCAGTATTTGGGATGCCAGACAAATGTTCCTACACGATGACGTAATAGCGCCAGACTGCCATTCATCAATATGAAACGATGTAATTGCACGGGAGCTGAAAGTAGGTCAAGTATCAATATCGCCTGTGCCCGCACCTTTTTGTTGATCAAACTTTCTACAAGACAATTTTGTGCACATGTGGCCGTTCACGCACTAGGGATGTCTCACACACGTGTGTCATACAGCTTTTCCGCTCATAGGCGCAAAGAAGGTGTGTAAGAAAAAGTACTCTTACACGTAAGTGAGTGTGATTTGAGAAGACAGTTTCTGTCAATCCCGTTCGTCAGAGAAATTCTTCAATGCCCTCGGATTCAGTACTGTTCCATTGAAAGATGACAGACACTGACACGGTTTCACCCACGCTCGTCCGTATTTCTCTCTCGCTGTCCACAACTTTGGTTTCAATACAGGCAAATAAGGGATAGACTGTCCTTTTATATAGCATTGAGCTGTAAGCTGCCTGTTTGTATTTTTTTTTAATGGATGTTGTTGGTGATGATGGTGGCAGTGGTGGTGGTGGTGGTGTGTGTGTTTGTTTGGAGGGCTGGGGCAGGGTTTGGTGGGGGTAGGTGGTGGTGGAGGGGGAGGGAAGGCGGAGTACGGGTAAAGGAGGGGGAGGGGGAGGGGGGGGGGAGAGAATTGGGTAGGTGTGTGCGCGCTTGTGTGTGTGTGTGTGTGTGTGTGTGTGTGTGTGTGTGTGTGTTTGTGTGTGTGTGTGTGTGTGTGTGTGTGAGCGCGTTTGTTTGTTTGTGTGCTATTAATCTTTTTTTTTAATTGGAGTTTTTATTTGATACATAATTAACAAACTGAACAAATACAGCGCGTAGAATAAATAGAAAATAAAACCAATTTCTCGGCACATTTGCTTATTATAGAAGTAGGCCCTATACAATTACAAAAAATCCTTTAAAGATTAGAGATTGTTTTGTAAAATTCCAGTTAGCAGAGGTCCTCGGGCCCACGAAGGCCGCAGTGGGCCCGAACAAGTTTTGCTACTGGAGGTTACATCCCATGCTCAATACTCAAGTACAAAACTGCTCACAATTTATATTTAAAAAAAAAGAAGAAAAAAAGAAAGAAAGTAAAGTGAAAAAAAAAACCCATTAAATTTGTGTATCTTTGACAGAAAAAAAACAAGAAGTGAAAAGGCCATGGTAATAATTAGGACCAAAATAATACGGATTTTGAAACTGGTTGGGAAGATTAACGACCCTCTAATGATTTAGTGTGTGTGTGTGTGTGTGTGTGTGTGTGTGTGTGTGTGTGCGCGTTCATTTGTGCGTGCGTTCGTGTGTATGCACATGTGTGTGTGTTTGTGTGCGTGTGTGCTGGTGCGCGCGCGAGCGTGTGTGTGTGTGTGTGTGTGTGTGTGTGTGTGTGTGTGTGTGTGTGTGTGTTGGGCCGCTTGCCTGTGTGTGCGCGCATTTATTTCATTTTCCAAATCTGTTAAAGATTACAGAAAAAAATATAATGATATTTAAAAAAAATATCGTATTTATTATTTTCAAATTTCATCCCACATGCACTTAAGACGAAAATTTGATATTTCGATCAATGTTGAAGGTTTGCATGTCCATATATAATTACACATGCGTAGTGTTCAAGATGAACTGACAACAGGAACAAACTATCTGTAACTGGTATTCTACAAACGGCTTATTTGCCAATGAACTGCAAAGTATCGACTGCGTTTCTTCGCGTCTCTGTTTCTTTGTGTCATAGAGGAGACAATAGTGAGGTTTTGTTTGCAACGAACGACTCCAAAGAACGAGAGCCAAGTCACGGCGGATAACCAGCTTGTACTAATAAATACACTCCAAACATCTCCAAGAGGCATTGATCCTCATGAGCCCTGGGGGCTCATGAGGATCTATGCCTCTTGGAGATGTTGGAGTGTTTTCCATGCTTATGGCACAAGCTGGTTATCAACCACGATTTCGCTCTAGCTCGCTGTTGGCAGTCGTTCGTGTCAAACGAAACTTTACTACTATGCCCTCGGGCAGTAAAAAACCAACAAAACAAACAAAAACCCTCTGTTACGAGAGACTGCTTACATGGACTGTGAAAAAAAGTGTAGGAAAGTCTTGAAAGGCAAGAACACTAAGAACCCTCCCGGGAAAAGACCGCTTTAAGCCCGTCGGTTTGCCATGAGTTCTGCCCTTGAAAGAATCGCATATCGAAGCAAGTCACACAAGCACGTGTTTGGACGCAAACAGTGGATTGATAGGCCGGGCTTTGAATCTACTGTTTTCGTCGGAACACTATCGTATGTTTGGTCCGGGCTTTTAAATCTGCTGTTTTTTTTGGTCGAAATACATGCAATTTTGAACGATTAAAAAAAAAAATGTCATGAAATCGTTTGTTTGCTTCCGTTGAGGAGGGCACATGCGCGGCAATCAGACTAGCTAGAGGCACATCGCCTCTTCACGGCGGAGGACCCTTGAACTCAAAAGCACAGGTAGAACTGCTAACATCTGCAAAAGGCACAGATGCTCATGAGCCCCCGCAAGGTTGCGGGGCTCATGAGGATTATGTCTCTTGCTGGCTGAAGTTTATCTCTGTGTTTTCATGTTTCTGCAGACTGTAGAATGCCGCTTTATTGTGTTTTTGTTGTTCATGTGTGCTTCACCTAGAGCATATTACCATTTATAGGCGCCTGATAAATCTGTATTTAAAATTATTATTATTATTATTATTATTATTGTCATCATCATCATCATCACCAATCCATTATCAACATTATTATTATTATTATTATTATTATTATTATTATTATTATTATTATTATTATTATTATTATTATTATTATTATTATTACACTTTAAAAATTATTTTTATAATTATTAATGCTTCGCACACTCAGGTTACCCACCGTCTGCAGCTTACCCAGGAAAGTGTGTCGATATTTTTCGTTAAAATAATCAGTGGTGTTCTTTCTGCTGAAGCAAGGAGAGGTTTTAATTAATACTTTCTATTGTTTTCATTTAGTTTCAAACCCGATAAGTACTCATGCTTTACGTCATGCAGCATACAACGGTCGATGGCAAATCCCAGTTCGCAAAAGGTCATCAGGCCGACGAAAGTCGGCCCAATGGCCTTTTTGCGCACTGGGATTTTTTTCTTCTAACAGAACGCAGAAATAAACACGCTTAGAAATTCTTTTTCCAGCGGTGTTTTTTTTTTCTTCCCCCCGAATTTTCTTCCCCCCGAAGAACGCATATGTTCTCTGCATTTCGAAATGTAGTTGTGAAGACCCCCCCCCTCCCCCCCCACCCCTGCCCCAACAAAAAAACAAAAAAAAAAAAAAAAAAAAAAAAAAGAAAAAAAAAAAAAGAAACAACAACAAAAAAAAAGTTTGTAGACTTGTAAGAATGAACCGTGCCACTGTTTAACCAAGAATAAGGTTAAACCATATTTACATCAGGCTAAATATCTGGACCCCCCCATGGGGGGACCTAGATTTAAATTTCCATGCACTGAGTGGCTGGAACAGTGGATATGTGATACGCCCCCCCTTTGGGGGGGCTTCCATATGCATTGCTTTCAGTCACTTTCTTAGCGCCCCCTCTCTTTCCTATCTTTTTTTGTTGTTGTGTGCTTTGGCCACAGTAGATCTATGATCACTGGTCGATCATGCACATTTCTCTCCCCTGACAGTGCTATAACCTACTCTACTTTGTAACCTTCCTAAAATATTAGCACTGGCAGTCTCCCCTTTTCTTTTCATATTTACATCATGTTTTTTGGTTCTTAGTCTGACTGGTTAGACGTTTACCCTTCCCGCCGTGAGATGACGTAAGTCGCGTACTTGGCGTTAAACCAACTTCACTCATTCAGCCCGACGGCCGTATTTCCCAAATTTTGGAGGCGTCATCTAACGACTATGCACCAGTTGCAGGAGATGTATTGACCATGATAATTCAAGGGTAGTTCCAGATTAGCTTGGCGCCGACAGGCGCCAAGCTAATCTGGCACTACCCTTGAATTCTCATAGTCGACCCATCTCCTGCTGTAGTGCGTCAGGGCTGAATGGGTTAAACATTTAGCAGTCACATTTTATTTTCCTTCAGTCTATACATACAGTAAACGTCGGATTTAACGAATCGCCTTGGGATCCAGACGTTGGTGGTGTTCATTTAACCAAAGTTTGTCATAAGAGAAGCAATGTGCATAGAAAATGTGTGATTGGGGCCTCCGAAAAAGTGTCGCGATATCCGGGTTTTGTTATATATGACCTTGTTGTAAGCGAAGTTGTTCTTAACTCATTCTGCCCGGGACACACCACAGCAAGATATGGCTCGACCATGATAGTTCAAGGGTGGTGGCAAAATAGCTTGGCGCCCACAGGCGCTAAACTATTCTGCCACCACCCTTGAGCTATCATGGTCGATCTGTATCGTAAATTGTAATGCAGTCCGCAGAGGATAACTCCAAAATCGTACCTCGGGCACAATGAGTTAATATCAGGACATACACGCTCCTTCGTTTGTATAAAAATCGCAAATTTATAGTTTATCCGTTTTCATGTAGAATGATGTGACGCATTTTCTCACTCTGTACTAAGTGCGCGATATTTGATTACTACCTTCACTGCCAGCGATCACGAATTTCGCGCAGATATAAATGTGGTAATAATTAGGCATGAAGAACACAGGACTAACAAGAGGTATAAATCCTCATGAGCCCCCTCGACTCATGAGGATTTATACCTCTTGCAACTTGCTATCGTTCCCTTTGCCCCGGCATGTGAGGGGTTAATACTGTATTAGCACCTGATGAGCTGAGTGCCTGTCGGCAGATCGGTAAACAAGAATTTATTTTCTTTTTAGTGCATATGAAGAAGTCGATACCCGAGTCAGACGCTCCCCTCCCCCCCCCCTACACACACACACACACACACACACTCATCTCCCCCCCCCCCCAAGCACTAGCCCATTGATTTCACTACAAATAAACGCATACATAACGCACGCACTTACACACGCACTTACACTTGCACGCACGCATACACGCTCTCTTTTCATGCACGTAACACTAAAACATACTTAATTTTCTGGCATTTTATTTGATAAAGAAAAACACAAACTTCCAGTAGTGTTGCTTCGAAACACTGAAAGCTCTTACAGTCCTTTGTTGCCAGTGGCGACAAATGTGTGTGTATGTGTGTGTGTGTGTGTGTGTGTGTGTGTGTGTGTGTGTGTGTGTGTGTGTGTGTGTGTGTGTGTGGTGTGATGTGGTGGTGGTGGTGATGGTGGTGGTGTGTGTGCTTGTGCTATGGTGTGAGGTGGTGGTGGTGGCGATGTGTGTGTGTTTGTGTGTGTGTGTGTGTGTGTGTGTGTGTGTGTGTGTGTGTGTGTGTGTGTGTGTGTGTGTGTGTAAACAACTAAGACATTCGAAACTTGGTGCATACGGATACGCGACTTTGTAGCATCCGGACACGACACGCCCCGAATAAGTAAAAATTGAACGTTAATAAAGCCAATTCGCACAAGAAACACTGACACACACGTCCAGCAATTAGCACAGATCCTCATAAACCCCGCAGCTGTACGGGCTCATGAAGATCTATGTAGTTTGAAAGTGTTCACCTTTTCTCGGCAGGTAAGGTGCACTACAACCTATTGTATACTATCTAAGAACGAAAGTGATCTTACAATACATGATCTTTGCATAGAAGTCTTGAAGAGCAAAAATAGTTACCTGCCATTAAAGACCATCATTCAGGTGGCTACAGTCACAGTCACAGCTACGGCCACCTGAATGATGGTCTTTTTTTACAGGTGGTCTCTCACACAGGGGTGGTCGCTCAAAACTGGTTCTGCTGTATTAATATTATGAAACTGATGCTTACACACTTAACGACGAATTTAATATGCAGTCAAAGTAGACGATACTTCACTGGCAACTTTCGACCTAGACTCCAGTCCACCTTTTTTCTCTTTGCCTCCCCTACAGAACATGTCCTCAAGTGTGTTCCGGAATCGAGTACTCATTGCATAGTATATTATACAATTAATAGAACAGTTGGCAGACTCTAACAGATGTGTGATAGTTAGACTGGCGAAGAAGATGTTGTTGTACGGACCACCAGCCAAAAACCCGGGCACGTATGTTCGTAGCAAGGCTTGGATGACGGTGGGTGTCATGCAGAATGTATAGACCACGCAGACGACAAACAACATCCGCGTCACTGACGCTTCACGGTGATTGGTTGAAGACGGCTGTGAAGTACCGATCTGAATAGACAGAGACAACACTAACTTACTGACCATTTATATATTACTATCAACAAGCAAATGAACAAATCAGCAAACCTAAATTTAAACAACCAATCATCAGCAAACCGACATTCAAACAATCAATCAGCAAACCGAAATTCAAACAACCAATCCAGCTAGCTGGATTGGTTGTTTGAATTTCGGTTTACTGATTATTGGTTCATTTGCTTGTTGGTGGTAAACAGAGAAACAATTCCACCAACCCACCAACCAAAAGTAACCAGCCATGCAGCCAACCAGCCAACACCCTATCAACCATCATTCAACCAGTCGACCAACCGGAGCGAACAAATGGCTCACGTGTGCTGAATCCTTCCGCCAAGCAATCACAGAGCGCATGCGCACCGCGATGACGAAGGTCGCTGCTATGACAACCACGAGAGACGCTGTAGGAATGACGACACCGAAGGACATCTCGTACACAACATCAAACCAGCGACGGTTTTGAAGGAAAAAGTCCGTGGCCTTTGTGAGAACTTCAGTGAAGTTGGTTACCGGGTTGATGACCTCAACAGACCTGTACTTCGCGCTGCCGAACCACTTGCCGGCAACGCTGATGGTGAACAGTGACGTAACGATCAGCGCCATTCCTCTGAAGCATAAAAGAAAACGATACAGAAGCGCGTACGTTGTTACCTACAAAACATCAACAATCTGTCTTTCTTAGTAAGAAATTAACCCGTTTCGTGCCATTTGACGCAGACTGTGTTCTGCAATCTTCGTTAATTACCGTACCATTACGCATAAATCTGAAGACACATTTCAGCACCATGTGTGTTTGGTATGCCATGTCGACATACCTAATGATCTTTAACAGCAGCTTGGACACGCAGCAAAAGTACACGCGTAATCGTACTTTTTTATTTTTGCGCAGCCGTCAGCGTGTCAGTCTATTTTAGCTGTTTCTCGTACTAAAAGCGTTGTAATTATAGAATGGATTGGAGTCATTGTCAGGTTTCTTGAAATAAAGACGACGTGTGCTGAACTGGTTTAGTCCTGTGTCTAAATGAACCATAGCTAGACCTGTGTGCACGGTTTCGTAACCATCTGTTACATAAGTGTAACTTTGAACACTTACGGCGGTAGCGGGCCTTCAAAAAAGAAGAAGAAACCACCGAAAATCTAGTTGTCCCAGGAACATGGACACAAAGTGGTTTCAGCAAGAGTTATAGATCCTCATGAGCCCCCGCAGCTGCGGGGGCTCATGAGGAACTTTACCTCTTGCAGTTAGGTGGCCGTTAAAATTTCCAGGGCACTGAATAGGTTAAGACACTTAATACTGTGACTACTGCCGACGATACCGTTCGCTGGAAAAAACCAAACAAAAAACCGCGGAGTTACGCGTCTTCTCAAGGGGTTAAAACCAACACTCCTTTCAAAACTCTTCTTTTCACAGTAAGAAGCGTCAAGTTTGTTGTCTAGACGGGAACCAACGGCCAACCTTGGTAGCTACATACTGGCTCTATGACAACGCAGTCAATACTTGTGCTAATACTATGTCTAGTACCCATCGGCGGTTGCAGTCAAAGACCTGTTTGTTGGTGTAAAATATTTTTGCTGTGCACTTTTGGGTTGCCGCTGCGTGTGCTGCTGCTACTGTAAGCAGTTTTCTCCCTTATGAGCCCCAATTCCTGTCCAACATTTACTCAAATTTTCATTTTGTTTGCTTTGTCTTAAAGGCCCACTACCGCCGCAACTGTTCAGATATATTCTTTGGTAACAGACGGTTACGAAACGTTACACACAGGTCTACTAGTTATGGTTCATTTAGACACAGGATAATCCACTTCAGCACAGGTCGTCTTAATATCAAGTAATCCGACTCGTTCTATAAATAAAACGGTGTCAGTACGAGCTAAATATAGATCGACACGCTAACGACTGCGCAGAATAATTAAGTGCGATTACGCGTGTGTGATTGTTGCATGTCCAAACTGCCGTTAAAGTTTATTAGCTGTGTTGACAAGGCATAAGACAAATGGTACTGAAATGTGCCTTCAGATTTACGCGTAATGGTACTGGTGATGGTACTGGTACTGGTAATGGTACTGGTACTGGTACTGGTAATGGTACTGGTAATGGTACTGGTACTGGTACTGGTAATGGTACTGGTAATGGTACTGGTAATGGTACTGGTACTGGTAATGGTACTGGTAATGGTAATGGTACTGGTAATGGTAATGGTACTGGTAATGGTACTGGTAATGGTACTGGTAATGGTACTGGTAATGGTACTGGTAATGGTAATGGTACTGTTAATGGTACTGGTAATGGTACTGGTAATGGTACTTCAAAGACAGTCTTTTCGTTCTGGGTTTCAATTACTTTATTTACATAGAGAAAATACAGTGTATTAGACGGACTGGTTTGGCATCTGGCTTCACCGGCGCTACGCTAAACTGCCAATACCTTTCAACTGCCATGGCTGATCCACCTCTTTATTTGGTGTCTTAAATCATTCGAGACGTGCTTATGCCGCGTATCCGAATGCAACACGTCTCAAATGAGTTAAAGGTTAATGTGAAAGCAATACTTTTCGCAATAAGCCATGCAACTGTCTAATCTATACAAAAGAACAAAGAAATGCGACATTTTTTTCTGGAATCATCGGAAACACTTTAGTCTTTCCAATGATTCCAGAAATGTCGCATTTCTTTTGCTCGTCAGTATGTATACACAGCATACAGTTCGATCGATTAGTTATTGTTTCCTTTTACTTAGCCGACAGCAGGTTCTTGGCGCGGAGCGGGCTAATGACGCAAATACAGCGCTCAAGGGAGAGAACCAGGGTAAGCGAGCTGGACGCGTTGAGGAAGGCGTGGTAGATTCCGATGAAGTAAAACCAGTGTGCCTAAGAAGAGAAAGCAGCATTGATATCATTAACTCATTCAGCCCCGACACACCACACAGCAAGATATGGGTTGACCATGATAGTTCAAGCGTGGCGCCAGAATAGCTTGGACTGTGTTTTGTCATCACAAGGCAGCAAGCATGTTAGTCGGGAACATGTTAGTCGACTATGATTGATAATCCATGATAGTTCTAGGGTCATGCTGCGAAAGACCGACCATGATAGTTCAAGGGTGGTGCCAGAATAGCTTGGCGCATAAAGGCGCCAAGCTATTCTGGCACCACCCTTGAACTATCATGCTTGATCTGTCTCCTAAATTGTAACTGCAGCCCCTAGAGCACAACTCCAAAATGTGGGTATTTCGTACCTGGTGGTTTACTAACATTTGCCGATGCATGCACACCGGTGTTATCCACATCCAGTGTTATCTTGTCTCAATTAATACAGCAAACTCCATATATATAGCAAATCGCTAGGGGACCTAATTTTTCTTGTTGTTGGTTGGTTGGTTGGTTAGTTCGGGTTTAACGTCCACAGCACCGAGGTGATCATGGACGGCCCTGACGGGCGGGTTATGGGGGACAGGGAAATCTATTGCCTATGGAGTACAACCTGAACACTGATCAACTCAGGCGCACTCCAACTGTGCCACTTTGATTTACCAGGACCTTTCAACGGACATGCTATAGAACAAATCCGTTTTCCCCCCTGGATTGTGAGTCCAGCTACCGGGGCCGGGACGGGATTCGAACCCACGACCCGGTGATTCCCTTCGCTCTCCTGCTCCGACGTTTAACCGCCTGGGCTATTTCGGACCCTTTTCTTGTTGTTCTATCTGATGTTTGTTATAAGCGAAGGAAATTACGTTGAAAAACTGCTGTTGGGAAAAAGTGTTGCAATATCCGACTTTTGTTATATCCGACATTGTTATAAGCGGAGTAGACTGTACTTGTCTTTTCACAATCCACATAACAAGATTTTGTGCTGCCGTCTGTACGAAACGGGACTGAAACTCTCCTAGGTAGTAAAGGAGACAAGAACAGAAAAGTAATTCATTTTACAACATTCAAACGTCATACATTAAGTTAGAGAAGAACCCAACGAAAAAAAAAAGCTTAGAAAAGGCTGTTACACCACAATTTATTAACCCATTCAGCCCTGACGCACTGCAGCAGGAGATGAATCGACCATGATAATTCAAGGGTAGTGCCAAATTAGCTTGGCGCCTGTCGGCTCCAATATAATCTGGCTACTGCCCTTGAATTATCATGGTCATTCCATCTCTTGCAACAGGTGCATAGTCATTAGAATGATGACGAATCCAAAATTTGGGAAATACGTGCGTCGGGCTGAATGAGTTAAATACCCTTTTTCAACATGGACAAACAAACAAGAATAGAGGCCAAATTCCTTCTTCGCTGAGAAGATATGCAGCGACTGATCTCTTGTAGTACTTGACCGTTCTAAGCGTGTTTCTTGTCAAGGGTCCAGAATGGGCAGATCAGAGGTGGTGAGAAACCTAACGCATTCAGCCCGACGCACACATTTCTCAAATTTTGGAGGCGTCATCTAACGACTATGCACCTGTTGCAGGAGATGGGTCGACCATGATAATTCAAGGGTAGTGCCAGATCAGCTTGGCTAATCTGGCACTACCCTTGAATTATCAAGGTCAACCCATCTCCTGCTGTAGTGCTTCAGGGCTGATTGGGTTAAGAAAGCGTTTCCGGAGACACCACACGGTTGATCGCCTCCTAATCAGAGGTGTGAAGAAAGGCAGCGGGCTTTGGGCAAACTTGAAAGGACATGAGAGGTCCATAGTGAACCAGACCAGTATTTTGGTACGATATCAAAAGGGAACTCTGGGAAGACTTCTGGTGGGTGGGGTGGAACGCGTATGGGCCTTTCCGAGCGCAGAGATCCCATCATGACCGAACTAAACTGGTTTGAAATATCATTGTATGTAGCATTAGATTGGAGATCACGTTTATCTGATGCATCGTGTTTGCTCGATTTGCAGTGTGTACATAAATGCAGATTAGAGGGACAAACAGAAAGAAAACAAACAAACAACAACAAAAAAAACAAACAAACAAAAAAAAAAACAAAGATAAAATCACCTGCCAGAAATTGCCCAAACCCCGATCGAAAAGGTGGACGAGAATGAAGATCCGAGACATCAGGTGTGAAGCAAGGAACCCCGAGTCACTCAGCCCAAGGCTTGAAACAAGAAAAAAATCAATACAGGAATCGAAAATGAATTACTTTATTATGGTATGGTATGGTATGGAATGGTACGGTACGGTACGGTATGGTATGGTATGGTATGGTATGGTATGGTATGGTATGGTATGGTATGGTATGGTATGATATGATATGGTATGGTATGGTATGGTATGGTGCGGTATGCTATGGTATGCTATGGTGTGGTATGGTGTGGTATGGCATGTGCCGCGCAACCATCTTTTTGAAGACGCCGAGGAATGGGAGCTGGAGCTTTGACAGCCTGCTGCTACCAGGCGCTACATTATATGCAAAAATCCACCTGGCACTAACTTGTGTGCACGCGACATTATCTGTTTTCAACTCAACCGCCCATAACTGGCCTACTCGTTTTCGAATAGTGGAGACGGGATTCTTAACGTACGAAATTAATGGCTAAAGGAGGCTACCCATAAACACAAATCCGATACGAAACCGATCCGAATCCGAAGGGGGTCCGAAACAGAAGAAAATCGGCAAGTCATTTTCATATTTGTGTGTTTCCATATGTCCGATGCGATAAACGAATTCGCATCCGGTTTCGAACGAAAACGACGCATTTTTTGAAGGAAAATTGCATCATCGCATCGGGTTCGAATCTTATAGGATTCGTGCTTATGGAACCATAGCTTCAGCATGCCACGCACACGAAGGCGACACATGCGTCGAAAACCAAACCGAGTCTGTACACGACTGACTCGGTGGGAATAAGGACAAATTTACATCCCGTTCCTGGTTTTGGACCCGGACGTTACGAAGGTATTGTAGTGTTTTGAGGCAGATAGATGAAGCGTCTCATGAAGAAAAAGATCATCGGGCCGGTTTCGGCCGCAGTGGGTCCAGCCGTGCGCGGGCCCATTGCGGCCGACGTCAGCCTGAGGACTTTGCTTATTGGGCTAATGGGGTCTGATAAACAGACAGACAGACAGACAGACAGACAGACAGACAGAGACAGATAGATAGATACTGTTTATTGCCATTTGCCTTAAGAAACATTAAGCATAGGAATGTGTGTTGGTGTCGTTACAATTACAAACACGGCCCAGGCATGCTACTTCCACCTCCGCCGCATCAGTCAGATCAGAAAATACCTCACTACAGAAGCTGCCACCAAACTTGATGTCTCTCTCATCCTATATCGCATCGCCTACTGCAACTCTCTCCTTTCAGGCCTCCCTCACTCTACCACTTTCACTCTCCAGCGCGTCCAGAACAATGCTGCCCGCCTCGTCCTCAGAAAGAAAAAATCCGACCACATCATTCCCCTGCTCAAACTGGCCCCCGCTCCTTCTCAGTATACGGTCTATCCACCTGGAACACTCTCCCGCTCTCTCTCCGTCAGAAACACTCTCTCTCCTCCTTCCAGTCCGCACTCAAAACTCACCTCTTTCAACAGTTCTAGCACTATATCACCACACTCCCCACCCCAAGCTGACTGTCGTAATGTATTTCACTTGTGGTACGCGGTGAGTCGTTGTCTAAAGCGTGCGCATGCGTGCGCGAGTTGTGAGTGCGCGCTTAGAGTTATAATTATATATTCAGCTGCATCCCGTCACACGTGGCTTAAAGCTGAGAAACAGTCAAAAAACTCCGCCCCGCACGTGTTTTAAAAAAACTTTGCAGGACCCAGCGAGGGCCCTGTCTTCGTGAACGTTCGGCTAACTTCGGCAAACCGGTTTGCAACTGACTCAGTTGACTGGGTTTTCAACTGCGTTTGTCGTGCTGGCAAAACTCCCGTGAAAAAGACAGGCCACTTCCTGTTTGCACCGAGTGGGCACCGCGATCACTGATCTAAACCAGCGACATTTTTACTGATATCAACAGTAGCAGACGACACTCGACCACCCGACGGACAGAGCAGGCCATTTGTGCCTTGCCTGGACGCACACTGGATATGGACCAGGCCGAGCCATCCGTAAGTTACACAGTACAGCCTGAAGCTTATTTGATATCGGAAGGGTGAGGAAGGAGGGGTTATTTGTCGTTTAGTGTTTGTTGTTATATCTTTTCATCTGGAGTGGCCTACAGCAAAAACAATTCTCCATACGAAGGGCAGCTACTAAAAATCAGCTTGACCCATGGCGACCTTGTATTTTTTGGCATCTATGTAAACAGTCGATTCTCTCTCTCTCTCTCTCTCTCTCTCTCTCTCTCTCTCTCTCTCTCTCTCTCTCATCCAATTTACTGTATTGGTTGTACATCACAATGCTTCTTTATTTATTTATATTAGCCTATATTGGACTGGAGGTACGTGTTGAAAGAATTCGTTCACAACTACAAAGTGTCAGGAGTCATACTTACAGCATATACAGCCGTACATTCTGCCATCATAGTCCCCAGCGCGTAAAATCCGTGGCTGTCGGTCAGTTTCAAAGTGTCACAGAATCGTCTGCTGTTGTCCGATCTGCTAATCGCGATGATTTCCGTGCAACAGGAAATGGTCTGTCGTTTTCCGAGAGTTTTGCAAGCTCGGGATACGCAGTTGCCAACTCCGTCAACTGAGTTACGAACCGATTTGACCCATTTAGGGGCAGGGCCCAAGCTGGGTCCTGTAGTCTTTTTAAAACACGTGCTGGGCGGGTTTTTCTCATTGCACCTCAGCTTTAAAGCTGAGGTGCAATGAGAAAAACCCGCCCGGCGCGTGTTTTAAGAAGACTCTACAGGACCCAGCTTGGGCCCTGCCCCTAAGTGGGTCAAATCGGTTCGTAACACAGTTGACGGAGTTGGCAACTGCGTATCCCGAGCTTGCAAAACTCTCGGAAAACGACAGACCACTTCCTGTTGCACGGAAATCATCGCGATTAGCAGATCGGACAACAGCAGACGATTCTGTGACACTTTGAAACTGACCGACAGCCACGGATTTTACGCGTTGGGGACTATGATGGCAGAATGTACGGCTGTACATGCTGTAAGTATGACTCCTGACACTTTGTAGTTGTGAACGAATTTTTTCAACACGTACCTCCAGTCCAATATAGGCTAATATAAATAAATAAAGAAGCATTGTGATGTACAACCAACACAGTAAATTGGATGAGAGAGAGAGAGAGAGAGAGAGAGAGAGAGAGAGAGAGAGAGAGAGAGAGAGAGAGAGAGAGAGAGAGAGAGAGAGAGAGAGAGAGAGAGAGAGAGAGAGAGAGAGAGAGAGAGAGAGAGAGAGAGAGAGAGAGAGAGAGAGAGAGAGAGAGAGAATCGACTGTTTACATAGATGCCAAAAGATACAAGGTCGCCATGGGTCAAGCTGATTTTTAGTAGCTGCCCTTCGTATGGAGAATTGTTTTTGCTGTAGGCCACTCCAGATGAAAAGATATAACAACAAACACAAAACGACATATAACCCCTCCTTCCTCACCCTTCCGATATCGAATAAAGCTTCAGGCTGTGCTGTGTAACTTACGGATAGCTCGGCCTGGTCCATATCCAGTGTGCGTCCAGGCAAGACACAAATGGCCTGCTCTGTCCGTCGGGTGGTCGAGTGTCGTCTGCTACTGTTGCTGTCAGTAGAAATATCGCTGGTTTAGATCAGTGATCGCGGTGCCCACTCCGCGCTGCATACAGGAAGTGGCCTGTCTTTTTCACGGGAGTTTTGCCAGCACGACAAACGCAGTTGAAAACTGAGTCAACTGAGTTCCAAACCGGTTTGCCGAAGTTAGCCGAACGTTCACGAAGACAGGGCCCTCGCTGGGTCCTGCAAAGTTTTTTTTAAAACACGTGCGGGGCGGAGTTTTTTGACTGTTTCTCAGCTTTAAGGATGTAGACTACACTGGAGTAACAGTTCCAACAATATGTTATTTCAGCGATGCGACCTCCACACAACGCATTCCCAAATGCACCACCACTGATACAATGTCTCCTCTGCAAAATGTCAACAATGGCGACGCAATGCGTTTCTCATACAACGTACACCACCGTTAAGCTGCGTCTCTCACAATGTACACCCTATAGGGGCCACGTACCTACGATAAACTGTGTGTCCCTACAACTGGCAATGTATGACAATGTACACATGTGCTTCTTAGCACCATCTTTTATAGTAGAACAATTTTCCAGAAAAATCCAACGAATTCACACAACGCAACCAATCAGAACGGAATGGAACACACACACACACACACACACACACACACACACACACACACACACACACACACACACACACACACACACACACACACACACACAAACACACACACACACACACACACACACACACACACACACACACACACACACACACACCACACCACACACGCATATTAATCTAGGAAGTCTAAAATAATTAAAAGTATGTCTCGTTTAAAATGAAAACAGAATATCCTAGAGTCTCTTGGCTTTGACTTCGCGAACGAAGATTTTATAGGAGTTGCCCACGACGTCTGCAGGCTTGTTTGTGGCTGCGGAGGCCAATCCGAGACAGGCAGGTTCGACCGCAGTGGCTGCAGGGGAAGGTCTGGCCAGGGTTCTGAGCTGCGGCATCTCTGTTTTTTCTCCTGAGCCGCTTGTCCTTAAGGCTAGCTCTGCGAGAGTCCTCAAAGGAGACAGCTGCCTTGTAAATGGTGGAGCGCCAGGTGTCACGGTCCGCAGCAAGCGAAGACCACTGGTGGTGGTCGATTTGGCAGGCACTAAGTGACTTCTTGAGACAGTCTTTGTATCTCTTCTTTGGTGCCCCTCTGTCACGGTGTCCAGTAGCAAGCTCGCCGAACAGGGTGATCTTTGGTAGGCGATGATCCTCCATCCTGGAGACATGCCCCGCCCAGCGGAGCTGTGTCCGCAGCAGCAAAGCCTCGATGCTCACAGTTTCAGCCTGTTCAAGGACCTCGACGTTGGTGACATAGTCACTCCAGTGAATGCCCAGGATGGTACGCAGGCAGCGCTGGTGGAAGCGTTCGAGGAGTCGTAGTTGGCTGCGGTAGAGGGCCCAGGACTCGGAACCATACAGCAGGGTGGTGAGGACCACAGCTCTGTACACGCTGATCTTGGTGCCTGTTTTCAGCTGTTGATTGTGCCACACCCGCTTGAAAAGTCGCCCGAAAGCACTGTTCGCTTTTGCCAGCCTGCTGTCAAGCTCCTTGTCCAGCTTGGCGTCCGACGTGATAATGCAGCCAAGGTAAGTAAACTGGTGCACTGACTTTAGTTCAGACTCGCCAATGGTGATGTGAGGAGGGCGATACACTGTCTTGGGTGCCGGCTGATGGAGGACCTCTGTCTTTTTCAGACTGACCTCGAGTCCAAAGAGCTGGGCAGCATCTGCGAAGCAAGACGTGATGCGCTGCAGGGCTCTCTCTGTGTGTGCAACGAGGGCAGCATCATCAGCAAAAAGCAGCTCACGAATCAGTTGGTCTAGGGTTTTCGTGTGGGCCTGCAGTCGTCTGAGGTTGAACAGGCTGCCATCGAGACGATACCTGATGTACACTGCATCGTCATCATCGAGGTCCACTGTGGCCTGCTTCAACATCATGCTAAAAAAGATGGTGAAGAGGGTCGGTGCCAGCACGCAGCCCTGCTTTACGCCGTTGAGAATAGGGAATGGTTCTGAGAGGTCATTGTTGAGTCTGACCTGGCCTTGCTGGTCCTCGTGTAGCTGGACAATCATGTTGAGGAACTTTGGGGGACAGCCAAGTCGCTCCAGGATCTGCCACATGCCTTGCCTGCTCACAGTGTCGAACGCTTTTGTTAGGTCGACAAATGTTACGTACAGCCCTTTGTTCTGCTCGCGGCACTTCTCCTGTAGCTGTCTCAGCACAAAGACCATATCGGTGGTGCTCCTGTTTGCTCTGAAGCCACACTGGCCCTCTGGGAGTTGGTCTTCAGCGATGGCAGGTACCAGCCGATTCAGGAGCAGCCTTGCAAGGATTTTCCCAGCAATGGACAGCAGGGTAATTCCCCGATAGTTGGAACAGTCAGACTTCTCGCCTTTGTTCTTGTACAGGGTGATAACGACTGCGTCACGGAGATCTTTTGGTAGTGTTCCTTCCTCCCAGCAGCAGAGAAAGAGGTCATGGAGCTTGTTGTGCAGTGCTGTGCCTCCATGTTTCCAGATCTCTGGCGGTATTCCATCAATGCCTGCTGCTTTGCCACTCTTGAGCTGGTGGATGGCTGTGAGGGTCTCTTCAGCGGTGGGCGGTTCGTCCAATTCAACCTTTGAGGTGTGGGATTTGTAGGACAACTGCTTCTTGAACAGTGCGCTCAGCGCTGAAGAGGCTCTGAAAGTATTCCGACCAGCGGTTCAAGATGGAGGTATTATCTGTGAGGAGTGCCTGGCCATTCGCGCTTCGCAGGGGACTTTGTACCAGGTGCCTGGGGCCATACACTGCTTTCAGTGCTTCGTAGAAGCCCCTGTAGTCACCATTGTCAGCACAAAGCTGGGTCCTCTGTGCAAGTCTGATCCACCACTCATTCTGGAGATCTCTGAGCTTGCGCTGGAGACTGCTGCAGACGAGGCGGAAGGCAGACTTCTTCACAGGGCAGGAAGGCTGGGCTAGGTGGGCCTGATGGGCGGCTCTTTTTTTTGCTAGGTGTTCCTGGATCTCTACATCGTTTTCGTCAAACCAGTCTTTGTTCTTCTTTCTGGCGAAACCCAAGACTTCTGCAGAGGATTTTGCAATAGCAGTTTTCAGTTGTTCCCAAAGTGTTTCAGGGGAGGAGTCTACTGGGTCCGCTGTGTCTTTGAGCCTGCGCTGTAAATCTGTCTGAAAGGCAGCTTTCACATCGTCACGCTGAAGGCTGGCAACATCAAGCTTTTTCTTGGGGGGCCCCCATTTCTTGGGTTTTGGCTTGAAGTGGAGCCTGAGTTTGCAGCGGACAAGGCGGTGGTCAGTGTGGCACTCTGCGCTGGGCATCACTCTGGTGAGGAGGACGTCACTGCGGTCCCTCTGACGCACTAGGACATAGTCGATAAGGTGCCAGTGCTTGGAGCGAGGATGCATCCAGGTGGTCTTTCGACTGTCCTTTTGCTGAAAAGTAGTGTTGGTGATGACCAGTTGCTGCTCCGCACATAACTCCAATAGTAGGCGGCCATTGTCATTGCAGTTCCCCACGCCATGCTTGCCGAGGACTCCTTTCCAGGCTTCAGAGTCCTGGCCCACTCTGGCGTTGAAGTCGCCAAGGATGATGACTTTGTCGTCTGCAGGGGTACTCTGTAGGAGGCTGCGCAGGTCAGTGTAAAACTTGTCCTTTTCAGCAGGCTCTGCCAGGAGGGTTGGGGAGTACACACTGAGAAGGGTGACGTGCTGCTGGTGTCTCAGTGGGAGGCGTATGGTCTGAGTGGCCCGTTGGTAGGTTTTCCAGCGTAGTCGCAATGGATGTCTTGACCATGAAACCCACGCCTGAAAGCCGTCTTTCTGATGCAGGCCTGCCTGACCAGTAGAGGGTGTACCCAGCACCAAGTTCTTGGAGGCTGCCTTCGTCCGGAAGGCGTACTTCGCTGAGCGCGGCGATGTCGATGTTTAACCTCCGCAATTCATGGGCAATGAGGGCGGAGCGACGTTCAGGGCGTCCGCTGTCTGCTTTGTCGAGCATGGTTCGGACGTTCCAGCATGCTACGTTGAGTCCGGTCGTGGTCGTCATGAGAGTGGATCCGTTACTCTTTCTTGTTTTTTGACCGCAGGAGAAGATGCCCGTTGACCGCGGCTAGCCAACTGGGGTTGCGAGGGGACGAGCTTTGGTTAGGCCACCTTTTCTAGGCCCCTCTCCGTGTGGAGCAAGCAGTGCTGTCCCTAGAGAAGGCTGCTTGGTCGTTCAGGGTGTGCCGAGTGATGTTGTCATCCCCAGGTCAACATCAGGCGACCAATATCCTGAACCGCCTGCATGCAGGTTTGAGACTGCGGCTTCCAGTGACATCTTTCACCTGCCGTTTCGCCCCTCGCCCGTCGCTACAGGACTTGGAATGGTCAGTGTCATGGTCCGTGGACGTTTCCTAAAGCCTGCGCGGTGGAGCTTTTTGGTGGAGTGCAGTGTGCGCAGTACTGGCCCCACCCTTTAAACCCTTGGTTCATCTGCCATGGCCTAGCAAGCTGGGACGATGGCATCGAGGTCCTCGGGTCGTAGGTTTTATATCAGACTGTCCTTGTCCTAGTCTCTGGCTCAAAAGCCTTCCCCGGAGACACGGGGGCTTTGATGTCAGGGGTTTCCTCCCTTAGCCTTTCCGCAGCCAAGCGGCCAGGCCTGCAAGGCAGCAGGCGACTCGTGGAGGGCGGGGTCGTCTATGTCCCGTGCAGATGTGAACATCTGCCCACTGCCCAGACACCAACAATAGAGTAAATATGTCACTAAGTTAGTGATCACAGTAGGGTGTAAAACTGGTTAATATATATCATAAGACTAGACTTACTACTGACATACACTATCCTCACAACCGTTGGGGGCGCGCCCTGCTGGGGGAGGAGACTCATGGAATCAACTCGACCAAAAGCACCACCAACAGCCAAAGGGTTTGACACAAGGATTGAGCTAGGTGCTCTGTAGGACGGCCACACGATTCCATACACATACACACTCTCACTCAGTCATTCACGCAACATCAGTTCTCGGCAATAAAACTCTATGATCGGCCCACAGAGCACACCATCGCACGCTTACAACACTGAAATGGCTCGGACAGAACTAGGATAAAAACCGTTACTAAAACGGGTTGTCCGTGCTTTGAGAGCAGAGTAACGGCGACCAGATGAAAGAAGGTTAAAGAGACAGCCAGGTGTGTAGTGTCGCGTGGTATAAGCCCTGCACGTCTAAGCAGCCTCTGTTGGTACACACTGTTAAGACTTGGCATGTCTTTGTCGACTATTTCGGATGCCTTCCTGACGACACGGTTCAGTCTGCGTTTATCCCGTGCAGACGCACTGCCATACCAGACCGCGATCGAGAATGTCAACACGCTCTCGATCGCGGCCCGGTAGAAGTGATCCATGCCAGTTCTGCTCAAACCAAAAGCCCTCAGCCTTCTCCCCAAATAAAGGTGCTGCTGTGCTTTCTTTACAATGTACTTTATGTTTTTATCCAATCTAAGATTATCGGAGATGGTAGTTCCCAGAAATTAAAAATGCTGAACAGTTTCTATGGTTTGATCATGAACTACGAGAGGGGAGAGGACAGTTTTGTTGCGTCTAAAGTCCACTATCAGCTCTTTTGTCTTACCGACATTGAGTTCCAGATTGTTCTGGTCGCTCCACTGCAAAAGCTGATCGACCTGCTCCCGGTACTGGGATTCATCACAGTTTTTTTAAAAATCATTCCCTCCAATCTGGTATCGTCAGCAAACTTAAACATTTGTGTGCCCTCCCGACTTGCTCCACAGTCGTAAGTGAAGAGTGAGTACAGCAAAGGGGACAAAACGCACCCTTGAGGGGTGCCAGTGGACAGGGGAATACAGGAAGACACACAGTCACCCACTTTAACGACATGCGGATAATCCAGGAGATAGTTGATCAGCCATAAGCAAATGGACTGTGGAAAAGAACCAATCTGTTGTAGTTTATCAAAACACTTGGCAGGGACAAAAGTGTTAAAGGCACTGCTATAATCTACGAAGAAAATGCATGCGTATGTGTTAGGTTACTCTAGATGCCGAAGAACATGAAATAGAGCCAAAGAGACAGCGTCCTCTACGGATCTGTTCCCTCTATAGGCAAACTGATGTGGGTCAAAACACGGGTCAATAAGTGACTTCATGAAACACAGGACAAGTCGCTCAAGTGCTTTCATGACGACACTGGTTAAAGCCACTGGTCTGTAGTCGTTTAGACATGTCACTTTGGTTTTCTTTGGGACTGGAATTATTGTGGATCGTTTGAAGCAGTTTGGCACTTTACGCTGATTGAGTGACATAGTAAAAATGTCCGAAAACACACCAGCGAGCTTATCTGCAGAGTGCGTCAACACACAAGGAGACACATTGTTAGGTCCAGCGGCTACTTCTGCCACGTGAAGGCAAAAATCAATAAAATCTTTTACAGTGAAAAGCAAGGTTTTCATTGTATTTAATTTAATCCATATCATACTGACGCTAAAATCCTCAAATTTGTACACTGCCATATGCAAGCTACATTATAGTACTTACAGATAAGGATATAGACCAATGGCTTTAGTTCAAGGGTGGTGCCAGAATAGCTTGGCGCCTAGAGGCGCCAAGCAATTCTGGCACTACCCTGAACGTTTTTAATCAAACTTATTTCACACACACACACACAATGATAAGGGCTAATCGTTTATTGTCATGACTGCGTTGTGGTGCGCTCTATCCTTTTGCTTGCCATGCTGTTTATGTAGTGGCCGCTGACTGTATATGTACAGATGGCGACACTGCTCAGGCAGGTGGTGCGATGGGTGGGAGGAGAGTGCACACAGCATCACATCACGTGATTTGTAATGCGTTTTGAGCCTAGCAGTGGGGATTTACTTACTTACTTACGCCTGTCACCCCTACCCTGGTACAGGCCGTCGACGAGAGACCTCCAGCGACTCCTGTCCTGTGCTTCTCCTTCTATTTTACTCCAGTTGGTTCCCAGTCTCTTGATGTCTGCTTGGAGGTCTCGACGCCAGGAGTTTCTCGGCCTACCTCTTTTCCTCTTTCCCTGGGGGTTCCATGACAATGCCTGCCTAGTGATACTAGTGGGGATTTAGTGCTATATAAAAAAACCTCTTCTTATTATTATTATGAAAAAATGAAAATCTCGCTGCTTTTTGCAAAAAATGGCTTCCTTCTGTTTGCCTTTGCAGTACACTTATTTCATGACTCATTAAGCATTAGGAATGCAAAAATAATTAAATACACCTGACATTTCAACCGTAGACTGTAGTGTCTGATTAAGTTTGCTTTCCCACTATCCCACTGAACCATAACGGTCATTAATAGCCGGATTGGCTGGTGGTAGTACAGTACTTGACTCATTTTAAGTCGCGTCGCATCCGGATACGCGGCAAAAAAGCCGCAAATCCGGATGCGACACGCCTTGAACGAGTTAACGTCACGACAACAGCAACAATTTATTAGGGCGTGCAAATACTGCATACGAAAAAAACAACAACCCACCACCAAACCAACACACAGCAACAACAAAATAGTGAATGTATCCGGACGAGCAAAAGAATTACAACACTTTCGTGTTTCCGATGATTCCAAATATGTCGCATTTCTTTTTCTCGTCATTATATGACCCCAACCGGTCTAAATTAAATGCAAATGAAGACATACTAGAGACATTGTACCTTCAAGCTAATGCTTAGAAACCCTATATAAACGAGTAGAAAATCATTACAAAGAGCAAATTTTACAGGGAGATAATATATAAAGGAATGTCCTAACCGCAAACACATACCTTATCACCTCTTAGGTGCAGCAAATCCTTTAGCATCATGTATCCAAAATCAAGGATAACGAGCAGGGCAGACGGTAGAGAGAATTGAACTAAAATGCAGGCGAATGGACTAAGGGGAGACAGAAACGAAAGCCGCCCCAGAAAAAAGAGAAAACCCAACCCTGTGGGGCTGACCAGGTTGACCGTGGGAATGTAAAATGGCTAATCCCTTCCCTGCCTCCGTGCGTACATCTTCGTTTCTGAGATCTTTGTTTGTTCACTGACCAAATACCAAAACCGACCAAGAAAAATAGATGCAAACTGGTTACAGCAACAGGCATAGATCCTCATGAGCCGCGCAGTCGCGGGGGCTCATGAGGATCTATGTCTCTTGCAGATGGATTGTGTTCACTTTTTCTCAGTCAAGGGGTTAACTCCACTAAAGTCCCCCTGGGCAGAATCGGTCGGGAAAACTTACAAGAAGAGACAAACGTTGACACGATCCCGTAGTCCCTGTTGAACGAAGACCGCCATATTGATGACATTGCCAGTGACGCCAAACAGCACGAGAACCGGAAGTATTCCGGCATTCACCACGGTTTCAATACTTTCAAGTACAGAATCGCTTACGAGAAGCTGCGCTGTTTCGAGCGAATTTATAGTGAGTAATGAAGTTGCGTTGTTTTCAAAGTCAGAATGGTCGAAAGATGTCGCATTGTCATAAATCATTGATGTAGTGTTGATTTTATTTTCAGAATGGTTGAGAAATGTTCCATTGCCGCAAAATACTGAAGAGAACATTTCTGCACTGTGAAGGCAAAAAGACAGTTTAGTCCATTTTTGTGAAAAAGCAAGACTCTCATTGTATTACAATTAAAAACTTGCTTTTGACGAAAATGGACTTAAGTCATTCGAGACGTGCCGCCTCCAGATACGCGGAAAAAGCCGCGCATCCTAAGGCGGCACGTCTGGAATGATTTAAGAATACGAATACGACTACCTTTATTGTCCCAAGATGGGAAATTTGTTTGCAGCGGAATTTTTAAAACAGACTATCTTTTGCCTTCAGTTTCTACCTAATAACGGCTCTAGCCGCCGTGAGGAGACTGTCCTTGCTCGGCTCCACATCGGCCACACGTATGTTACTAAAACAAGAGGAGCGTCCATGGTGTTATGCCTACCTGTGATAAACAGTTTTCTGTTAAACACGTTTTTTTACTGCCGTGTCCCGATCTAATTGATACTATATATAAGCACTTAACAGCAGACTCCTTGAAGGATTTGTTCCGGGATGTTCCACCGGACAAAATCTTTAGTTTTCTGAGAGAATCGAATATTTTTAGCAAGCTTTGAGCATTCATAAACAATGTGAATTTTATTATTTTGATATTTTCGAGAGTCTGTAGACTCTTCCTTTAAACTCGTGCGACATTTTAGCATGAAATATTTTTAAAGATATATAAACATCTTGTCTTAAACCCTTCTTTTAATTGGGCTGGCCAGATTTTTAACCATCCTGCTGTGAAATGGCCTTAGTCACCTACTCCGCGTTAAACCCAA
>BTPG01000003.1:51705074-51712574 GCA_036245525.1 Semisulcospira habei
ACACTACCACCACAACAACCGTCATGACGAAACAAACAACAAATGCTTGTTGCCACTTTACATTCAGCCCGACGCACGTATCTAACAAAATGTTGGAGGCGTCATCTGACTATGCATCTGTTGCAGGAGATGGATCGACCATGATAATTCAAGGGTAGTGCCAGATTAACTTGGCGCCTATAGGCGCCGAGCTAATCTGGCACTACACTTGAATTATCATGGTCGACCTATCTCCTGCTGTAGTGCGTCAGGGCTGAATGGGTTAATGTCAGTGACATTTCTGCCTTGTGGAGGGCAAAGGCGTTAAGTCCATTGTTGTGAAAAGCGCGATTTTCATTGTATTACAATGAAAATCTTGCTTTTCACTAAAATGAACTTACTATCTTGTTGCCTTCACAGGGCATATTTTATTCAGTTCGACCGGTGTAACGCTAAATCATTTTCAAAATTCGCCACACCAATGTGACCCTGGTTTGACCTGGCCTGCGGGTTATTCTAGCATGTTCCACTGAACACCCTACCCCTGTGAAAACGGTTTCATGTAGAGTAGATCGACAAGGAATGTCAGTTAACCCTTTTTCATCCTGATACACTTTTGATTGCAAAAAAATTGACTATGATAGTTCAAGGGTGATGCCAGAATAGCTTGGCACCACCCTTGAACTAAAATGGTTATTCTACATACCAATTTGTACTGTAGCCTTCATAGGACAATAAACTCATTAAACAAAATCAGCCTCAGGATGTAATGGGTTAATTCTTAACCTCCCAGAACTTTATGACGTCTATTCTATAGAATGGAAGTCAAATAGTTCTAGGAGTTTAGGAGTTATCAAAAATTACCGAACACCACCCGATGTAACAGGCTAGAATGACCATTCACTCGAAATCGAACGGAGTTAGTTTTGCGTACGAGAGATCGACCCCGGGGTCACTTTGACGTGGTAGATTTGAAAAGGAATGAAATTACCAGGCTAAGGAATATACTGTTGTACATAATCATAGCTTTATTAAAAATTGCTTTTCCATTTCCACATTCCTTTGTGACGATTCGTTTCATACAAGAATGACGTCGAGGCGATACAACTTACACAAAACTGACGCCGGGTCGATCTGGCGTACGCGAAACTGACCCAGGGACAATTCGGAGTGGCGGGTACTTCTTGCGTTTTGCACAGAGTTCTAGCTACTGGGGTGATTAGTTCATTCACACATTGTGAACTTCAGTGGGAGATCGATAAACGTCCAACACAGAGCTTCGCATCTGTTAATGTCGGATAAATCAGCCCTTTTCCGCTCATCAACCCAATAACTTTCATTAAAGAGGCATGCACGCCATTTGAATAAACTTACTCCGCTTATTAGAAACTTCGGGTATAACAAAATAAAATGTTTCCCTGACACAAAACAAGACTGTAACAAGATCGAATTCACATGTAACAAATTCTGAGAGAGCAACACATTTTTTTTCATTAGAGATCCCAAATACAGTTTCTATGTAAAATACTTTGCTTCATCATCATCATCTTCTCTCTCTTCCTCCAAGATTCATTTCCAAGTACTAGCTGAAGAAACCAAATAGAAGTCTATTCAATAATATTAATACACCTAGATCGCATACCCTAACACCTCAAGCAAGAAACAAAACGCTTGTTCCCAGTAGGCATGCTGAGAAGTCATGTGCATTCTTGTGATATTCGACTTTTTATTATTTGTGCGAGCCAAAGAGCAATACTACCCGTTAAGGATTAAGGCAGTAAGTCCATGTTTGTGAAAAGCAAGATTTTCATTGCAATACAATGAAATCTTGCTTTTCACAAAAGTGGACTTGCCTCATTTTGCCTCAAGTTTGTATTCGATCGGACCACAAGGAGAACAATACTCCATAAAGGCAAAAGGCATTAAGCACATTTTTGTGAAAAGAGAGATTTTGCTGTAACACAATGAAAATCGTGCTTTTTACAAAAATGGACTTACGCCTGCTGTCTTTTGCATTACATGACAGAACAGTAAAGAAAAGGATAACAAGAAACAGTCAACTTTCGGCTTTTTTTCTTCTGGTGTACGTTTTAGAATAACAGTATCGAATGTACTTCATTCATTAACTCATTCGCGGCCAGCCGCATCCGGACGCGCGGCATAAGCCGCGCATCCGGATGCGGCTGGCCGCGAATGAGTTAAAACACCCTGCTGTCCTGAATGGGTTCTTATTCAAGAAAACAAAACATTTTCACAGTAGGCATGCTGACAAAATCACGTGGCCACGCGTCAAATATTTGATACGTTTTTATCCGCACGTGGGAATTAAGAGCTATTCTTTCTATTCGTGTTCTGTGAATGCAAAAGACAGTATGTCAATTTTGGTGGGTGACAATGCAAGAGATTGATTGAAATACAATGGAAATCTCGTTTTTCTCAAAAATGGACTTGACGTCTTTGCTTTCACAGATCAGGACAAAAGCTATGCTCGTATAACGCAGGATCCATACGCAGAGCGAAGCAATCTTCTGGAATAAGAGACGTAGTCATCGGACCCCCTAGATTCCTTAGAGAAGAGCGAATCACTTTTTATTTGATAAACATTGTAAGGGTTAAGAGTTCGAAACTAAAGAAAACAACAACAACAACAACAACAACAACAACAACAACAACAAAATCTGTTTGCTGACCTGTGATTTTGGACCTTACGGCTTTCAGCCGTAAGTTTCAACATCGCAGACCAGCACATATTAACTGACCACCTTCCCCGCAATCAATTAGAAATGATGATGTGTACACTCAGCAGATTTACCGAGGGGATCGTCAGACCGTATAGCCCTGCATTATTAAAATATTGAGATATCCTATGAAGCTTACCTCATTCTTTGTTTTGAGATAGATCGACCATGATAGTTTAAGGGGGGTGTCAGAATAGCTTGGCGCCTGGAGGCTGAACATCACCCTTGAACTATCATGGTCGACTATAACACATCCTGTCGTGTCATGACAGTGCTTTAACTCATTCAGCCCGACGGCCGTATTTCCCAAATTTTGGAGGCGTCATCTAAAGACTATGGGCGCCAAGCTAATCTGGCACTGCCCTTGAATTATCATGGTCGACCCATCTGATGTAGTGCGTCAGGGCTGAATGGGTTAAGGGATAAGCTTTCACATGAGGATCTACGCCTCTTACATTTGAACTTTGGAGACGAGCGTCATCTACTTTGTGCCGCGCCATTGTACAAAAGAAAAGGGACAAAGGATGTAACTGTGTGCTTGTCCAGCATAGGGTGATCCCCCTTCGTACTACTGAAGCTTTCCACGATTGGCTCACCTCCGGTCTGCAGTTCACAGCTGGGCATCCTTTGCTGCGTTGCGTCGGTGAAAGTCTTAATCTTAACCTTATAAATCTCTAACGAGCTACGACAGAATGCGACTCGAACATGATAGTTCAAGGGTTGTGTCCTAATTATCTAGTAGCTTCCCTTTGTAAAAATGGCGACTACCATGAGGGACTTGTTGTTTGCAAACGCTTTCGAGGAAACCCTGTTTTGGATAAATGCCGCGAGGACAGAAGAAATGAGAAGACCACGCTATAGCATGTTTGACGTACCCTCACCATGCCCTGGGCCATTTTTGGACGCTGTGGATATCGCTCCGTGCTTCCCAGTACAGAAGTGAAAGTTGGATACTTTCGTCGTTGTTGCACGAGAATTGTGGGTGTTACCGTGCACGGACAGATGCAACTGGAAGTGACCTTTGGCAGCTGAGTGGCGTATACCTGTTTGCGTGAACTGTGACAGCCGTCAAGGACGTCTGACACTCTACAGCAGCTCTGGTAACGTGCGTGTTCGGGGATCCCATCTGACGAGGCCCTGTCAGGGTGCACTTTCTAGGTCAGGTAGGGACTTTGAATTTTTTTTTCGCTGTCCTCTACTGACTAATTGCTGAACCCGGACCTTTAAGAGACACAACATTTCCAACCATACCTACAGGCGCTAAACTATCACGTGCAAATGTTAAAGTGTACCCTCTGTATGAACTCAAGACAACAAAGCGACTACTTTGACGAAAACAGAGTTTAACTCATTCAACCCGACGCACGTATATCCACAATTTTGGAGGCGTCATCTAACGACTATGCACCTGTTGCAGGAGATGGATCAACCATGATAATTCAAGGGTAGTGCCAGATTAGCTTGGCGCCTATCATGGTCGACCCATCTCCTGCTGTAGCGCGTCAGGGCTGAATGGGTTAAACAAAAACCCATACCCAGATTCTCATGGGCCCCCGCCAGCTAGCGTTGGCGTATGACAATAAAAGACTCCAGCTGGTCCGATTTTATATGACGTACGGTGGATACAGGGGGTCGCAGCGCGCTCTGTCAAATACTGTAATGGCGAGAAGGGTGTGGCAAACTCGCACCCTGGGGCTTTATAGCAGAATAAGTCCCCGTGTAGACAGGATAGAGGGTGTGCTGATCTGTGATTTTGGACCTTACGGCCTACGGCCATAAGGCCCAAAATCGCAGACATAGTTAATAGAAAATATTGTTGTCATAGGATTCCAAATCACGAGTTTCTGTCCACTACGTCAAAGAGACTGAGCAAAATGTTACAAAACCAGTATCTTGTGTGTCATGTGGTTTACACGCGGAGGGTCACAGAGATATTTCGTCTGAGTTTTTTTGTGAAAAGTCACTTGATTTTTCCAGCTCTTTAGTATTTCAGGAACTTCTCAGCAGCAAGTGTCTGCAATGTGTACCTGCTAAGTAAGCTATCATGTATGATCGTACCTGTTTTAAAAGACTACTCTTATTGGGAGATCACCTGTCAATCAAGCCCATCATTTAGGTGGCTGTAGCTGTGGCTGTAGTTGTGGCTGTAGCTGTGTCTGTGGCTGTGGCTGTAGCTGTAGCCACCTAAATGACGGTCTTTATTGACAGGTGAAAGATTTTTCCAAAACTTAAAGACTTGTTTTGATAGAACACGAGTCTTTCAAGAACACTTTTTTTTTGGTAAGAAAAGGCGGTTACTAAATTTTATTTTTGTACTGGAGTTCATGTTTCAGATGGAGAAGTGTGAGACATTTAGCTTTAGCTTCCTTTCTTTCTTGACAGAAGCCACGGGCACGATGGTTACGGACATCAACAAACTGGTCATATTTATGCGTTGGTGCCTTCTTTACCAAATCAATACTACATACGCTTTGAAGGCAACAAATGACGTCTCTGTGAGTGCCGTCAGCAAAGGTGACGCTGCGAAAAGCGTCAGCAAACACGATACTTTTGTAACTGATGTGACAGCGCCAAATATTACCAGTATTGATAACTTGAACACCACGTCTTATTCGAAATTATGACGTGACCAGTCCACATCTTATCAACAATGATGACGTGACTCCGTCGCACCCTATCAGCAATGATGACGCGACTGCACCGCATCTTATGAACAGTGATGACGTGACCATGCCACAACTCAACCATGATGACGTGACCACGCCACATCTTCTTAGCAATGATGACGCGACCACGCCAGATTCTATCAACAATGATGACGTGCCCAACCCACATTACATCAACAATGATTACATAAAGATGCCAGGTTCTAAAAACAATGATGACGCGACCACGCCACGTCTTCACAGTAATGGTGACGTGACCACGCCAGATGCTATGAACAATGATGACGTGACCACCCCTCATGATATCAACAATGATGACGTGACCAACCAGATTTTGTCAACAACGATGACGTGACAACTCCAGATTCTGCCAACAATGATGACGTTACTACTCCAGATTCTGTCAACAATGATGTCGTGAACACTCCAGATTCTGTCAACAATGATGCCGTGAACACTCCAGATTCTGTCAACACTGATGCCGTGAACACTCCAGATTCTGTCAACAATGATGCCGTGAACACTCCAGATTCTGTCAACAATGATGCCGTGAACACTCCAGATTCTGTCAACACTGATGCCGTGAACACTCCAGATTCTGTCAACAATGATGCCGTGAACACTCCAGATTCTGTCAACACTGATGTGGTGAACACTCCAGATTCTGTCAACAATGATGCCGTGAACACTCCAGATTCTGTCAACACTGATGCCGTGAACACTCCAGATTCAGTCAACAATGATGCCGTGAACACTCCAGATTCTGTCAACAATGATGCCGTGAACACTCCAGATTCTGTCAACACTGATGTGGTGAACACTCCAGATTCTGTCAACACTGATGCCGTGAACACTCCAGATTCTGTCAACACTGATGTGGTGAACACTCTAGATTCTGTCAACACTGATGTGGTGAACACTCCAGATTCTGTCAACAATGATGCCGTGAACACTCCAGATTCTGTCAACACTGATGCCGTGAACACTCCAGATTCTGTCAACACTGATTTGGTGAAAACTCCAGAGTCTGTCAACACTGATGTGGTGAACACTCCAGATTCTGTCAACACTGATGCCGTGAACACTCCAGATTCTGTCAACAATGATGTGGTGAACACTCCAGATTCTGTCAACAATGATGCCGTGAACACTCCAGATTCTGTCAACAATGATGCCGTGAACACTCCAGATTCTGTCAACAATGATGCCGTGAACACTCCAGATTCTGTCAACACTGATGCCGTTAACACTCCAGATTCTGTCAACAATGATGCCGTGAACACTCCAGATTCTGTCAACAATGATGCCGTGAACACTCCAGATTCTGTCAACACTGATGTGGTGAACACTCCAAATTCTGTCAACACTGATGCCGTGAACACTCCAGATTCTGTCAACAATGATGCCGTGAACACTCCAGATTCTGTCAACACTGATGTGGTGAACACTCCAGATTCTGTCAACAATGATGCCGTGAACACTCCAGATTCTGTCAACACTGATGCCGTGAACACTCCAGATTCTGTCAACACTGATTTCGTGAAAACTCCAGATTCTGTCAACACTGATGTGGTGAACACTCCAGATTCTGTCAACAATGATGCCGTGAACACTCCAGATTCTGTCAACACTGATGCCGTGAACACTCCAGATTCTGTCAACACTGATTTGGTGAAAACTCCAGATTCTGTCAACACTGATGTGGTGAACACTCCAGATTCTGTCAACAATGATGCCGTGAACACTCCAGATTCTGTCAACACTGATGCCGTGAACACTCCAGATTCTGTCAACAATGATGTGGTGAACACTCCAGATTCTGTCAACAATGATGCCGTGAACACTCCAGATTCTGTCAACAATGATGCCGTGAACACTCCAGATTCTGTCAACAATGATGCCGTGAACACTCCAGATTCTGTCAACACTGATGTCGTGATCACTCCAGATTCTGTCAACAATGATGCCGTGAACACTCCAGATTCTGTCAACACTGATGCCGTGAACACTCCAGATTCTGTCAACACTGATGCCGTGAACACTCCAGATTCTGTCAACACTGATGTCGTGAACACTCCAGATTCTGTCAACACTGATGCCGTGAACACTCCAGATTC
>BTPG01000003.1:51717574-51732574 GCA_036245525.1 Semisulcospira habei
CACAAAACAAATTAAAAAAAAAACTGACTTAAAAGAAAGGCCACAGAATAAGATAAATCTACACGTTCATTCACACACTCGTGCTTCATAAAACAAACTAGATTCGCAACACACTATATCTCAGTATCTACACTGAAAAAGACTATAACATGAAGCACGCGCCATACACTGGTTCGTACATAGGAAAGATTATACTTAACACACTCACGTACTACCTTCGTAAACAACCTAGGCACACACAGATCACATTCCGTAGTTATCCACCTCGGTAAATAACTACACCGGTTATCACCGGTTATCTCAACAAATTCTAAACCGACATAACTAAACCAAATCAGCGCTACACAACCGAACTCAATCTTACCAACGCATACTACCTTTAGCTCACTAGCTGTTGATAATACTTATAAAACGTGCCTGAAATATAGGTTTCAGAGTCTTGGAATTCGGCTAGCATTTCCACATACGCCCGCCCTCAATGACAGAATAGCCCTTACTGATTACTCTAGAGCTCCGTTAGACTGAGCTCTCCTTAAAATTCCGTGCTAATCTTTGAGCTCGTGATCGCACGAAACTCATGAATACAAGAACTATTTGTAACTAAAACCGCTGACAAGACAGCACAACGCAGAAACCCTGTGTGAACTATATGCGCGGGCATAGAGCTTCATCACACTCGGAAAGGTCAAGGGTCACAAGAGCTCAAGAAATAGGTAAAAAGAAAGAAGCTATATTTTGACAAAAGATGTTTTTTTTCTTTCTCAAATGGTATTCAAACCTTCAAACCCAAACTTGCTACAGAGATACCTGATGGTAAGACCTATCTATGCATACTACTTTGGATGATCCCTCGGAAAGGTCAAGGTTCACAAGAGCTCAGGAAATAGGTGAAAAATAGCTAAAGATTTTTTTTCTCAAATACTATTCACAACTTCAAGCCCAAACTTGCTACAGAGATACCTGATCAGTGTTAAGACCTTTTTATGCATACTGATTTGGATGAGCACTTGGAAAGATCAAGGGTCGCAAGAGGTCGGCAGATGTGTGTAAAATGCCAGTTTTGGATAGAATTGTATTATTATCAACACTTTTGCAAACTTTTCAATCAAATATGGCACAAAGGTAGCTGAAGATGATAAGAGTTTCCTATATATAATAATTTAGTAGACTCATCGCAAAGGTCAAGGGTCACGGGTGTTTGACAGATGTGTGAAAACTGATTAAATTTTGAGAAAACATAGATTTGCTGATGGAGAAGCCATCCCTATACTTATTGTCACAAAGGTCACACATGTAGATTGGCCATGTGACACGTGAGCCATAAGGGCTTTAATAATTAATAATAATTACGGTATTTATAATGCGCTTATCTTATAATAATTATAACTCTAAGCGTGCACTCACAACTCGCACACGCATGCGCACGCTTTAGACAATGACTCACGTAACACAAAAAGTGAAAAAAACATTACGACGGTCAGCTTGGGGTGGGGATTGTGGTTATATAGTGCTAGAACTGTTGAAAGAGGTGAGTTTTGAGGGCGGACTGGAAGGAGGAGAGAGAGTGTTTCTGACGGAGAGAGAGTGGGAGAGTGTTCCAGGTGGATGGACCGTATACTGAGAAGGAGCGGGGGCCGAAAGTGCTGAGTTTGGTGCGGGGGATGAGGAGGCGGAGAGGGTCGGAGGCGGAGCGGAGGGAGCGGGGAGGAGTGTAGGGGTGAAGTAAGTTGGAGAGATAGGCAGGAGCGTAGTTGTTCAGGGATTTGTAGCAGAGAGACAGAATCTTGTATTGGATGCGTTGGGGGATGGGGAGCCAGTGAAGGAGCTTGAGCAGGGGAGTGATGTGGTCGGATTTTTTCTTTCTGAGGACGAGGCGGGCAGCATTGTTCTGGACGCGCTGGAGAGTGAGAGTGGTGGAGTGAGGAAGGCCGGAAAGGAGAGAGTTGCAGTAGTCGATGCGAGATAAGATGAGAGAGACAGCGAGTTTGGTAGTGAGGTATTTTCTGATCTGACTGATGCGGCGGAGGTGGAAATAACATGCCTTGGCCGTGGCGGAGACGAAGCTGGTCATGGAAAGAGAGGAATCGAGGATAACGCCAAGGTTCGTGACCGAGTCAGAGAGGGAGATGGAGGTGCTGTCGAGTTGAAGGTGGAGAGAGCTGGGAAAGTTTATGGCGAGTGCCTACCAGCATGGCTTCCGTTTTGTCGTCTTTTAGTTTGAGCTTGTTTGCTGTCATCCAGTTTTTCACGTCTTCATAGCAGTCAGCCGTGCGAGTCAATAGTGTCTGAGTGTTGTCGAGTTTGTCTTTGTCTAGTAGTTGTGAGTCATCGGCGTAGAGGTGGTGATGTATGTGGTGAGACTGGATGATGTTGGACAGGGGGGAGGTGTAGAGTGTGAAAAGGACCGGGCCCAGGACGGACCCTTGTGGAACGCCGCAGGAGAGCCTGACTGGGTTGGAGGAGACGCCGTCGATGTTGACGGACTGCTGTCTGTCGAAGAGGTAGGAGAGAAACCAGGAGTGAGCAGAGTCAGTGATGCCAAAGGAGTGGTGAAGGCGGTGGAGGAGGATAGAGTGGTCTATGGTGTCGAAGGCGGCAGAGAGATCGAGTAGCGTAAGAAGGAAGATGTTGCCCGAGTCAGTGGAGAGAAGCAGGTCGTTTAGGATATGTAGAAGGGCTGTTTCAGTGCTGTGATGTTTGCGATAGGCAGACTGGAAAGGACTGAGGAGGTTGTTGTCGGCGAGGTGGAGGTTGAGTTGGTTGAGGACAACCTTCTCAAGAAGCTTGGACAGGAAAGAGAGATTGGAGACTGGGCGGTAGTTCTTGAGTTCGTTTGGGTCGAGGTTGTGTTTTTTGAGAAGAGGACGGACGATGGCGGACTTGAAGATATCTGGGACGGAGCCATTTTCTAGAGATGTGTTGATGATGTCGGTAATGAAGGGCAAAAGTTTTGGGAGGCCGTCCCGGTAGAGGGAAGCTGGGAGGGGGTCTAGTTCGCAGGTTTTGAAAGGCATGGACTTTATGGTCTTGAGGACTTCATCCTGAGAGACGGGGCGGAAGGACGAGAGGGGAGTGCCGGAAAAAGTGGGGTCGGGAGGGCAAGGCGGAGAAGGCAGAGTGTCGAGTGTGTTGCGCAGAGTTTGGATTTTGTCGGAGAAATAGGAGGAAAAAGCGGACGGAAGTTCTTCTTTGCTGTGTGTGTTGGGAAGAGGAGAGTCTTTAGAAGTGCCTAGGAGTGTGTTCATGGTAGCGTAGAGGGTTTTGGAAGAAGTGGATTCCAGGATTTTGTTTTGAAGGTGTTTGCGTTTGGAGTCGGAGATCATTCTGCAGACTTTGGATCTGGTGGTTTGGAAGATCTCTCTGTGAACGGTGAGGTCAGATGAGCGCCAGCGGCGTTCCGCTTGTCGACGCTCGCGCTTGGCCTCAGCTATGTCGTCAGTGAGCCAGGGGGAGGAGAGTCGGTTGGTTATGGAGCAGGTGGTGACAGGGGCATGGGTGTCTAGAAGTTTTCGAAGGGAGGAATCGAAATGGGATGCAAGATCGGGAGAGGAGGCGGGGTCCAAGGGAAGGTCGACAGCTTCGTCGAAGAAGTTCTCTCGGTTGACAGATTTTAGTTTGCGACGAGAGACAAAGAGCTTGGTTTTTTTCGGGGGAGGTAGGTTGAGGGCGACGAGAATAGCGAGGTGGTCGGAGGGAAGCACAGAAGAGGTGTCAGAGTCGAGGAAGAGTTGATCGGAGGTGCGGGTGATGATCCAGTCGAGGGTGTGGCCGAGTCGGTGGGTGGGTTTAGTGATGTGTTGTGTAAGATTGTGGTTTGAAAGTGACGTGCAAAGGCGTTTTGTGTCGGGGTGGTCGGGTTTGTCGAAGTGGAAGTTAAAGTCGCCAAGAAGGATGTGTTTTCCGGGTCGTGTGCTGTAGTGGTCGAGGAGGAGATCGAACTCGGTGAGGAACATGGAGTTTGTGAGTTTGTTTTGAGAGCTTGGAGGGGGGCGATAGATACATGAGAAGATAAGGGACTGGCCAGGGAGTGTTGCTACGGCCTCGACAGATTCAAAGGAGGGATGAGCAAAAGGGAGAGACTGAGAGAAGGAGAGGTGAGCGGAAAGACAGTCCCTGTAGATGATGGCAATGCCACCCCCTCTGGAAGCACGCGGGAAGGAGGCCAGGCGGTAGCCACTCGGAGTGACGCTGGCGATGATGGGTTCATCGCCAGCTGAGCGGAGCCACGTTTCGGTGATCACGACAACATCTAGGTCATTGTCTAGGATGAAATCTGCCTGTCTTGTTTGTCTAATTTTAGTTCTTATCAGGATTTTTGGAAAACGTTTCAACCAGATTTAGCAGAAAGGTAGCTGATGATAAGACCTTTCTGTGCTTACTAATTTGTTTCACTATTCACAAAGTTCAAGGGTCATGGGAGGTTGACAAAAGTGAAAAATACGTACATTTTTAGAAAACATTGATTTCGCAGGTACAAAAGCCAACCCTTTCCGTATGTTAGTACACTTGAACACTTGCTTATTTCAGTGACCTGTTGGAAATGTCACAGTCAAAAAGGTTAGATTAGTTATGTTGATCGGTCATGCACGTGAGCCTTACGGGCCCTTACTAACATTTTATGTTTCTAGTATTAGTTGTCCAAGCTGTGTATGTTCTTTTACAGATTGTATTAATTACTTTGCTAATTGATGAATCTTTGGGAGTGGTATATTAAAGATGGTGAGGTTAGCTCAAGAGAAAATCGAATCGGGTACATTATTCCATAGGAAATATTACCACTGCTATGCAGGTAGTGCCTTAAGGACAGTCGCTGTATTGTGATGCTGAAGCATTTTTTAGTGCACAAAGGTACTTTGTGGCATACCATAAAGACCTTCGCTAAACGCAAAAGGCTTAAAACTGCCATTCAGAGCTGCAAAACATGACAGTTTTGTTGTTGTTGTTTCGGTTCTTTTTTAAACTGAGTTTGATCTCCAGCAATACATATTGATGGGATCTAGCAGTAGTTTTCCACTTGATTTGAAAACTCATCTTGGTCTTGCCTTTCGGCCTTTCGGCTCACTCAGCGAAACATTAAAGTTTACCCCTTTTTCTGGGATGGTAATGGACGAGAAGGTAAAGGCTGGGTGAAGGGGATTAACATAGAGATGAGTTATGAGTGAGAACATACGTACGGAGGTCTGATTCAGAAGTTAAATGAGACACTTTGTTTGAATTTTGTGGAATTCTGACAAAGTGCCCACCTGGTTTACCTTTATATTCTCGTCTTTCGCGTCGGTTCATAACAGCCACCCGTTTCTCTTCTTTTGATGACGACTTTAAAAAAAAGAATCTACTAACGTTTTATTGCGCATTTGATGTTTTTTCTTTTAGATTTATGACTGCTGCATATCTAAACAGAGTGGTGCCTGTAACTTGATATATTTGCAAAATTAATTCTTGTATCAACCTGCCCCAAAATGACTGTCTCAACCTGCCCCAGATTTTGATTTTTGATTGTGCCAAAAATGTTGAGTCTGCTGGTCTGATATTTGATTTTTACTTTGAAAACAATGATCCAGTGTTTTGTTTATACTGTAGTCAAAGAGCTAATTTTAACTGTGTGTGTTTGTGATCCGAACTAGAGTGCTGCGTCTCAACCTGCCCCATCTTTGTCTCAACCTGCCCTGCTCAGTGTCTCAACCTGCCCTGTGGTGTATCGACCTGCCCCGATTTGATCAGCGTTTTAAATCAGTTATTGTGGCAAAACTGTAGTATATTTTGGTTCATTTTGTTGTTTTGTATGTGCCGAAATGGTTTAATTTCCATTATTAGTTTATTTGACGGCTTTATCTTGAATACGGCCTGCCTGAGAACGAAAAGAGACTTTTGTGCCTCACCCTGCCCCGGTCTCCCTTATAGATTGACCGTGGGTCAGCCATTCCATGATCTGCGTGCTTCAGCGGACAGAGTCGCGCTGTGTGCATCAAGCATCTAACCTATTCCTGAATACCAAGACATATAAAACCGCTGCTCAGCAGCATCCGACCCTATGCGCAAGCGCTCTCCCCTATCGTAATCAATGACGGTTTCTGTAAGAATGGTCGACCCCCGTTGGCCATAATTATGCAAGCCGGCTGGCCCGACCAAGGGTTGCGTAACTTTTAGATTTACCCTACTGCCCACCAAGCGGGCTTGTGGATTGCAGGCGGTCCCCCACGCCGGATATGTGTATTGCAGGTGGTGAGGTGGGGTTCGCCCCTATTTTGCCCCTATTTTGAAGCCGATTCCGATCCGATTGCGATCGGATGACGTCATATATCCGATCCAATCCCAATCGGCTGCGAATCGGGTATTAAAAACCTGCTCTATTTTTCCGATCCGAATCGGCCCCGATTGTAAGCTTCAACCAATCAGAGCGCGTCTCGCAAAGCACGTCGTTTCAGTTTGAAAATGGCGGAAGATCAGTACCACCTTCGTTGCCGATGTTTCGCCCGCCTCAGTCTTCCTGAATATGATGCAAAACTGCTGATAATGCAAGCACATCATCATCACTGTCAAAAAAAGCAGCCATTTCGCTGAACAGGTACGACCTTGATATTCGATTCAAACCGGTCGGCTAAAAAAAAAGTCGGGGAATGTGTGGCAGTGCACATGTTTTTGTAGTCCGGTCCGATCACACTCCGATTCGAAACTGATCGAGAATCGGTCTCAAAATCGGGCATGTGTGGCGGGGCCTTAAGTCCATAAACAGACGTTGCATAACATATCACAGTGTGATGTCACATGTTTGGGCGTAAGGGGGCACGTTCACATAACAGCATGCACTAATTGCGGCATCCATATGAAGACAAGAAGAGAGTTCCAAAGTCAAGTCAAATTAGTTTTTAGGTGGGTGAAAACACCCAACGAGAGCTGATTTTTCTGTCATTAAACGTACCACCCAAAACTGCTTGCGGTAAGTCAAGGCGATAATGTAAGCACTTGGCTAACTGTAACACCATTGTCCGTCTGTACCAGTCCACATGATTATTTTTGTACAAGTCACATCAGTTGATCCCCTTTCTGTTATCGCATTTCAAGAAATACAAAGCACATGAAACATTATCCATTCTACTAGTGTGACTGTTTTGTGTCCGTGTTCGTCATACTTGTTCGTCGCACCGTGTCGCGCTGTAGATGTATTGATCTCCACGCCCTACTGCCTAAAGCGCCATCAGCACATTATTGTCCGAGTCTCATCTGCCATTGCTGTCACTCGATGGGAATGTACTCTCGTCTTTGTACACGAACAAGCCGCCATCATCGCTGCTTGGTGCCTCCCACGGCGTCCGACGTACTGAGTTCAGTGCCGAAGTTTTGCCATAGAAATACAAATGTCTGACAGTAGATGATATAAGTATTACCATAATTTATATGATTATACAGCCGATCCTTTGAAGCTGAAGCTTATTGATGACATTTTCCAATCATGCAGTCATCAGTATGTTTCTTTTTTTGTCTTTTGTTTGCATACCATATCATTTGTTTCTATGCACGACCGACACGATATCTTGATGTTATGTTGCCTTATAAAGAACAGTAATTTTACGAACTGATCAGCACTGGACTCACTGTGTCTCAAAGATTTAGGAAGATCATTCCAAACTGATGGACCCTTGTAAGAAAAAGATCTCTACCCAAATCCTGTTGTCCTTACTATAGGAAACCGAAGCATTTTATTGTCAGACGAACTGCGCAACTGCCTGGAAGGGACATAACAGTGAAGCCCTGAGATAAGTGGGTTCTGTGCCAGAAAGGGAAACATGACAAATGGACAAGACTTTGTGTTTAACTCTCTCCTTCACTGGCAATCAGTGGAGAGCACGCAGGATGGGGGAGACATGGTCTGACGTTTTCGCTTTTATGACCATCTTCCGTCTGAGGACCGGGCAAAATCGACTCAATGTCCACCTGCACAGACGCTTCCACCTCGTGCCATCTCCCCTGTGCCCTTGTGGAGAAGCAGAGCAGACCACAGAGCACATCCTCCAGGACTGTGGGAACCACCAGCTGCTGAGGGAGGAGATATGGCCGAAGCCCGCCACTCTACAAGAAAAACTGTACGGGCAGGTGAAAGCGCTACAGAAGACCACAGATTTTAGTTTGAGAGCCAAACTCCATGTGTGACGGCGTTGAAGAAGAACCAGACGTGCGGCTGAATTTTAGACTCTATGGAGCCGATCAAATAGAGAGATCTCGATGGAAGTGCAGCTAAAGGTCATAAGCAAGTAACTGTCTAGGTCATAGTGATGGCGGCATTGTTTGAGATATTTTTAACCCGACGCGCTAATCTCGCTGCAGTGCATAGCGACAGTTACATGGCTGTTACTGGCTTGAAGAAGTTGATTGCACTTGGCGATCTGTATTTAACCCTCTTGTGCATGCAGCCACTGGTACTGTGCCGGTTGCTGCATACACAAGAGGGTTAACTCCTTCGGCCCGACGCACGTATTTCCCAAACTTCGGAGGCGTCAACTAACGACTATGCACTAGTTGCAGGAGATGGATCGACCATGATAATTCAAGGGTAGTGCCAGATTAGTTTTGCGCCTACAGGCGCCAAGCTATTCTGGCACTACCCGTGAATCATCATGGTCGATCCATCTCCTGCTGTAGTGCGTCAGAGCTGAATGGGTTAAGGTGATGAAAATATTGATTTATGTTTGTTTCCCTCCATCTTACTAATGGTATTGTTAAGTGTTATGTTGTCGATTTCTGATGTTAGATTAAAGTGTCAACAAACGTATTTGCGACTTGTTTCCGGGCTTTTGGGCTGGGCATGTGCGTGCCTGTGTGTGTGCGTACGCGTTTGTGTAAGTGCACACGTGCATGCGTGTGTGGTTGCACGTGTATGTGAGCACGTACGTGTCAAAAGTGCGTGCGTTTACGTTGCTTACGATATTAGCATAAATAAATATCAGTCTTAGTAATAAATTAACGATCATTTAAATATAGTATGCTAGTATTATTAAAAAATCCATGCTTGCATTTTGACGTTCGCGAGTTGGGAGTTTTTTAGTCCCATCTATTTATTGAAGGGACTTATTAGGACGGGTCGCGGTGGGGCGAATTTAATAGCATGTCCATGATGTCAAAGACGGGCAGGACTAAACGTCTCACAACTGAAGTAACAAGATAAAAATTACGTCATGTCTGTTTACGCTAACCTTGCTGCTGAAAGTACATTTGGCGCGAAGCGCTGTATATGCGAATGTATGTATTTATGTATGTATGTATGTATGTATGTATGTATGTATGTATGTATGTGCTATGTATGTAAACAAGAGAATCTCCGACATTTTTGTACACACAAGCTTGAAACTTGGCGAAATACTTTCTTAAAGGGGTGGCTATAAGATCATCTGAGCATATTGTAAATGAATGTCTCATTGAAGACATAAACAACCATTTATAGGAAGTTGGTTAACCCAGGTTAGAGTCTATAATTTTGGTCATATTTTCTTTGAAATTTTGGATATAGCTAGTTTGGAGAAAGACATTAGATGAGTTTGTTAGCCAGCATTGTATCCTTTCAACTTCTTTAGTAAAAAATTAATACTTTTCAGAAAAGAATTAAAACAATAACAAAACTTTGGCTTCTATAGAAAGTCAGACAGTGGCGGTGACGTAAAAGAGGCAACGCCGTCACCACGTAGATATTGACATAATACTCTAAATATGACGTAATTCTCTCTAGGCCGGCGCTCTCTCTCTCTCTCTCTCTCTCACAGACATGCGCGCATCTCCAAGAGACATAGTTCCTCATGAGCCCGGATAGCGCATGAGGATCTATGTCTCTTGGAGATGTTTGGAGAGGGCGCGCATGCACGCTCTAACACACACACACACACACACACACACACACACACACACACACACACACACACACACACACACACACACACACACACACACACACACACATTGTCGCGCTTTCAGAAGAGTATGCAGGTGACCCGATAAAACTAGTTTGGAAAAAGACATTGGATGAGTTCGTTAGCCAGCTTTGTACCCTTCAACTTCTTCATTAAAAATTAATTGTTGTCAGAAAAAAATTAAAACAGTAAAAAAACCAACAACTTGACTTCTGAAGAAAGTCAGACAGTGGCGGTGACGTAAAAGAAGCAACTCCGTCACCGTGCAGACATTGACACAATACTCTAAATATGACGCCCGTCTCTCTCTCTCTCTCTCTCTCTCTCTCTCTCTCTCTCTCTCTCTCTCTCTCTCTCTCTCTCTCTCTCACACACACACACACACACACACACACACACACACACACACACACACACACACACACACACAGAAACATGCGCGCATCTCCAGGAGTCATAGATCCTCATGTACCCTCCGGGCGCATGAAAATCTATGCCTCTTGGAGATGTTTTGAGCGCGCGCGCGCGCACGCACTAACACGCACACACACATCGACGCGCTTTCAGAAGAGCATGCAAGTGACCCGTGTACTTAGTATATCATGTAACTAGATAAAGTTAACCTGCTTTAATAATAATAATACATAGTTCTTGTATAGCGCTGTTCTCCAGGAAAACACTGGACTCACTGCGCATGCACAACAGCACACCCTTTCTCTCTCAGACACACACGCACAATTATGCACTACTTTAAACCACCCCATCCCTTCCCCACACCTTACATTCACTTCCTCTGGGATCAGAATAGGTGGCAGTCAGTCAACAGTTAGCTAAATATGAGCTAAGTGTTAAATGCCCGACAAAAAAGAAAAGTCTTTAAGTGAGCCTTGGACTGTGACAATGTGGGCAGATTCCGTATTTCCGTTGGCAGCGAGTTCCACACACTTGGGGCGAAAAAGGTGAAAGAACGCTCCCCGACAGTTTTCATGTTGAGCTTCGGGATTTTTAACAGCTTTTCACTGGAGGAACGGAGGGTGCGTGATGGCTGATAGGCAGACAGCTTGGCAGAGAGGTACGGCGGGAGAGATCCGCCAAAATGCCGATAGGCGAAAATTGCAATTTTGTACTGGCAACGGAATTTGACGGGCAGCCAGTGCAGCTGCTTCAGTAGAGGCGTAACGTGGTCTCTCTTTCGTTTCTTCAAGATGAGACGCGCCGCATTGTTTTGAATCATTTGCAAGCGTGAAATCTGATCTGCCGGTAAACCTGCCAGTACAGAATTGCAATAATCGAGCCTGGAAGTAATGAATGCATTTACAAGTCTTGACGCCGTACCTTCTGTGAGATACGGTCTGAGAGAAGCAATTCTGCGCAGCTCAAGGAAACCAGCTCGGCAGACGCTACTGATATGATCATGCATGGATAGCGTCGAGTCAATCTTCACACCCAGATATTTGACACATTTCTGGAAGGGAACGCTGCAGCCACCAATGTTTGCGAACTCGCCGTCGATCAGACTAAGGCGAGACTGAGAGCCGGCAGGCATGACTTCGGTTTTGTCAGTGTTAAGCTTAAGTTTGTTGCTAGTCATCCAGGACAGGACGTCGTCTATACAACACTGTACGCTCATCTTAGCGGAGCTGAAATGGCTAGGCGCGCTACTTCTTGACAATTCAGTATCGTCAGCATACTTGTGAAAATCACACTCATGGGCGGCAATTACATCAGATAGAGGTTGTGAATATAGAGTGAACAAAACAGGCCCTAATACGGAGCCCTGAGGGACTCCACACAACAAAAGACTAGAAGCAGATAGCTGGCCATTAACAATAACAGCCTGAGAACGATCCTTAACGTATGAAGTGAACCAGGCCAGGGCGGTACCACGGATGCCAAAGGTCACCTCTAACCTCTTCAGCAAAACAGAATGATCGAGCGTGTCGAATGCTGCGCTGAGGTCCAACAGAGCTTTCACACAAATTATAGCAATAATGAAATTGTTCCGTGAAATTCTAGTTTTGTCACCATTTTCTCAAGCCTATGAAGCGAAAGTAAAACTCATATCACGTAAAATATAAAATTACGTAAAAACTAAAACTTACGTCATGACAAATTACGTTTGACAAACCAATGACGCACATGTCCTGCGCCCCTTATAGAGCTTACTGGCGCATTGGCAGATCTACGAGACTTTTTCAATAGGAGATAATTCAAAATCAGAATCAGATCAAAGACAAAAGGTAGAGACTCTTGACAGCGAGGACAGCGCTCATATAAAAGGACTTTGTGGGTTATGGTTCATCCCATCTTTTGATCTTGTTATTTTTTCTTTCCTTTGTTTTTTCCTTTTAAAGAATTACGACAAATCTTTTCATCTTCAGATACAGATGATTTGAATTATTTTCTTAACCTCTTAACTGCCAGTGGACATAGAACCCCATCTGTCCGAGAAACATGGATACAAAGTGAGGTCAGCAAAGAGGCGTAGATCCACATGAGCCCCCCGCCATAACATTACAACATTAAACAAACACATCATTACAAAATTAATGCTTGTAAATCGCATACAAGCTATAGTTCACAACATATCACAGAGCAACAAAAGTGTCATTAGCAGAGGCGGAGACAGCATAAGCTTTATAATCACACGTTGATTGAGATAACCTGTATCCAGTGGACGGAAAAAGGTCGTGAGATGTATAAATAAACAATTAAACAAGTGTTTTACAACGATAAATGTTAAAAGCCACAGCCTCACAGCTCATTCAACAACCATGTCCAGTAAAAAATAAGTAGGTGAAATATAAATATACAAGTTAACATGATAGAGGCTGAGTTGCTGTCTTGCATGTTGTGCTGATAACCAACTCACATCAAGTTACTGTAAGCAAAAGAACGTGTAAAAATGGATTCTTAACCTACGTTTACATAAGCACGAATCCTATACGAGTACAACCCGAACCCGATACGACAATGCAACTTTTGTTCACAATTTGTGAAGCGCGTGTTTCCATATTAAAACCTGAGACATCCGTATTCCGCCTTTGTGGGAACCACTGATATGACGCAACGACCGAAATGGCGCAAAAACTTGTGACCGATGACAAAAGTTACGTCATACTTTCGGTCCGAACACATCGAACATCCGAAAAAAAATCGCTCCCCTGAGCGAACAAAAAGTCGTGTCGTGTTCATTTCGCACGGGTCGGATGCGAAATTCGGAACTTTATCGGAGAAATGGTAACACACAATCATTAAAACGACTGCGCGCACTGTTCTGTCTCGGACCCGCTTCAGATTCGGATCGTATTTGCATCGAATTCATGCTTATGGAAACGTAGCTTTACATCTGTGTCAAATTGATCCTAAGAATCTCACTTTCGTGGTCGTAACCCATAAAGCTCCAAAGTCATAATTCCAACATTTGGGGGCCGTCATCTGAAGACTGTGTTACAGTTTAGGGGACAGATCGACCATGATAGTTCCAGGGTGGTGCCGAAATAGTTTGGCGCCTACAGACGCCCAGCTATTCCAGCCCCACCCTTGAACTATCGTCGTCGAACAACGTGCAGTTGTAGTGTGTCAGGTTGGTTGATTGGTTGTACATTGCTTCACGTCCCGACAGCAACAAGACTTTCTCAGGACACGCCTGCGCTGCTTGTGAAAAATCCCAACTAAGCAAATATCGCCAGGCGGTCTAATATGCTAAATAAGACATGCTAGGGGCGCTGAACTCTGTTGTATATATATATATATATATATATATATATATATATATATATATATATATATATATATATATATATATATATATATATATATATATATATATACACACACAAGTGATAATGGACGGCCCCGACGGGCGGGTTATGGGGGACAGGGAAATCTATTTCCTATGGAGTACGACCTGAACACTGATGAACTCATGCGCACTCCAACTGTGCTACTTTGATTTACCAGGACCTTTCAACGGACATGCTATTGAACAAACCGTCTTTTCCCCCTGGTTTGCGAGTCCAGCTACCGGAACCGGGACCGGGATTCGAACCCACGACCCGGCGATTCCCTTCGCTCTCCTGATCCGACGCTTAACCGCCTGAGCTATTTCGGACTATAAATATATATGCTCTTTACTTTTAAACAAAGGCGTCGCCCAAAGCCATAAATGCACTCAATCAGATTAGCTCGGACGGAAGTAATTTTTCATTTAAATTCTGAGAATGCTCTGCTGTGCTAATGCCGTGGAATTTCATAAGGTAAGCTTGCATTGCTTGCATCAGGACATCAGCTGTCCTCTTTGTGACTGCATCGCTTACTAGATCTAGAAAGAGAGGGTAGTGGGAGACAAGGAATGACAGACCTATCATTTTGAGCCTTCCACCGAACACCTACTGCATGAAGCAATAGGGACTACCCCCAGGCGCCCCGCAGTCCTTTGGAGAATATTCAGTCCCTCCCCCCCGGAGTCTAGTGAATATTCCCAAACAGATATTGGACCTGCTGGGTAGATTAAGGTTTTTGCCGCCTACGACCGGTTTCGGCCTCGGGGGCGGGAGGGGAGGGGGGAAGAGTGGGGGGAGGGGGAGGGGGGGGGGGGGCTCGTCAGATAGGCATACGGCGTAAAACGACGAATTTGCAAACACAACGCTTGTACTAGAAGCCGCCTCCAGAATTTACTGGTAGCACTACTAGTACAGCGCGGATTGCATCCCTAAAGCTTTATGCGGTGTTGCAGTGGAAGAAGACAGACTAATTTTGAAAAGGCAACACCTAGGCAATTCTGTTATGTAATTATTTTGTACTTTTAAACAAAGGCGTCGCCCAATGCCAAAAATGCACTCAATCAGATTTATATTTATTATAAATATATTTAATTTTGTATTTCAATTTTAAGAATGCTCTGCTATGCTAATGCCATGGAATTAAAAGTAAAGAAATTATATTATTATATTCATATGAATATAATAATAAATAATAAATCAGCGCATTAAATAGGCGGTTTACCCACTGAATATCTGCTCAAAGCGCCGCCGCGAACTGAACCCAACAAGCACGCTCACGTGAATCACGCGCATTCATTCACACACTGTACATAAACACA
>BTPG01000003.1:51735074-51837641 GCA_036245525.1 Semisulcospira habei
ACACACACACTGGCACACACACACGCGCGCGTGTGTGTGCAAGCACGTAGGGATGCGCGCGTGCACACACATACACTTGCACACTCAAACAGCGCACAGCTAGATGCTATAGTCTTCAGTAAAAGTAATGTATAGCGATCCCGCAATCATCGCGCGCGCGCGGGTCGACGCGGTCCTCGCGGCGCGAGCGCCCAATGCTGGGTCTATCGACGGCATCCCGTCTGGCCAGCCGAGTCCATGGGGTCATGGATATTACATAATGCGGCTTGCTGGAATGCCAGCGGTATATTACATGCGTTCATAAATATAAATGTTAGAAGAGAGTGCAGACTATCCGTGAAATGCCGCATAAGGCATGGAGTGCTACATATAAAAATAGAAATAAAAAATAAAAGGAAAAATTAAGTTTTGTCTATATGTTTGAGCAGCTTGGTCTTGTAAGTTTTAAGCGATGGCGCGGCTCTAACATCCGCAGGAATAGAGTTCCATAACTTTGCACCAGAATAGGACAATGACGACCTATAAATGTCCAGTCGAGGCATCGGTACAACAAGATTGTTCCCTGGTGTTCGACTGGACCTCGTATGAGCAAAGTGGAACAAACTATTGAGATAGGCTGGTGTTTCTGAGAGGGTGATTTTGCGCATGAGCACCAACTTATTGTACTTAAACTGTTTTTCAAGTGGCAAAATGTCTAACAGCTTGAACTTATTGTCAGTACTAATGACTTCTGAGGGTCTGTCAACAATGAGTTTAATGGCTCTTCTGTGGAGCGAGTTCAGACGTTTTAAATTAGCATCGCTACTACCGTCCCAAATAGATGAGGCATAATCCAAATGTGACTGAATATGGGCATAGTAGAAGAGTTTCCTTGTTGGCTCATCGGCGAAATGTCTCAATTTCGACAGGAGAAATACATTTTTAGATACTATTTTACACAGTTTAGTAATGTGGCCTTGCCAGCACAACTTGTCGTCTAAGTTGACTCCAAGCACGCGTTGTTCTCTGACTTGCTCCACAGGCTGGCTGTTAAGTGTTAGTTGAAGGGGAGGGGGGTTCAACTGATGCTTTTGCCGTGTGGTAATCAGCATGCATTTGGTTTTAGTGGGATTAGGTATCATGGCGTTATTTCTGCACCAATCAGATACCTCATTTAAACTGTCTTGGAGAATCTTCACCATACATGTTACGTCTGATGACGAAACGTCTAGTGTTCCATCGTCTGCAAAAAGACTGCAAGTTACACTGGAGTCAGATATATGTAATGGAAGGTCGTTTATGAAGACAGAGAACAATAATGGACCAAGAATCGATCCCTGTGGTACTCCGTGCTTTATCACCCCTTCAGGTGAGTTTTTACCATTCACGTAGACATACTGTGTACGCCCATGCAGATATGACGTAATGAAGGCAAGTGTGTCTGCGCTTAGTTGATAGACATTAAGTTTTTGAACTAAAGTTTTATGATTGACGAGGTCAAATGCTTTTGAAAGGTCCAAAAATACTGCTCCAGTCATTTGACTGCTATTTATGGCAGTAAGCCATCTGTCAACTAGGTGTACCAATGCTGTGTGACAGGAGTGTTTCCGCCGAAAGCCAGATTGTAATGGATGTATGAGTTTGTGTTTTTCTAGAAAATGTTGTAAGTGTGTGTGAATGTGTCTTTCTATCGGTTTCGACAGTGTTGACAGGAGCGAAATGGGCCTGAACTTGTTAGGGTCGGCAAGGTCTTTCGTTTTAGGTAGTGGGATCACTTTGGCTGTTTTTAGAGCAGATGGAAATATCCCCTGCTTTATGCAAAGGTTGTATATATATGTCAAGGTATCTACAATATAAGGTAGGGCCATTTTCAGAACTGAGCTACTAATACCATCATGGCCAGACGTACATTTGTTCTCCAAGTACGAGATTGATTTTCCCACGTCGTATATCGTTAACAGGGGAATGCTGAATGACGTATCAGGGTCCAGCCGTTCTGCACAAAACGTCTTTAGCTTTTCTGACACAGCTGAAGACTGATCAGAATATGTATTTTTTAGCAACGTACTGGCAGCCGAGAGGAAATGCTGATTCAAGATATCAGCTGATAACTGTGTACATTGTGCGGTATGTTTTGACCTCGTAAAAGCATTGATCGCTCGCCACACAGATACGACATCTTTCTTTCCGTTCATAAGACGGTGAAAAAGTGACCTTTGAGCTTTCCTCACTAAATGTTTAACATGGTTTCTTTGCCTTCGATAAGCTACAAAATCCTTCTTTCTTTTATAGTCATCTCGGAGCTGCATGGCATCCTTGATTTCCTTACTTAACCAGGCGGGAAGCTGGGGGTTCTTCACCCGTTTCTCTCTGAATGGAGCGTGATTATCGAGGACACCAAGGAACAATCCGTACCACTCAGACAAAGCATCGTTGGGGTCATTATGGTAGTACACTGTATCAAAGGGTGCGCTACTTAAATCACAAAGAAATGTTTCCTTGTTGAAGTGTTTAAGTGATCTATATCTAATAGTCGTGTGCTGATGTTTTCGGAATGACTTATCCGCTTTTAATGCCCAGCAACAGCATACCGGGTAGTGATCGCTAATCCCTACCTGAGGCACGTCTACCGCCATCACCCTTGATTGAGTAGTTGTATATATGTGGTCTATAAGGGTGGAGGAAGTTGGACTAACACGAGTTGCTGTTTTAACTAGCTGCTTTAAACCAAACATAGACATGGTGCACTCCCAAGCAGGGTTATTCAAAAACATGTTAATATTGAAATCGCCTAGGATCAAAATTTCAGAGCTGGACTCTCTGACCTTATCCATCATGACGATAAAGTCGTCGAACCATTGAAATGTTGATGCTGGATTCCTGTAAATGTACCCGACCAGCACGGGGCTTGATTTGTTTGCCCTCAACTCAACCCAAATGCATTCCACGGTTTTTGACTCCAGGTCCCCACGCCTGCGAGTAATACCGCTAATTGAATTATGAATGTATACTGCAATACCCGTTTGTCCCGGGCATTCAGCATCGCGGCGCAGTACAGTGAAGTCCTGGATAGAAACGGCCTCATCGCTGATGTTAGGATTGAGACGCGATTCCGTTACACCAAATAAGTGAAATGGATTGGGCTGACTCAAGAGGACACACAGATCGGGAACTTTGTTAGTTAAATGATAAACATTTAAATGGCCAATATGTAACTGGCGATCATACGCCATGATTGCTAATGTATGTCAGTACTAAAGAGTACTAATGAAAAAGCTTATAAATGATACAACGGCAAATAAGAACTGAAATCGTGAAACAAGTAAAAATTAAAAATAAAAAAAAAAAAAAATAAAAAAAATATCAGACCGCTCTAACACACAGAATGTGTGAGGCAAGTGAAGTAACTAACATAGATCTCACTACCTTGCGACCAGAAAATAACGTCACAACGTTCATTAATAGGGACTAATCCCTTCAGCACACTTCAACAGTCAAAGCTAAACGACCCCGCCGCGCGATAGGGGAAATAAATCGTTGTGTGAATATACGTAGAACACTAGTACAGAAAGTGTCCCGGTGCACAAGTACTAGTGCTATAAGCGTCACAAATCGCACAGAATGAGCAGATCGGTAGTCACGAGTACTGTCGGCAGAAGTCAAAAGGATGACAATATTAATATTGGACCACGTGCAGTGGTTGAAGTTAAAAACAAATGAATACGTCTCTGCGCAAACACAAAATGAGCAATGGCACGCAAGTAAATCAATTCGATGATGTTCAGTGATAGCAAAGCACAAAATTATGTAAGGAAGAGTAACTGAATGTTCTGGAAATTAGTCTAATACACACGCACGGGGTGGCTGTACTGTGCCCACAGTTCCTGCTGTGCGTATGGCGTGTATGTGAGCGGGGGGACGCTGAAAGGATACGTTGGTTGCGTCATGCTGAAGTGTCCCCATGGACCCGCCTCGCGATACTGTGGAAACGCGGCACTGTATGGTGGTAGCGGTGGTTGCTGCCACATAGGATACTGGCCCGGCATTTGTTGCTGATAGCTACATTGACTCTCTGCTGTACCACCAAACCTGGATTCGCTGTACTGTAATTCCAGACTTGGTGCTACAGCAGAGGACACTGACAGTCCACCTTGACTTTCCGTTGCAGCACCGAAGCTGGATGCACCACAGAGTGATTCCAGGTTGGGTGCTGCCGCGGAGACTGACTGTCTGCCGGCTGTGACATCAGCGTAAGTGTTGGTGGTGCCAGCGTGTCCTTCACGTCGCTGACGGCGGTCACGGCCACCACCTGCAGTCTGGTTGTTGGGTGGGGTGACGTCAGTAGCTGGCCCGCCTCTCTTTATGTTGAGGGCCAGACTGATGGTGCCCTGGCGACTAGGATGGATGGGGTCACCGCGCCTGTAGAATTTTCTACGCGGGAACCCATCAACAGCAGTGAAGACCGGAGTGTTATCTATCAGTGTGACACCCAGCTTTCTGCACACATGGAACAGGTTACTGTTGGAGGCGGTGATGGCCCTGTACAGCTGGTGTCTACTGTCGGTCGGTAGGATGGAGGATGCCTGCAGACGAGCGTCGGGAAATACCCGCTTGCATTCCCGGACGAGCTGTTCCCACACAGCGCTGGTCACTTCCTTTTGTTTGCAGTCGTTGACCCCCACGTGGAAGGTCACCAGTGCTGTGTGGGACGCGTGTTGTCGCTGGAGCCAGTTGAGCAGGTGGGCAGTCCGCAGGCCAGAGACAGATAATATCTCTACTTTCTCTCTAGGGTAGGTGGGCATCTTCTCGGCCTTGATGTTGCGAACAACAGAGTCTCCAATGACCAGCGTGGTGGTGTCACTCTGCACTGTGTGTCGCAGTAGTTGCTCCTCTGGAGAAACTCTGTTGCTACGCTGCTGCTGGCTGTTGGCGTGGTCAGACCCGTTGTTGACCTCAGGCAGGCCGCCAGTAATCCGCACTGGTATGAGGCGCTCTGGGCTCTTCTCGGCTGCCCTCACAGCCTGTATCGCGGCCAGTTCTTGCATAACGGGTGGAGGGGAGGGGTGACAGGGAGCAGCGATTGCATTGCCCGTTACCTGGCGCATAGACGCACAGCTGTCAACATTGGGAAACATGTCAGTTTGAATGTTACCACTCATGGCAGCGTCTGAGCTGTTGGACGCAGGGGGTGACTTCCTTTTCAACTGTTTTTGAATTTCCCTCAGGCGCTGCTTGTGGCTCTGTTTGGCGGATGATAGCTGGTTGACAGTGCCGTCTGTGACGTGTTGAGCTGTCTCCACACCAGTTATTCTGTCATCCAGATCGGACAACAACTCGCCCACACTTTTCTCTGTAACCTGCAGGTCTCTGGCTCTCTTGACCGCCTCATCACGGAGCTGACTCTCGAGCTGGTCAATCCTGGCTAGGGCTGCTGAAAGTCCTTTAAACAGTGTACTGACGTCAGCGCGAAGGTCCGTGATGAGGTTACAAGCACTTTTGAGTTGCGCTTGCAGAGTATCAGGGTCAGTGGTGTCCTCATCAGGACAGGTAGTCCCGCGGGCCGTGGTGGGTGCGGCCTCTGTATTATGTAATCCCAGGCCCAGGGACTGGGGACTGTAGTTCGTGTTTGGTCGGGTTGGGGGAAGGGGCGTGGCAGTGGACATTACACCATCAACTGTTGCCGCAACAAGGGCGTTCTGAAGTGGTTGGCCAGTAGATGTGGTGATGGGATTAAGCAGGGATGAGTGGTCGGGTAGAAGGGCTTTCGGCTGATAATCCCTTTTGATTGACGACTCCGCCGGCTGCACTAGAAGAGAGACTTCTTTGTTGTCCGAGGGAGTGGAGAGGGTAGGGGTGATGGGGGTGTCTGCTAGGGAGACAGCCAACAGCAGGCCCCGTGAGGAGTTGGGAGGGGTGGCGGGTGAAGTGACGGTACTTTCTGTAAAATCGGGGACAGATGCAAGATGGTTGCTGGTGACGGGGACATTTTCTGTAGGGTCCGCTGTACCGGCCAGGAGCTGTTGTACATAATCACAAAGGGCCCGGTACTCCGATCTCACCCACAGACCCTTTCTCTTCCCCTGAATCATGCAGGTGCCACCGGTTGTCCGCCTCTTCCTGAAGTGCACAGTGATGACGATAAGTTTGTTTTCGTCTGTGTGTACCGGCCCTTCATATATCTTTACTATTGTCTTGTCCAGGTGATCGGGGACCGGGGTGTGGGGAGAGAGGTAGCCATCAAGGGCGACAGTTTCATTGTCATAGTTGAAGTCTTCCCATAACACATTGTGTACTCCTGCAGTGTGTTTGGGCAGAAGCTGCATGTATCTCACATACATGGCATTCCTCCATGCTTTGAGAATGTTGAATGCATTAGCACCTTTACTTTCAAATCGTGTTTGAAGATTGTCTAGAGTATCTCTTAGTAGGTGCGCTACTATATGTGGTCGGGTAAATACCCTGAATGCCCACAGTAGATGCACAGAACATTACACAACAATGTAACGATACAAATTTGCCTCGAGTTATTGATACAAGTACTCACAAACCATATAGGTGAGGCTAGCGCTGGAATAAATGTACTCAAACCAAGGGGAATCACAGCGCTGGACAGACAAACAGTTAGATCCCCTGCCCCCGCCTATCAGGCACCCAATCGCCAGCCCACAGAGAAATACGCAGGTATAGAATAAGACGATCATTTCCATCCTCAATAAGAATGGATCAGGTCTCTTATATAACCCATGTCTTTCTCCGGAACTTAGGAAGTAGGCAGGAGAAACATACATACACAAACATGAAGGTGCGCTACTATATGTGGTCGGGTAAATACCCTGAATGCCCACAGTAGATGCACAGAACATTACACAACAATGTAACGATACAAATTTGCCTCGAGTTATTGATACAAGTACTCACAAACCATATAGGTGAGGCTAGCGCTGGAATAAATGTACTCAAACCAAGGGGAATCACAGCGCTGGACAGACAAACAGTTAGATCCCCTGCCCCCGCCTATCAGGCACCCAATCGCCAGCCCACAGAGAAATACGCAGGTATAGAATAAGACGATCATTTCCATCCTCAATAAGAATGGATCAGGTCTCTTATATAACCCATGTCTTTCTCCGGAACTTAGGAAGTAGGCAGGAGAAACATACATACACAAACATGAAGGTGCGCTACTATATGTGGTCGGGTAAATACCCTGAATGCCCACAGTAGATGCACAGAACATTACACAACAATGTAACGATACAAATTTGCCTCGAGTTATTGATACAAGTACTCACAAACCATATAGGTGATCTAACTGTTTGTCTGTCCAGCGCTGTGATTCCCCTTGGTTTGAGTACATTTATTCCAGCGCTAGCCTCACCTATATGGTTTGTGAGTACTTGTATCAATAACTCGAGGCAAATTTGTATCGTTACATTGTTGTGTAATGTTCTGTGCATCTACTGTGGGCATTCAGGGTATTTACCCGACCACATATAGTAGCGCACCTTCATGTTTGTGTATGTATGTTTCTCCTGCCTACTTCCTAAGTTCCGGAGAAAGACATGGGTTATATAAGAGACCTGATCCATTCTTATTGAGGATGGAAATGATCGTCTTATTCTATACCTGCGTATTTCTCTGTGGGCTGGCGATTGGGTGCCTGATAGGCGGGGGCAGGGGATCTAACTGTTTGTCTGTCCAGCGCTGTGATTCCCCTTGGTTTGAGTACATTTATTCCAGCGCTAGCCTCACCTATATGGTTTGTGAGTACTTGTATCAATAACTCGAGGCAAATTTGTATCGTTACATTGTTGTGTAATGTTCTGTGCATCTACTGTGGGCATTCAGGGTATTTACCCGACCACATATAGTAGCGCACCTTCATGTTTGTGTATGTATGTTTCTCCTGCCTACTTCCTAAGTTCCGGAGAAAGACATGGGTTATATAAGAGACCTGATCCATTCTTATTGAGGATGGAAATGATCGTCTTATTCTATACCTGCGTATTTCTCTGTGGGCTGGCGATTGGGTGCCTGATAGGCGGGGGCAGGGGATCTAACTGTTTGTCTGTCCAGCGCTGTGATTCCCCTTGGTTTGAGTACATTTATTCCAGCGCTAGCCTCACCTATATGGTTTGTGAGTACTTGTATCAATAACTCGAGGCAAATTTGTATCGTTACATTGTTGTGTAATGTTCTGTGCATCTACTGTGGGCATTCAGGGTATTTACCCGACCACATATAGTAGCGCACCTTCATGTTTGTGTATGTATGTTTCTCCTGCCTACTTCCTAAGTTCCGGAGAAAGACATGGGTTATATAAGAGACCTGATCCATTCTTATTGAGGATGGAAATGATCGTCTTATTCTATACCTGCGTATTTCTCTGTGGGCTGGCGATTGGGTGCCTGATAGGCGGGGGCAGGGGATCTAACTGTTTGTCTGTCCAGCGCTGTGATTCCCCTTGGTTTGAGTACATTTATTCCAGCGCTAGCCTCACCTATATGGTTTGTGAGTACTTGTATCAATAACTCGAGGCAAATTTGTATCGTTACATTGTTGTGTAATGTTCTGTGCATCTACTGTGGGCATTCAGGGTATTTACCCGACCACATATAGTAGCGCACCTTCATGTTTGTGTATGTATGTTTCTCCTGCCTACTTCCTAAGTTCCGGAGAAAGACATGGGTTATATAAGAGACCTGATCCATTCTTATTGAGGATGGAAATGATCGTCTTATTCTATACCTGCGTATTTCTCTGTGGGCTGGCGATTGGGTGCCTGATAGGCGGGGGCAGGGGATCTAACTGTTTGTCTGTCCAGCGCTGTGATTCCCCTTGGTTTGAGTACATTTATTCCAGCGCTAGCCTCACCTATATGGTTTGTGAGTACTTGTATCAATAACTCGAGGCAAATTTGTATCGTTACATTGTTGTGTAATGTTCTGTGCATCTACTGTGGGCATTCAGGGTATTTACCCGACCACATATAGTAGCGCACCTTCATGTTTGTGTATGTATGTTTCTCCTGCCTACTTCCTAAGTTCCGGAGAAAGACATGGGTTATATAAGAGACCTGATCCATTCTTATTGAGGATGGAAATGATCGTCTTATTCTATACCTGCGTATTTCTCTGTGGGCTGGCGATTGGGTGCCTGATAGGCGGGGGCAGGGGATCTAACTGTTTGTCTGTCCAGCGCTGTGATTCCCCTTGGTTTGAGTATACTCCTCAGGCAGTGATGTTGAGCGTGGCGTGGTAAGACGGCCACTCCTGAGATGCTTGAAAAAGGAGAAAAGCACGTTGGTTTTTTTCCACAGCATAATGCGCGCTGTTCTTCAGTTCTGAGATCGGAATTCCAATGGCACGCGGCCGGCGTGTATAAACTAGCATTGCACTGACGGCGTAGGAAACTACTGAGAATCCAATTAACAGCAACAGCACAACAAATTCCCAAATGTCATCCAAAAGAAACACCAGTCATTATGTAGCATTGCAGGGTCCGACATCATATATCAAACGAAGGCCCAATGACTGTCTAGACTGCGGGTGGCGACCGTTTCTACCGGAGCGGGCGGCCTGGCGAGGTCATCTTGCCTGTACTAGGCAAGGGATCTAAATGTTTGTCTGTCCTGAACCGAGTAAATCTTCTTGGTATGTGTTCACCAGTTCGAACTTTCGAGACAGTTAGGCAAAACGCTGATTCCCGTTGCCAGCTCATCGTCGCCTTGTTTGGTTTTCTTTTTGCCGAACATCTTTTTAAAACTGAGTCTCTCTGTATTTGGTACTCATCGTGTAGTAGATGATGAAATTTACAGAGCAGTTCACGGCCTCCAGCCTTGTGAGTGATGAAGATAGCGACGTGGAGAATCTTGTTGTAGCGACGCCCGGCAATACATTCGGATACGAAACTCCGCGTTAGTGCCATGACGTTCACATTATACAGTCAAATTTGGCCAGTTGAGGCAGTAAGAGGACCGGTGTTTTTAAAAATAATTTTTGCCTTGTTTAAAAATTTGTATTAGGGCTGAATGTTGGAATTTCCTGGAAATGTCCGGTTAGCTGAGAGGAGACACGTTTGGTGCTTTGATTCATGCCATCCTGAGCTTATCCAATGGAGAATTGTGGGCCTATGTTGAGTTGCCGTTGACGTAGTGATTTGAGGAGCACGCTGATTTCAGCTGTGCTTGGGTGTGGGGTTGGTAAGGAACCAGTTTCATAGCCAAGAAATGAGACGGGTGATGTGCTGTTTTTTTTTTTTATTTTGTGCATGGCAAATGTGCAGCTGGTGGGCGGTAGTGTTTTTTTTTTAGGGAATTGAAAAATTAGGGGATGACTGGGACTGCCTAAGGCTAAGAGACTGGACAGTACGGAAACGGCACTGTAGTCCGTGACCTGACCACTCGAGTGAAATTCCCAGTATGATCAAAAGAACGATGTAAGGATCTATACGTAATACATTGTTATATTCCACAGTCCCAACGCTTCATCAGTTCGTATTTGGGTGACAACACTGGTTTACGACACACCGCTGATTCTCGTCTTTGATTCATTGTTGCCTTCTTTGGATTTCTTGATGCCGAACATCTCTTTAAACGTCTCTCTGTATTTGGTGCTCATCGTGTAGTAGATGATGAAATTTACAGAGCAGTACACGGCCTCCAGCATGTGAGTGATGAAGATTGCGACGTAGAAAATGTTGTTGTAGCGACGCCCGGCAATAAAGTCGGGTACGAAACTCCGCGTTAGTGCCATGACGACTGTCGGGACCGTGCAGCACGTGTAGACGACTGCTACCACTTGTAACATCCGGGTCACTGAAGCCTCGCGCTGGCTGGCTGAAAACTGGGACTTTTGTATAGCGCCGGTCTGTAGAGAGAATAACGATAATGACGATCATGATAATGTGGAAATAGTAGTAGTAGTAGTAGTAATAATAATAATAATAATAATAATAATAATAATAATAATAATAATAATAATAATAATAATAATAATATAATAATATAATAATCATAATCTAATGGTGATGATGACAGTATAAAAATGGTGATGATGATGATGATGATGATGATAATAATAAGAAAAAAACGGAGATTTACAGTGAGCCAAACATTTTTAAAAAGGGATACCTCTCACGAAACGTTTTGCGTTTCACGAAATAACGAAGACATATCCACGAGCTCTTAACGACCACAAGGACAAAACATGGCAATCACGAATCACGAACAAATTTCACTGTCGCATCACAAGTTTAACACCACGTTGCTTTACTCAGTACACTTCTTTGTGTCTGTGACAAGAGAACTACAGTTCCTTGATAATATTGAGCAAAAGGTCCTCGGACCGACGTCTCCGCTCGTTGATCCGTGAATACGGAAATTTCAATGACCAGTCGGCTTCGCTATGCATCGATAGCGAAACAAAACCGCCATCGCTGACGTCTGGTGAAGCTTAGATGCCTTCCCAATGCGCAAAAGGCCATCGGGCCAACATCGGTCGCCGTTGGCCCGCGCACGGCCGATGTCGGCCGGATGGCCCTATGCGCACTGGGTTGCAAAAAGTCTAGTACATGTGTAGTCACTACGTCAGACCTGCTAGTACTTTTTTCTTCCCAATTATACCTACTATGCTGTTAATGTCAAACAAATAATCGATATTATGTGTGCGAGCACATGTCATGTAAGTGAATTAGGACCAGTGCTGATACATTCTACGACATAATATTGAGGTTACATTTACGCCGAACAACCCCCAACAACGAGCGAAAACGAATTCACGAAGAATAACCAACTTCTAATAGAAGCATTCAGACAAGACTCCCAAGTGGCATCCACAGGCTTATGAGGATCTATGCCTCTTAGAGATTATCAGAGTGTTGTCTATGGTTCTGGCACACACTGATTATCGGCCCATGGCGTAAACGTTAAGTCACCAGTGAATGTATCAAGGACGAATGAAAAGTCATGAGTGCTTTGCGCGCGACTTGTCGCCATCTTGGACTGAAATCGGCGAACGAGGTGAGGTCCCGAAAACTAACAAAAAGTCAGTTATAATATTAGTTTAGTAAAAATTAATGCAGGATTTCAGTTTTAACCCGATCAGTGTCAGCTGACGTAGACTGCGTAAATCTGCCACTCAACGGGTTAAAATGACTGCGTTTCTGCCATCTTCGTAATTCAACACCGAAAAAAAAAAAACAAACATTAGTTGCCCCAGGAACATGGATCCAACGTGGTGTCAGCAAGAGATATAGATCCCATGAGCCCCCGCAAATGCGGCGGCTCATGAGGATCTATATCTCTTGCAGTTGGGTGGTGCTTATTTTTTTCTCGGCACTGAACGGAGTTAAAATAGTCCTGCTCACATCTTACAATTTATTGTCTAACCGCGGAGACATTTAGCCATAAATCGCAATATAAGTCGCCTTCGTAGAAACGGGTGATCCGACGATGATTTCCAACCAAAACGGGATTGTTTTGTGAGCTGGTACATACAGTCTGGTGACGTTATTTACGACACGGGCTCACGAAGAGCATTCGGTTGTCTACGTCCTAAAGCCGGTCTGCACATCATGCCTTCAACCGTGACACATCACTTACGTGGGCCGTTTCTTTCCGCCACGCCATGACAGAGCGCATGCGCACTGCGATGATGACAGTGGCGGCCATGACGATGAACAATGACGCAATAGGCACGGTGGCGTTGAATGTGACTTCAAAAATAGCTACGATGACGGGTCGGTAGTTGATGTAAAAATCGGTCTGTGCAGAATAGTAACGGGTGACGTTGGTGACTGGATCTCTGTAGGTGCCCACTGTAAACATGAAGCTCCCCAGCCCAGTACAGACCAGGCAGAGCGTGTACAGCACGAGGACTACGGCCAGCATTTGTCTGAAGAAAAAAACATATACGCGATAACTGTCAGTTTTTCAGTATTACAATAGCGTGAAAGTTAAACCTATAAACAATGCCGTATAATACAATACAATACAATACAATACAATACAATACAATACAATACAATACAATACAATACAATACAATACAATACGATAATATTTTATTGATCCCTCATCGGGAAATGCACTGTCTACCCATACAACACATTGCATCATCATTTAGTTATTTAAATAAACTTAAATAAACTATAACTCTCAGTTAAAGAAACGAATTGTAACAGACGTACCTTTGTAACACTCCTGGCATTTGGAACACTTATGGTTTATGCTCCATGTTCTTCTGGTGTCTACAATATTGCAATGAACTAATGAATAGGCTAGTACTAAAGAACTAAAGCAATTTGACAGACACTTATCTAGTGATATTACTGTTGAAAAGGGAACATCATGAGGGACAAAAGAGTTGGCATAACGTGATGTGCTACGTTTGGGTACTCGAAGTCTGCCACTTCGTTTGATACGTCTGCTGTCAAATTCATATCAAAGTGGATGTGTTTTGTCATCAAGAATGTCTGCCAGTTTGTGAATAATCCGTTCTTTGTACATTGTGTCCAAAGTATCTTGTGCTCTACCAACAACCCCGCCAACTTTCCTGATTACTTTGTTAGGACGATCTGGATCTCTTTTACATATTAAATTTCTACCCCAGCAGGTCAGTCCAAAAGTTAGAACGCTGACAAGACTGGAGCAGTAAAACATCTGTAAAAGCTGACAGTTACATTAAATGATCTGAGTTTTCTCAAACAGTAAAGATGGGCAACAGTCACAGGCTTCACCTGTAGCAAATGTAACAGACTCTGCAGCTATCGCATTGGACTGATTAGTCACAGAAGGCACTGCAAAAACTTAAAACGGACTGACCCAGCAAGCGCATATACTCCATTTTCTTCCCAGACGGATGCCTATATACGTATATATATATATATATATATATATATATATATATATATATATATATATATATATATATATATATATATATATATATATATATATATATATATATATATATATATATATATATATATATATATATATATATATATATATATATATATATATATATATAAATGGGTATGCGCTGACGAGCAACAAAAATGCCACATTTTTGAATCATCAGAAACACTTTAGTGTTCCGGTGATTCCAGAAATGTCGCATTTCTTTTGCTAGTCAGTAAATATATATAAATATATATAAAATCCTCTGCAGAAGTCTTGGGTTTCGCTAGAAAGAAGAATAAAGACTGGTTTGACGAAAACGATGTTGAGATCCAGGAACACCTAGCAAAAATAAGAGCCGCCCATCAGGCCCACCTAGCCCAGCCTTCCTGCCCAGTGAAGAAGTCTGCCTTCCGCCTCGTCTGCAGCAGTCTCCAGCGCAAGCTCAGAGATCTCCAGAATGAGTGGTGGACCAGACTTGCACAGAGGACCCAGCTTTGCGCTGACAATGGTGACTACAGGGGCTTCTACGAAGCACTGAAAGCAGTGTATGGCCCCAGGCACCTGGTACAAAGTCCCCTGCGAAGCGCGAATGGCCAGGCACTCCTCACAGATAATACCTCCATCTTGAACCGCTGGTCGGAGTACTTTCAGAGCCTCTTCAGCGCTGAGCGCACTGTTCAAGAAGCAGTCGTCCTACAAATCCCACAACTCCCAGTAAAGGTTGAATTGGACGAACCGCCCACCGCTGAAGAGACCCTCACAGCCATCCACCAGCTCAAGAGTGGCAAAGCAGCAGGCATTGATGGAATACCGCCAGAGATCTGGAAACATGGAGGCACAGCACTGCACAACAAGCTCCATGACCTCTTTCTCTGCTGCTGGGAGGAAGGAACACTACCAAAGGATCTCCGTGATGCTGTCGTTATCACCCTGTACAAGAACAAAGGCGAGAAGTCTGACTGTTCCAACTATCGGGGATTTACCCTGCTGTCCATTGCTGGGAAAATTCTTGCAAGGCTGCTCCTCAATCGGCTGGTACCTGCCATCGCTGAAGACCACCTCCCAGAGGGCCAGTGTGGCTTCAGAGCAAACAGGAGCACCACCGATATGGTCTTTGTGCTGAGACAGCTTCAGGAGAAGTGCCGCGAGCAGAACAAAGGGCTGTACGTAACGTTTGTCGACCTAACAAAAGCGTTTGACACTGTGAGCAGGCAAGGCATGTGGCAGATCCTGGAGCGACTTGGCTGTCCCCCAAAGTTCCTCAGCATGATTGTCCAGCTACACGAGGACCAGCAAGGCCAGGTCAGACTCAACAATGACCTCTCAGAACCATTCCCTATTCTCAACGGCGTAAAGCAGGGCTGCGTGCTGGCACCGACCCTCTTCACCATCTTTTTTAGCATGATGTTGAAGCAGGCCACAGTGGACCTCGATGATGACGATGCAGTGTACATCAGGTATCGTCTCGATGACAGCCTGTTCAACCTCAGACGACTGCAGGCCCACACGAAAACCCTAGACCAACTGATTCGTGAGCTGCTTTTTGCTGATGACGCTGCCCTCATTGCACACACAGAGAGAGCCCTGCAGCGCATCACGTCCTGCTTCGCAGACGCTGCCCAGCTCTTTGGACTCGAGGTCAGTCTGAAAAAGACAGAGGTCCTCCATCAGCCGGCACCCAAGACAGTGTATCGCCCTCCTCACATCACCATTGGCGAGTCTGAACTAAAGTCAGTGCACCAGTTTACTTACCTTGGCTGCATTATCACGTCGGACGCCAAGCTGGACAAGGAGCTTGACAGCAGGCTGGCAAAAGCGAACAGCGCTTTCGGGCGACTTTTCAAGCGGGTGCGGCACAATCAACAGCTGAAAACAGGCACCAAGATCAGCGTGTACAAAGCTGTGCTCCTCACCACCCTGCTGTATGGTTCCGAGTCCTGGGCCCTCTACCGCAGCCAATTACGACTCCTCGAACGCTTGCACCAGCGCTGCCTGCGCACCATTCTGGGCATTCACTGGAGTGACTATGTCACCAACGTCGAGGTCCTTGAACAGGCTGAAACTGTGAGCATCGAGGCTTTGCTGCTGCGGACACAGCTCCGCTGGGCGGGGCATGTCTCCAGGATGGAGGATCATCGCCTACCAAAGATCACCCTGTTCGGCGAGCTTGCTACTGGACACCGTGACAGAGGGGCACCAAAGAAGAGATACAAAGACTGTCTCAAGAAGTCACTTAGTGCCTGCCAAATCGACCACCACCAGTGGTCTTCGCTTGCTGTGGACCGTGACACCTGGCGCTCCACCATTTACAAGGCAGCTGTCTCCTTTGAGGACTCTCGCAGAGCTAGCCTTAAGGACAAGCGGCTCAGGAGGAAAAACAGAGATGCCGCAACTCAGAACCCTGGCCATACCTCCCCCTGCAGCCACTGCGGTCGAACCTGCCTGTCCCGGATTGGCCTCCGCAGCCACGAACAAGCCTGCAGACGTCGTGGGCAACGCCTATAAAATCTTCATTCGCGAAGTCAAGCCAAGATATATATATATATATATATATATATATATATATATATATATATATATAATATATATATATATATATATATATATATATATATATATATATATATATATATATATATATATATTATATATATATATATATATATATATATATATATATATATATAAAATAATAAAACAGTTACCTTAACCCCTTCACATCCAGTGTATATTAACACATTCGAGACGTGTTGCATTCGGATATGCATCTTCATGTCGCTCGTCCAGATGCAGCACGCTTCGAATGAGATAATGATATACTTTGAAGAATAGCAGACTGAAGGCCCGAGAGCTGTTCTGTGCGAGGAACGCAGATTTGAATGGCGTCATTATTGCAAGATACAATACGACATCACGGAATTTGATGTCTGACATCCAAAACGAAGCTAAAGACGCAGAGGCTAAAAATTTGAGTGAAAAACCCTCTAACCCTCTCACTCACTCACCCAGCCACCCACACACCCACCTACTCCCTCACCCACCTTCCTACCGACCCATAGATAAATGGACAAAAATAATAAAATAAATATAAATAAATAAATAAATAATAAAATAAAAGGGAAGACAAGATAAAAGGTAAATCAATATATGTCTATTACAAAATGACGATGTTAATGACAACGACATCAATGATAATACTGATGATGATGATGTGGTGGTGCCGATGATGCTGATGATGTTGCTTACCGTGTGGAGATGAGTGCCTTGGCGCGGAGCGGCCATATGACGCAGATACAGCGCTCAAGGGAGAGAACCAGCACGAGGGAGTTGGACGTGTTGAGGAAGCCATTATACACCCCTATAAAAATCAGACTGCGAACCTGAAATAGTACACACCGGTAAAACATCATGTTCTGGGGCCCACGTCGGCTTTTGTTGGCCACGTAGACCGATGAGGTTTTACTTACTGGGGTAAGCGCATACCTCAATATTCGAAGTAAAATGATTATCAAACAAACCAACCAAACAAAGAAATAAACCAATCAACCAACCAATCAACCGTCCGACTAACCGACCAACCAACCAACCAATCAAACAGCCAACCAACCAACCAACCAACCAACCAACCAACCAACCAACCAAACTAACTTTTCTGTTGTTTTAGCCTGGTCTTTAGCAGCACAATCGTTGCACGAATGCGTTGGAAATAGAATATAACAAGGTGATCTAAATAGCAACTAGAAACAGGCCCTAGTAAGGCTGAACGGAGCAACTTCACTATATTAACTCATTCGCGGCTAGCCGCATACGGATGTGCGGCATAAGCCGCGCATCCGTATGCGGCTAGCCGCGAATGAGTTAAAACGTGAATCTGTCCTGTACGAAACTACCTAGCGAAAATGTACCAATCGCAAATCCACACAGACGTGAGCCTATGGTACTCAGTGTAAATTTGCGCTGCCTCGATTCTGTTCATATCTGGACTTAAACAACATACTCAATGTGAATCTGAACGGCATAAATTCGCCCTGCAGTAATCTTCGCAGGCTTAAATGCACCCTCCTAAAACATCTGGTCAGAACAGAGGCAGCACAAAACTACACTAGATTCCGTTCCCGGTGGTTTCACAAAGAAGTACCCAACGGAGAAAGAAACACGCTTAGAAAAGACGGGTACAACACAATTTATTAATATTTCGGGTAAATACCCTTTGTCAAAATAGACAAACAAACAAACAGAGAGATTAGCCGCTACTTATCTTCATTGGCAGAAGGAATGTGGCACATTCCTTCTGCCAATGAAGGGTTGCCACATTCCTTCTGCCAATGAAGATAAGTAGCGGCTAATCTCTCTGTTTGTTTGTTTGTCTATTTTGACAAAGGGTATTTACCCGAAATATTAATAAATTGTGTTGTACCCGTCTTTTCTAAGCGTGTTTCTTTCTCCGTTGGGTACTTCTTTGCATATTACACGCTTGGCAGTCACCTTTTTGGTCTGGATTGATCGGTGGTTTCACGCTGCACTGATTTTCACTAGGAATGCTGATTCGCCGTGATTTACGCTAAAATGTTGCCCCCACCCCCCTCCTACCTCCAACCCCATTACACACACACACACACACACACACACACACACACACACACACACACACACACACACACACACATACACACACACACACGCACGCACGTACACACGCACACGCACGCACGCACACACGCACGCACGCACACACGCACACGCACGCACGCACGCACACGCACCTTCATATTTCTTCTCCCGTCTACTATTCACGTGTACGAAGTGTAAGGGTGAAAACCGTGTCATTACAAGACTGAAAGCTTTGGTCAATGACGACACAGTTCTCGCCTTACGAGTTCTGTCTCTATCTACACTGACGAGCAAAATAATTGCGACATGTTTGGAATTATCGGAAGCACATTTGTTTTATGTATAACTTTTCAACTTTCTTAATCTTGAATAAAAAAAAATCATAATGTACATTTACTTCAGTGTTTCCGATGATTCCAAAAATGTCACAATTCTTTTGCTCGTCAGTCTTCTATTAGAGAAACCCCCTGCCTACTACCCTTCAAGAGATATAATCTGATAGAGAAACTAAACGGCATGCGTCACGTCATTTTTGCCTTGACCAAATGTTCCAAGCAATCAATAACATTAAAAAACGTACGTTCCAGTACTCGGCGAGCTGATTGTCAAAGAAGTAGAAGAGACCAACGATCCGAGAGGCGTAATGAAACAGGTTGAACCCAGAGTCACTCACAGCCAGGCTGGCCAAACACAATCGTCATTGACAAATGCAAATGTGCACGACTAAAAGCGGTTTTCATTTTATGACAACAGTATGAGGCCGTTTTTAAAAATGCATGTAAAAAATGCATGATACATTTTATGATACAAAAAAAAAAAAAATCACCGCCGAGAAGAGGTGAACGCCATCGAACTGCAAGAGACATAGATCCTCACGAGTCCCCGCGTTGCGGGGGCTCGTCAAGATCTATGCCTCTTGCTGACATTGCTTTGTGTCCATGTTCCTTGGACGGCTGGGACCTTTGGCTTTGAAGTAACAATACTATCAGAAACATGAGTCACCTCCAGGAAAAGCGTTACCAACAGCCAAATGATTTCATATACATGTATGGGAGAGCCCAAGGAGAAAGAAAAACGCTTTTTTTTGTTTCACGTCACGTCCTTCGCTTCATACTTTGCATATTTTCACTGACGATATAAGTAGCAAATTGTACATTTGTTCGTTTGCCTGTTTCGAAAAACCAGAAATTTTTAATAAAATGCATTGTAACTGTCATATCTAAGCGCGTTTCTGTCTCCGTTGGTTTCTCCGCATTTTATACGCTTGGCAGTCACCTTTTTATTCTGGATTTTATATACATGTATGTTGGAATCACCTCGAGAAAACGAATCAAATGGTTATTATAAGTTATTGGCAGCAGGGCTTTGCTGGACGGACCCTTTGTTGGCCTTCGTGAGGTCAAATTAACCAATTCAGCCCTGACGCACTACAGCAGGAGATGGGTCGACCATGATAATGCAAGGGTAGTGCCAGATTAGCTTGACGTCTGTCGGCGTCAAGCTAATCTGGCACTGCCCTTGAATTATCATGGCAACTGGTGCATAGTCATTAGATGACACCTCGAAAATTTGGGAAATACGGCCGTCGGGCTGAATGAGTTAAACATCGACCTCCCGAGGGATCGTGTAATGAACACTGCTGCAAGTAACGCATTTATGTTCAGTCCTCCGCTAATTTTGTAAAATAAATCAAACTGATGAAAGGTCACTGAATAATGTTTTCCTCCTAGCGAGAAGAAACTTCTGACCTGAATCACATCAGGCATGAGCGACGTCAATAATATATACGTCATAGACTTATGTCATAAATATAACATCTTGCAAGACGTTGCCGTCTGCGCGACCAGCAGCATTGTCTACAAAATAATGGTGAGAGTAATGCAATGGAAGAGGTGAGTGAATACCTAAAAAACTGTAGAGTTCTTCATTCAAATAGTCGCATAGGACGCCGATGTACTTTTGATTTCGTGTTCTTTAAATTGATATCCAAGACACGTCACAAAGAGGGCTACAAGACGTCCGGCATTAGTTGCTACAAGGGTTTTATTAGATAAGTCACATGGTACGGTATGCGCTAAATAGATTGGTCGTGTGACGAAGGAATGAAAACAAACTGAGCTGTACAGAGGTAAAAGAGAAATTCTTTGAACTCATTCGAGACGTGCCGCCTACGGATACGCGGCGAAGCGACGCGTATCCGTAGGCGGCACGTCTCGAATAAGTCAACAAATCACCACCACGTACTGACCTGAAAAGACACAGGTTGATTCGATCTTTCAGTCCCTGGCGATAAAAGACAGCCATGTTGACGATGTTCGTGGACACACCGAAAAGAACAATGAGAGGATATATGCATCCGTTAACCACCATGCCAACCAGCCGCATAGCTTCCGCGCTGATAATATCCAAAAATCCTGTCGGACTTTTTACCGCAGTCTCCCCAAACTTGGCAAAGGAGCCATTGATTTCAAATAAATTTACTTCTATCGATGTGCTGTTTTCTATGAAAAGAGCGGGTGCATAGTCCAGAAAACTTTTCGGGGATGAGTGACTTCCAAACAAGGAAAACGGACCGGTGACATTTTCTATTTTGGCCATGTTGGATGGAATTGTCCGATTTAGCTACAAGAAAACAAGAGCAGTTTCGGGAAAGAACCCTATCCTTCTAAAGGCCGCGCCACACGTGCCGGTTGTGCCCCTATTTTGAAGCCGATTCCGATCCGATTGCGATCGGATGACGTCAATTATCCGATCCGGTCCCAATCGTCTGGGAATCGGGTGTCTAGAACCTGCTCTATTTTTCCGATCCGAATCGACCCCCGGTTGTAAGCTTCAACCAAACAGAGCGGTCTCGCAAAGCATGTCGTTTCAGTTTGCAAATGGCGGAACAACCCTGTTGTGATCAGTACCACCGCCGTTGCTGATGTTTCGCACGCCTCTTCCCGAATATGATGCAAAACTGCTGATAATGCAAGCACATCATCATCACTGTCAAAACTAGCAGCCATTTTGCAGAACAGGTACGACTTTGATCTTCGTTTCAAACCGGTCGGCTAAACAAGTCGGGAAATGTGTGGCAGTGCACACGTTTTTTTAGTCCGGCCCGATCACCTACCGGTTCGAAACTGATCAGGAATCGGCCTCAAAACCGGACATGTGTAGCGGGGCCTTAAGCCGTTCAGTGCCAGCTAACGCAGACTGTGTTTATGCGATCTTCTTTAATTCCTGGCTAAAAAAAACATTTGATGTCCCAGGAAAATGGATTCACAGTGGTGTCAGCAAGATACATAGATCATCATGAGCCCCCGCAACTGCGGGGGCGCATGAGGATCTATGCCTCTTGCGGTTGGGTGGCGTTAGACTATCTCGGCACTGAACAAGTTAACAGAGGTTATCTCCCTAAATCAGAAGCAGGTCAAATATTGCACGGACTGTTAACAATTCCTGTATTATGTCTTGAGCACTATGTGACCACAGCCGATGAACTGGTGAAAGTAGCATTCTTTATAAAGCAGATTTTGCAGTCACATGTATATATCAATATCCCAATTTGAAGGAGAGAATACTTAATAAGGAACGAAAAGGTAATAATTATTTGAAATATCAATTTATTTGCAAGTCAATACATTAAAAAGAAAATGGAGATTTTATTTTTGTATTAACACCCTTGTGCATGCATGGACGAGGGAGTTAATAATTACAACAAATTAGATTAACACACACACACACACACACACACACACACACACACACACACACACACACACACACACACACACACACACACACACACACACACACACACACACACACACACACACACACACACACATCTTTATAGTCATTTTCGATTTGCTTTCAGAACAAAATAAAAATTTAAAAAATCTGTCAGTTATGTGTGTGTGTGTGTTTGTTTGTTTGTGTGTGTGTGTGTGTGTGTGTGTGTGTGTGTGTGTGTGTGTGTGTGTGTGTGCCTTGTTTTATATTATACTGAAATCAAAATCAATATCTCTGTTGTCAAAATTAATTTCTGCCGTTACAGGGCAAATCCTGATTTGTTATTTTTAAGAAAATTTCGATTTTCATTGTTATACAATGACAATACCGCTTTTCTCAAAAATGGACATAGCAGCTTTTGTCATTTATCGGCACATTAAACCCGTTCAGTGACAAATGATTCAATACTGTGTTTCTGCAATCTCCGTTAATTCAACACCAAAATACCTTAGATGCCAGAGGAACTTGGATTCAAAGTAGTTTCAGCAAGAGGCATAGATCCTCATGAGCCCCGCAAATGCGGGGGCTCATGAGGATCTATACCTCTTGCAGTTGGGTGGTGTTCACATTTTCTCGGCATTGAAAGGGCTTAGAATATCCATACTTTGTTAAGGTCTTTTCTGTTATTTCCTACGTGATAAATAGTTCGATCGCATTAAAAAAAAAAAAAAAAAAAAAAAAGAAGGAATTATGCCATTGTTTAATGCACTTTGATATTATGTTTCCACGCGTTTGTTTGATACTAACACAAAGCTGTCAAAGATTTCTTTTGCGTGCTGGTATTTGTATAAGGCTTAACAAATTAAACGCATATCTTTAGCATTTTGATTGTTTATTCTACTTTCAGTGGTCCATTGTGTATCAGCATCACGTAACAAACAAGCTTTGATTTTAAAGAAACTTAGGCATTTCTCCCCGTTACGCTGCTATCAAAGCACGAACAATCCTTTTTAGTAACAATTTTTATCCTAGTGCTGTCCGAGCCCTTTCAGTGTTATAAGCGTGCTATGATGTGCTCTGTGGGCCGATCATAGAGTTTCATTGTCGAGGACTGATGTTTGCGTGAATGACTGAGTGAGAGTGCGTGTGGAATCGTGTGACCGGACTACAGAACGCCTAGCTTAACCCTTGTGCTATCACTTTGGCTGTTGGTGGTGCGTTTGGTCGAGTTGATTCCATGAGTCTCCTCCCCCAGCAGGGCGCGCCCCCAACGGTTGAGAGGATAGTGCATAATATCAGTAGTAAGCCTAGTCTTATGATATATATTAACCAGTTTTACACCCGACGGTGATCACTAACTTAGTGACATATTTACTCTAAGATAAACTGTTTTCATTTTAAATGATATACATTTAATTCATTTAGTCTTCCTAGATTAATATGCGTGTGTGTTGTGTCTGTGTGTGTGTGGTAGATGAGTGTGGGTGTGTGACTGGGTACGAATCGGTTTGTGATATTAGTTGTCTAGTTTTAAAGTTTTTACAGTGTGTGTGGGGCATTGGGATTGTGTGATAGAGTATTAATTATTTCTTATTGTTGACTGTGATGTTTGTTATTGCCGGTAACGACACCAACACACATTCCTATGCTTTATGTTTTTTAAGGCAAACGGCAATAAACAGTATCTGTATATATGTATCTGTATTGTCTGATATAGGTCACTTCCGGTTTGGAAATCAGCGTGGTGTACAAAAATAGTTTGGTATCATTGACATGTCACTAACCAAATTATTTTACATCTGGGTTTAACCTGTTTTGTGCCGAGAAAATTTGAACACCACCCAACTGCAAGAGGTATAGAACGTCATGAGCGCCCCTCAGTTGCCTGGGCTCATAAGGATCTATGCATATTGCTGAGACCCATTTGTATCCAAGTTTCTCTATGACTCTTGCTGAAACCACTTTGAATCCATGTTGCTAGGACATCTAGGATTGTTTTTGGGTCTTGAATTATCCCATTCAGCCCTGACGCACTACTGCAGGAGATAGGTCGACCATGATAATTCAAGTGTAGTGCCAGATTAGCTTGGCGCCTGTCGGCGCCAAGCTAATCTGGCACTGCCCTTGAATTATCATGGTCGATCCATCTCCTGAAACAGGTTCATAGTCGTTAGATGACTCCTCCAAAATTTGACAAATACAGCCGTCGGGCTGAATGGTTTAATGACAACCCAAGAAACATAGTCTGCATCAGCTGGCAATGGACTGGGTGAAATATGGCAAAATGTGGATTGGAAAATCTGGACATGGTACGCAGCTGGATATTATGACTTCAGCAGGAATCATCCAAAAGGGTAATCAGCGTTCCACATCACATAGTTACCTTGGAAATCATGTAAAATTAATATCAAAGGGTGCCGATAACGTATGAAATTACGCGTTACTTTTTCTGCCTAGGTGCTATGGCGTATTAATATTGGTTCAACATGTGTTTGACAGATGTAACCAAACTTGTCCCCACTCTCGCGGAATGACGTTTCACTGTTTGGGAATATGTCACGTCCATCCAGTCAAGAGTCAGCTTCGGGGCCTTTCATACCAGTGAACATTTTTATGTAGGTATGAATACAACGTTACTTAATTTTGAAAGGGTGTCACTACCCTCAGAGTACAGAACACATGTAGTTCAATAATAGTGCAGAATTCTTTTAACCCCTTCCCTGCCGAGTAAAGATGAACACGATCCAACTGCAAGAGACATAGATACTCATGAGCCCCCGCGACTGCTAGGGCTCACGAGGATCTATGCCTCTTGCTGAGACCAGTTTGTATCCAAGTGTCTTGGACGAATTTGACTTTTTGTCGTTGAATGAACACAGATTTCAAAAAGAAAAAAGATTTACGTAGTGTGTCAGCGAAGGAGTTAAAAGCAGAAAGGTTCTATTACTATAAGTCGGAGATGGTGGGGCACGATGATTAAATTACAAACTAGTTATATATAAACTCTGTAGCTACTCAATTTGCAGCACCTAACTGGCGTCGGACTCGACAAACGCACCGAACAAATGAAAATATCCCAAAACTGGTGGAGCAACACCAGACCCGGATTCTTGGCTTGTGGATGTAACTGCTGACATCCTGAGCAATGACACGAGTCTTATTGATGGGATTATTTCTGGTTTAGACTTTCGGGATTGTAAATATTCAGTAGAACTGTCACTGAACTTAATTCAGTAACAGCTGCAACGCTTACACGCGCGCTTACACACACGTACATTTTTGCTCGCGGACACATACTACATCTCTTGCTTCTTGACACTTTTATTTGGCGTCACTTTTATGTTACTTCTCTATTACGCACTTCTGTTTTTGTCTACCGTATTGAAAATACGGTAGACTTTGAAATGGGCTTGGTCGGACGCATTCCGGAGCATGCACATGAAGTTATTGGTGTGCGGGGCAGACATTCTGGCAAAGAAATAACAATTTAAAAATGACGTCACGTCTAGCTATGCAAACCTTGCTAGAGAACGTCTTTTTGTGCCAAAGCGCCGTATTTGTGTGTATGTGTGTGTGTGTGTGTGTGTGTGTGTGTGTGTGTGTGTGTGTGTGTGTGTGTGTGTGTGTGTGTGTGTGTGTGTGTGCGTGCGTGTGTGTGTGTGTGTGACAGAGACTAGAGCCCGCGTTTGAGGACGGACAAGCTTGAAATTTTAGGATATTGTCCCAAAAAGAATTATCTCGAGACCTTTTTATCGATGTTTTGATTAAGATGCTCATTGGCGAGAAAATGGCCGTTTGACAAAAACCGGTTGATTCACACTGGAGTCCGTAATTTTCTTATTATTTTACTAGATATTTTGCATATAGCTAGATAATATGGAGATAATGAATGAGTTCGTTAACCAGCATTTTACCTCTAGTAATTTCACGAATTATATGGATTAATCTTAAAACAATTGAATCTTTTTTACGAGAAAACCCCACATTCTTCTCATTAATAATCGCAGTTAGTCTCGGCTGTCGGGTACGATTAGGTCAATTGTGACCTGTGTACCCTAGGTGTAAAAATCAGACAATTTTCTGCACCACTTTTTTCGGAGTCATTTGTAAAACAGCTAGCATAATGTAATTTTTTGTTACGACCAAAAAAATATCTTCTCATTAATACCCGCATGATTTTTCATACACAGAAATTTGCATAAGCATGCTGTTTGTTCCGGCCCTGGGGTAGCATTAGGTCAAAATTGTGACCTGTAAGCCCTAGGGATGAAAATCAGCAAGAAAATTGCAAAGTTGATCCTCTGATACGTCAAATGTTAGTACTGCGATGAGTGACGTATAACATAGAGTCGTCACTATGAACACGGCGTCGTGGGACTAATGATGCCATGACGTGAAGCTTGAAGTGAAGGTATTTCGCTGCTCGTGCTTTTGCTATGGTACGCCAGACCACAGAGCTTACGAATGGCGGGAATCTCCTTGTGTCCGTCTTTATTCCTGTGTGCCAGTGTGTGTGAATCAGAGGGTGGGTTAGAGAACAAGGAGATGGATTCCTGTCGCTACACGATCCCACAGAGCGTACTATTGGCGGGAAGCGCCGTGTGTCCGTCTTTATTTGTGTGCGCCGGTGTGTGTGTTGATCAGAGGTTGGTTTAGAGAGAAGAGAAATGGATCAGCATCATAAGCCTAAAGACATACAAATATGAACAACTCTGAATGTTCCTAAAAGATAAACGCATCTGAGCTCTAAACAATACGGTAGACTTTGGGATGAAATCCTCTTCTTGTTCATCTGTTGTTTCCCGTCATATTCTTTAGTTGTCACCTTGCTTCTTCTCATTCACAAGGTAAAATGTCGCAACTGACTTGCATACATGTTTGTTTGCCTATTTTGAAAAAGTTGTTACCTGAAATATAAATAAATTGTGTTGTAATTGTCATTTCTAAGCACGTTTCTTTATCCATTGGGTTCTTCTCTGTCACTGAACTTTGATACATATATATATATATATATAATGTGTGAAGAATGTTTGTACTCTATTAACATTTTTATCATAATGAAAATGCTGCTAATGCCATAAGGAGAACTTTGAGATGTGAAGTACGTGCGCTAAGGATGTAATTCTATGCCATGACAGCTAGGTAGTCGCTGTGACTGGACACCTGCAATCCACACGAAGCCCCTTCTGGACTTGCATGTCAATTATCTGTATAATAGATATTCACAGCAGATCGCTGTTGTTCATTTGATCTGACATTCTGTTAAGTAAAGAACTGTATAACATATCAGACCGTCTTTGTTGTTCAAAGTGTGGCATAAACTATGACGTAATGCATTTAATTGTAAGAGAGGGCTGATTGATTGATTGATTGTACATTGCTTAACGTCCCGACAACAAGACTTTCTCAGGACGTGCCTGCACTGCTTGTGGAAAAAAAATAAACAGAACATTGAATGTATGTCGCCAGCCGGTTAAATATATTAAATATACCTACGACATCGGGCCTAAATAAAGCTAAGACCATTTAGCAACACACATACACTATCAAGAGCTACAGGCAGCGCAGACAGTAGGGAGAGTTTAAAAAAGGAAAATACAGGTGAATGGACCAAGGGTAGACAGAAACACATGCCCCAGAATAGAGGGGAAAACCCACCCTGTGGGGCTGACCAGGGTGACCCTGGGAAGGCGTTAATAAGAGCACAATAGATGATTTTACACTGGAATGGGGTTAGTTACGTAAATTTAATCCTTGGTTGTGGTAGATACACGTACCAACATTTATTATAAGTATACTGACGAACAAAAGAAAAGCGACATTGTGTTTCCGATGATTCCATTAAAAAAAAAAAAAGTCGCATTTCTTTTGCTCGTCAGTATAGTTGAGATTTGGGAGTCTAATATCATGATTTTATATTCCTCTGCGATGAGCATATATAAATTCTACTGAAGGCCACAGTGAGCTTGCTGAAAAAAATATAACAGGCACTTAACCCTCTCGCTGCCAGTGATCAAAGTTTCGTGTCTGCTACGACTACAAACTGACCGACATTCGCGTGAAGAACGCACGGTTATGTGGGACAAAATTAGGCATAAACAAGACAGAACTGACAAGAGACATAAAGTCTCATGAGCCTCCGTGACTGCGGGGGCTCATGAGACTTTATGTCTCTTGCAGCTTAGTTAGCGGCGTTTCGTTTTGCCCCGGCTGTTAAGGGGTTAATATTTAAAGGCGCGCTGTGCGAGACGGACTGTGAAGCAGAATTTACCTCGGTAGATAAGCCTAGTGGAGCCTGGCGGACATGGGAAGGGAGAGCATCCAGTAATGGAGTACCGGCATTTATATTTAAAAAGGCAAATCCATCTAAACGTCTCTTTCACCCGCACATTCGCTTTTTCCGTCCAACAAACACACAACCCTCACCACACAGGCACACTGCTCTGAGACATAACCTGAGTCATGAGGTACATTTCCATGTAGTAGTATTCATTGCGATAATGTGCCGGAAGAATGAAGAAAGCAGATAGAAGTTCTCTGCAGGTCGGCAAAAAACAGCAAATGGCTGCCAGTAGAGTAGACATGATCGACGCAAAAGCTGTCTAAGGTATGACGTAAATATTTTTTTTTCAAAGAGCGACGTCATGGTTAATGTAATACAATGTAACGTATTGCTCTTATTGCTCTTATGTTTGTTACGCCGTGAGTGAGGCCACATACCGAACATAATTATGTTGTGTAAGCATGTGCTTGACTTCACTCAGTTTATATGGCTCATTTCTCAGTGTGCTAGATCGTAAGCAGTTTGACTTTATTATGTACCTGGAAAAAAATGTCATTGTTATCCGTGTCGCATGTGAAAAATCTTCTTTTGCTTTTCAGAGGAAGGTCAAGATTAAGGGGTCAAGTGATATCTGACATTAATAGTCAGTAATGCTATGAAGCAAACCGGCGATAACATTGCTCTGTAATGGACAATATGTGTTAGTCTTACCTACAGTTGGGCTGACGCTAATGTGCGCATGTGTGTGGAAGCAATGGATGATTGTATTCTGTGTTTATTATTTTTAAATACACGTAAACGTGCATGTGAAACAACCGTAATGTGCCAGTGTACGTGACTAAAAGGACGTCTCTGTCCCAACCTCCATCCCTCACATCTAATATCTCTTTTATTGTTTGGATACTTTAGCAAATTCCAGATTTGTCACTGAAGTGTTGTGTGCTTGTTTTAGTACTTGAGGATCCACACGCCAATCTGAACTATTTTGTCACTGATGATAATCCAGATCAAAGTAGGAACGAGGTAAAAATATTGCCGGAATAGTTTCGTATGAAAAGAAAACTTAAAAAGAGAGACTGAAACCACGTTAAGTACATAAGAAATGAATTCTTTTCAAGGTAGGAAAGAAATAGTACAATTGATGTTTTCACTCCAAGTTTGTTGTTGGTGATGGTGGATACTTACACAAATCAGGTGTATATTATGCGCAAATGCATTTTTATACAATATGAGATTAGGGAGAGACACTATATCCAGCCAGGAGGGAGGTGTTGCTATCGTTAACTCTTTCGAGACGTGCCGCAACCGGATTCGCGGCGTAAAGCCGCGAATCCGTTTGCGACAATTCTCGAAAGTGTTAACCCGGTCAGTGCCAGCTGACGCACACTGTGTTTTCTGGAAGCTTCGTTGATTCAACACACCAAAAACCACTTGCTGATCCAGGAACATAGCTTCAATAAGGTGGCAACAAGAGGCGTAGATCCTCACGAGCCCCACAACTGCGGGGGCTCATGAGGATCTATACCTCTTGCAGTCGGGTGATGTTCAAATTTTCTAGGCACTAAACAAGATAAAAGAAAGGATTTATGCAACTTATGGCCGAAATCTAGTAAGATAAGGTTTCAAACCCACGGAGTGAGATTATCAGTATCACGTGTCACGTGATGAGTTAACCTATTCGCTGCTGACAGTAATCGAGAACTTCCTCGTCTGAAACGATTCCACACTGACTGAAATTCGTGAGAAAAACACAGATGTAAAGGCAACAAAAAATAGGCATAAATCACATAGAACTAACAAGAGATATAAATCCCCCCTCGACTGCTGAGGCTCCTCAGGGTTTATTAATGTCTCTTACAGATGGGTAGTGTTTGCCTTGCCCTGGCACTTAAAGGGTTAAATCCACTCGAGTGGGATTTCCAGTATGATCAAAAGAACGATGTAAAGATCTATACGTAATACATTGTTATATTTCACAGTCCCAACGCTTCATCAGTTCGTAGTATTTTGGGGACAACGCTGATTTACGACACAACGCTGATTCTCGTCTTCGATTCACCGTCGCCTTCTTTAGATTTCTTGATGCCGAACATCTCTTTAAACGTCTCTCTGTATTTGGTGCTCATCGTGTAGTAGATGATGAAATTTACAGAGCAGTTCACGGCCTCCAGCATGTGAGTGATGAAGATTGCGACGTAGAAAATGTTGTTGTAGCGACGCCCGGCAATAAATTCGGGTACGAAACTCCGCGTTAGAGCCATGACGACTGTCGGAGTCGTGCAGCACGTGTAGACGACTGCTACCACTTGTAACATCCGGGTCACTGAAGCCTCGCGCTGACTGGCTGAAAACTGGGATCCTTGTATAGAGCCAGACTGTAGAGAGAGGAACAATAATAACATGTGAACATGTGGAAATAAAAATAACGACAACGACCACATCGACAATAACAACAGCAATAACGACGACGACGACACCGACAATAACAGCAGCAATAACAACAGCAATGACGACGACGACGACGACAACACTAATAATAATAATAATAATAATAATAATAATAATAATAATAATAATAATAATAATAATAATAATAATAATAATAATAATAATAATAATAATAATAATAATAACAGATTGTCAATGGTGAGAGTGTAGCATCACGGATTCACGACTTCTCGCATTTCACGAATTACGGATTTAAAATAAAAATAACAATCAAGTTTCAAGAGTATACAAATATTCTCTATCCTCTGGCCGATAAAATAAAACGAGGGTGAGGGCGGGGGGAGGGGGAAGAAGGGGAGGGGTTGGGGGGGTGGGGGGTGGCAGGGACGTGGATGATGGTGGTGGTGGTGATGGTGGTGATGTGTGTGTGTGTGTGTGTGTGTGTGTGTGTGTGTGTGTGTGTGTGTGTGTGTGTGTGTGTGTGTGTGTGTGTGTGGGTAGGTGGGTGGTGGGTGGGTGTCAAATCGCTGAGAGATTGTGAGATAGGATAGACAGGACAAGACGGCTAAAAGAATACTCACAAACCAGATAGGTGAGGCTAGCGCTGGCAGAATTGTCAGTACTCAAACCAAGGGGAATCACAGCGCTGGACTACAGACAACAGTTAGATCCCCTGCCCCCGCCTATCAGGCACCCAATCGCCAGCCCACAGAGAAATACGCAGGTATAGAATAAGACAATCATTTCCATTCCTAAAAAAAGAATGGATCAGGTCTCTTATATAACCCATGTCTTTCTCCGGAACTTAGGAAGTAGGCAGGAGAAACATACATACACAAACATGAAGGTGCGCTACTATATGTGGTCGGGTAAATACCCTGATTTCCCACAGTAGATGCACAGAACATTACACAACAATGTAACGATACAAATTTTTGCCTCGAGTTATACATGATACTCACAAACCAGATAGGTGAGGCTAGCGCTGGCAGAATTGTCAGTACTCAAACCAAGGGGAATCACAGCGCTGGACTACAGACAACAGTTATATGGGTTATATAAGAGACCTGATCCATTCTTTTTTTAGGAATGGAAATGATTGTCTTATTCTATACCTGCGTATTTCTCTGTGGGCTGGCGATTGGGTGCCTGATAGGCGGGGGCAGGGGATCTAACTGTTGTCTGTAGTCCAGCGCTGTGATTCCCCTTGGTTTGAGTACTGACAATTCTGCCAGCGCTAGCCTCACCTATCTGGTTTGTGAGTATCATGTATAACTCGAGGCAAAAATTTGTATCGTTACATTGTTGTGTAATGTTCTGTGCATCTACTGTGGGAAATCAGGGTATTTACCCGACCACATATAGTAGCGCACCTTCATGTTTGTGTATGTATGTTTCTCCTGCCTACTTCCTAAGTTCCGGAGAAAGACATGGGTTATATAAGAGACCTGATCCATTCTTTTTTTAGGAATGGAAATGATTGTCTTATTCTATACCTGCGTATTTCTCTGTGGGCTGGCGATTGGGTGCCTGATAGGCGGGGGCAGGGGATCTAACTGTTGTCTGTAGTCCAGCGCTGTGATTCCCCTTGGTTTGAGTACTGACAATTCTGCCAGCGCTAGCCTCACCTATCTGGTTTGTGAGTATCATGTATAACTCGAGGCAAAAATTTGTATCGTTACATTGTTGTGTAATGTTCTGTGCATCTACTGTGGGAAATCAGGGTATTTACCCGACCACATATAGTAGCGCACCTTCATGTTTGTGTATGTATGTTTCTCCTGCCTACTTCCTAAGTTCCGGAGAAAGACATGGGTTATATAAGAGACCTGATCCATTCTTTTTTTAGGAATGGAAATGATTGTCTTATTCTATACCTGCGTATTTCTCTGTGGGCTGGCGATTGGGTGCCTGATAGGCGGGGGCAGGGGATCTAACTGTTGTCTGTAGTCCAGCGCTGTGATTCCCCTTGGTTTGAGTACTGACAATTCTGCCAGCGCTAGCCTCACCTATCTGGTTTGTGAGTATCATGTATAACTCGAGGCAAAAATTTGTATCGTTACATTGTTGTGTAATGTTCTGTGCATCTACTGTGGGAAATCAGGGTATTTACCCGACCACATATAGTAGCGCACCTTCATGTTTGTGTATGTATGTTTCTCCTGCCTACTTCCTAAGTTCCGGAGAAAGACATGGGTTATATAAGAGACCTGATCCATTCTTTTTTTAGGAATGGAAATGATTGTCTTATTCTATACCTGCGTATTTCTCTGTGGGCTGGCGATTGGGTGCCTGATAGGCGGGGGCAGGGGATCTAACTGTTGTCTGTAGTCCAGCGCTGTGATTCCCCTTGGTTTGAGTACTGACAATTCTGCCAGCGCTAGCCTCACCTATCTGGTTTGTGAGTATCATGTATAACTCGAGGCAAAAATTTGTATCGTTACATTGTTGTGTAATGTTCTGTGCATCTACTGTGGGAAATCAGGGTATTTACCCGACCACATATAGTAGCGCACCTTCATGTTTGTGTATGTATGTTTCTCCTGCCTACTTCCTAAGTTCCGGAGAAAGACATGGGTTATATAAGAGACCTGATCCATTCTTTTTTAGGAATGGAAATGATTGTCTTATTCTATACCTGCGTATTTCTCTGTGGGCTGGCGATTGGGTGCCTGATAGGCGGGGGCAGGGGATCTAACTGTTGTCTGTAGTCCAGCGCTGTGATTCCCCTTGGTTTGAGTACTGACAATTCTGCCAGCGCTAGCCTCACCTATCTGGTTTGTGAGTATCATGTATAACTCGAGGCAAAAATTTGTATCGTTACATTGTTGTGTAATGTTCTGTGCATCTACTGTGGGAAATCAGGGTATTTACCCGACCACATATAGTAGCGCACCTTCATGTTTGTGTATGTATGTTTCTCCTGCCTACTTCCTAAGTTCCGGAGAAAGACATGGGTTATATAAGAGACCTGATCCATTCTTTTTTAGGAATGGAAATGATTGTCTTATTCTATACCTGCGTATTTCTCTGTGGGCTGGCGATTGGGTGCCTGATAGGCGGGGGCAGGGGATCTAACTGTTGTCTGTAGTCCAGCGCTGTGATTCCCCTTGGTTTGAGTACTGACAATTCTGCCAGCGCTAGCCTCACCTATCTGGTTTGTGAGTATCATGTATAACTCGAGGCAAAAATTTGTATCGTTACATTGTTGTGTAATGTTCTGTGCATCTACTGTGGGAAATCAGGGTATTTACCCGACCACATATAGTAGCGCACCTTCATGTTTGTGTATGTATGTTTCTCCTGCCTACTTCCTAAGTTCCGGAGAAAGACATGGGTTATATAAGAGACCTGATCCATTCTTTTTTTAGGAATGGAAATGATTGTCTTATTCTATACCTGCGTATTTCTCTGTGGGCTGGCGATTGGGTGCCTGATAGGCGGGGGCAGGGGATCTAACTGTTGTCTGTAGTCCAGCGCTGTGATTCCCCTTGGTTTGAGTACTGACAATTCTGCCAGCGCTAGCCTCACCTATCTGGTTTGTGAGTATCATGTATAACTCGAGGCAAAAATTTGTATCGTTACATTGTTGTGTAATGTTCTGTGCATCTACTGTGGGAAATCAGGGTATTTACCCGACCACATATAGTAGCGCACCTTCATGTTTGTGTATGTATGTTTCTCCTGCCTACTTCCTAAGTTCCGGAGAAAGACATGGGTTATATAAGAGACCTGATCCATTCTTTTTTAGGAATGGAAATGATTGTCTTATTCTATACCTGCGTATTTCTCTGTGGGCTGGCGATTGGGTGCCTGATAGGCGGGGGCAGGGGATCTAACTGTTGTCTGTAGTCCAGCGCTGTGATTCCCCTTGGTTTGAGTACTGACAATTCTGCCAGCGCTAGCCTCACCTATCTGGTTTGTGAGTATCATGTATAACTCGAGGCAAAAATTTGTATCGTTACATTGTTGTGTAATGTTCTGTGCATCTACTGTGGGAAATCAGGGTATTTACCCGACCACATATAGTAGCGCACCTTCATGTTTGTGTATGTATGTTTCTCCTGCCTACTTCCTAAGTTCCGGAGAAAGACATGGGTTATATAAGAGACCTGATCCATTCTTTTTTAGGAATGGAAATGATTGTCTTATTCTATACCTGCGTATTTCTCTGTGGGCTGGCGATTGGGTGCCTGATAGGCGGGGGCAGGGGATCTAACTGTTGTCTGTAGTCCAGCGCTGTGATTCCCCTTGGTTTGAGTACTGACAATTCTGCCAGCGCTAGCCTCACCTATCTGGTTTGTGAGTATCATGTATAACTCGAGGCAAAAATTTGTATCGTTACATTGTTGTGTAATGTTCTGTGCATCTACTGTGGGAAATCAGGGTATTTACCCGACCACATATAGTAGCGCACCTTCATGTTTGTGTATGTATGTTTCTCCTGCCTACTTCCTAAGTTCCGGAGAAAGACATGGGTTATATAAGAGACCTGATCCATTCTTTTTTAGGAATGGAAATGATTGTCTTATTCTATACCTGCGTATTTCTCTGTGGGCTGGCGATTGGGTGCCTGATAGGCGGGGGCAGGGGATCTAACTGTTGTCTGTAGTCCAGCGCTGTGATTCCCCTTGGTTTGAGTACTGACAATTCTGCCAGCGCTAGCCTCACCTATCTGGTTTGTGAGTATCATGTATAACTCGAGGCAAAAATTTGTATCGTTACATTGTTGTGTAATGTTCTGTGCATCTACTGTGGGAAATCAGGGTATTTACCCGACCACATATAGTAGCGCACCTTCATGTTTGTGTATGTATGTTTCTCCTGCCTACTTCCTAAGTTCCGGAGAAAGACATGGGTTATATAAGAGACCTGATCCATTCTTTTTTTAGGAATGGAAATGATTGTCTTATTCTATACCTGCGTATTTCTCTGTGGGCTGGCGATTGGGTGCCTGATAGGCGGGGGCAGGGGATCTAACTGTTGTCTGTAGTCCAGCGCTGTGATTCCCCTTGGTTTGAGTACTGGCTAAAAGAATGGACGAAGGCGGCATTGCTCCACTCGCTACTCAGTACTACAGGGTCTGTGACAAGAAGACGGCAGTCCCTAATAATGTAATTGAGCAAACGTCCTTGGGCCTACTTCTTCGAGATCTTCAGTTAATTCAAGGGTAGTGCCGGATTAGCTTGGCGCCTGCAGGCGCCAAGCTAATCTGGCACTACCTTGAAATCCTATAGAACCGACATTAACGGATCAGCTCTCTTGTAAAAGTCGGCCCGAGGACGTTTTCCTCAGCCAGGACTATGATATTACTCACGTGGGCAGTTCCTTTCCGCCACGCCATAACGTAGCGCATGCGCACTGCGATGATGGCGGTGGCGGCCATGACAATGAATAATGACGCAATAGGCACGGTGGCGTTGAAAGTAATTTCGAAAATAGCCACGATGACGGGTCGGTAGTGGATGTAGAAATCCGTCAACGTTGAGTAGTAGTGGGTCGCGTTGGTGACTGGATCTCTGTAGGAGCCCACTGAGAACATGAAGCTCCCCAGCCCAGTACAGACCAGGCAGAGCGTGTACAGACACGAGGACTATGGCCAGCATCTGTCTGAAGAAAAATGTATATATACTATAGGCGATAATTTCCATTGTTTTCCTCCCTACGTCACACGACCAGTCACTTTAGCGCAAACCGTCCCATGTGACTGTGATACAAAAACCCTTGTAGCGAAAAATGACGGACTACTTGTAGCCCTCTTTGGGACGCGTCTTGAATGTGAGTTTTGTTCTATAAAAGATATCCAAAACGTTCTAAAGTAAAATGTTACTTAGTGTTGTTCGAAACAACAAGCACACTCAGTAACTGAGACGGCAACGTCATGAAACATTTTAAATTACGTCATAAGTCTATTATGTATAAATGTATATTCCTTTGATGTCAGTCTTGTCTGGTGTGATCCAGGTCGGAAGATGTCTTCTTGATTTCTTTTACGAAAATAGTGGCGGAATGAAAACAAATACGTTGCTGGTAGCAGGGGCTTGCTGCACGGACTTTTGCAGGCCTTCGGGAGGTCAAAGGAACCATTGTACCCCGAAGGCCGAAGATCTCCCTTAGACCTACAAGGGTCCGTGTAACAAACCCCTGCGACCAATAACTTATATTGTCTTATTGCCAACTCGTTATACTTTTCCTCACTGGCCCAGCTGTATTTTTTCGAAGGTCGCCCGGTGTATACGCAACTGAATGTTGTCTATGCTTCCGGTACACACTGTGATAGCTCTTGTTCTTTTGTTGGGAGTCGTTTAGCGTAAACGTAACCCACTTATAAGTATGCTCAACTTATCACACGTCTAAGTAACAACTTACTCACCAAGCAAAACGTTTTTGCCTAAACATGGCATTAGCCAATCACGCTTTTCAAGACGTACGCGGCATTTCGTCAAACCGGAAGGCATAACATAACAGATAAATAAAAAGAAAATGTAGGGGTTACACTAGAAAAACGACCGTAGTGTAGTACCTTTGGTACCATACAAAAGAATAACTGAAAAAAATAATGTAATCTGTTAGATATAATAATATCATCAACCGAAATTCGAAACGTAGGCACACTCTACTGACCTATACTAACCGTGGTCAAACGGCGCAGACGCAAAATGCAAGATAAATAAGCCCGAGCGAGTTATTCAACCCAAACAATATTTCTACGCGCTATGTACTACTTAACTCATTCAGCCCCGACACACCACAGCAACACATGGATCAATCATGATGGTTCAAGGGTGATGCCAGAATAACTGGGCTCCCATGGGCGCCAAGCTATTCTGGCATCACCCTTAAACTATCATGCTCGATCTGTCTGTATAATTGTAATACAGTCTTTCAGAGGGCAACTTCACCAATTTGGGGATTTCGGTCCAGGGGTGGAATGTGTTAATTTATATAAAATGTGTCTCATACACACAAAAGAAATCTAAATGTGATCAGTTACACGCTTCTTTAAACGGAAATTCCGAAGCGGTAAACATGTCTCGCATTGTGATTGTGCGAGCCGAAAGCATTTAGAGTTATGGCCCAGCAAAAATGTTTTGGCTTGCGAGTACTAGCCATCGGTATTTTCAAGGGGATAGTTCGTGCTTACAAAAAGTTACAACTGAAGGCAAAATAATTGTACTTCGAGTTACGCCATGCCCCTGGTTCTTGCCGCCTCTATCTCCGGTCCGATTGGGGAGTTGATGTCAAAGGTTAACTCATTCAGCCCGACGACCGTATTTTCCCAATTTTGGAGGCGTCATCTAATGACTATGCACCAGTTACAGGAGATGGATCGACCATGATAATTCAACGGGCAGTGCCAGATTAGCTTGGCGCCGACAGGCGCCAAGCTAATTTGGCACTACCCATGAATTATTATGGTCGACCCATCTCCTGATGTAGTGCGTCAGGGCTGAATGGGTTAAAGTCTCGGGCTAAAGCCCTCTATATGTACTCCCTAATCGGACCCTCGAGACGACAAGAACCACTGACAAAACCTAACTCGTAATACAATAAATAACGTTCTAGTATCGTGAGAGTTGAACCCATACACAAAGGCGTACAAAGTAATTAACCATTTTCATCCTGATACATCCATTGCTTGAAATACAAATTTGACTGCTAGTTCAAGTGTGGTGTCAGAATAGCTTGGCGCCTCAGGCGCCAAGCTATTCTGGCACCATCCTTGAACTAAAACAGTTGATCAATCTCCTAATCTGTAATGTAGCCTTCATAGGACAATAAGCACATGTTACAAAATCAGCCTCAGGATGTAATGCAAGGGTTAAATAAAACAAATCAAACAGTTACCTTGACCACCGTCGTCACTGCCAGTGGGCATTAACACATTCGAGGCGTGTTGCACTAGGATACGCATCTTAATGCCGCGTATCCACATGAGGCACGTCTTGAATGAGATAATTATATGCTTGGAAGAATTGCAGACTGAAGGCCCGAAAGCTGTTGTGTGTGAGGAACGCACATCTATATAAAAGGAATCGTAAAGACGAGACAAATTATAACGTTTGAAAAAAAATGAAACTAACCAAAACAAAAAGTAAATAAATAAATCCCTGCTTCCTCGCCTCCCCCTCCCCCCCCCCCCCCCAAAGAGGATGGCAATTTGGTGCAAAAACACTCAAATGTGTTGTCGTTTTATTCTTTTCTGTTATGATACGAACGAAAGGAACGAACGAAAGAGCACAGAAAAAAAAAAGAGAAATAATTAGTGAGGCAGACAGTGAACAAGATGGAAGAGTATGTAATGTTACACAAATATTACAAGATGATATTAGTGATGTTGCTTACCGTGTGGAGATGAGTGTCTTGGCGCGGAGCGGCCAGATGACGCAGATACAGCGCTCAAGGGAGAGAACCAGCACTAGGGAGTTGGACGTGTTGAGGAAGCCATTATACACCCCTATGAAAATCAGACTGCGAACCTGAAATAGTACACACCGGTAAAACATCATGTCCTGGGGTCCATGACGAGTTTAGGTGGCCACAGTTCACGGCCCTCCAAAGATCGGCGTCGACCCGGGACAGATTATTTACTGGGGTAAGTCAATTCCTCATAGTTACAAACAAACAAAGAAACAAAACACAAACAAACAAAATACAAAGAAACAAAGAAACAAACAAACAAACAAAATACAAACAAACAAACAAAATACAAACAAACAAACAAAATACAAACAAACAAACAAAATACAAACAAACAAACAAACAAAATACAAACAAACAAACAAACAAAATACAAACAAATAAACAATCTGATTGTTACATGGCCTGGCCATGTTCAATAAAATCTTTGTTGCAAGAATAATTTGCGAATGAAGTATTGCACCGTAATTTTAACCCCTTCACTGACGCAAAATAGTGAACGCGATCCAAATGCAAGAGACATAGCGATTTATAAGCCCCCGCAGCTGCGGGAGGCTCATGAGGATCTATGTCTCTTGCTAAAACTATTTTGTATCCATCTTGCTTCGAAGGCTGGTGCCCTTTGGCGATGAGTCAACGAAGACTTAAGAAACACAGTCTTCCAGTGAACGAGTTAAATGTTAAATAGGAACTGGCCCTAGTAAAGCTGAAGAGAGTAACTTCACAAAATTTACGTGTAAAGCTACGCTTCCATAAACACGAATCCGATACGTATGCGATCCGAATCCAAAGAGGGTCCAAACAAACACAAAAAAAAAAAAAAAACCAAAAAAAAATATCGTGTGAGTCCATTTATGTTTGTGTGTTTCCATATACCCGTTGTGGACACGAATTCACCACCGACTTCAAACAAACATGACGCTATTCTTTTAACTCATTCAACCCTGACTCACTACAGCAGGAGATGGGTCGACGAAGATAATTCAAGGGTAGTGCCAGATTAGCTTGGCGCCTGTCGGCGCCAAGCTAATCTGGCACTGCCCTTGAATTAACATAGTCGAGCCGTCTCCTGCAACTGGTGCGTAGTCATTAGATGAGGGCTCCAAAATTTGAGAAATACGTGCGCCGGGCTGAATGAGTTAAAGGAAATTTGCATCACCGTATCGGGTTCGGATTGTATTCACATCGGATTAGTGCTTATGGAACCGCAGCTTTAAGTGTACCATGCACGAATGTAAATAATTAAAAACCCTACAAACAGCGCGAATCTACCGAGTTGCCAACCTAACGAGTGTAAATTCGCTCTGCCGCCATTTCACTCATATATTATTATCCGGACATGAATAATGTGAATCTTCTTAGCATGAATTTGCATAGCATGAATCCACATAGGCTTGAATGCACCGAACCAAAATGTCCGGTACTTCTAGAGGGAGCGCAAAGCTGGACTGTAGATTCAAGCCCTGCTGGATTCATGCTTGATAGCTTTATTTGCTAGGAATAATGGTTCGCGCTTATATGTAGCGAAGTTGACCTAATCAGCGCTAGTAAAGGAGAGAAAATGTGCCGTCTTTAACTAAAGATCTTTGATCCTGTGTCAATGATGGCACAGTTCTGTCCCTTTAATAACAATGTTTCTTTCTGCAGGCGCTGTTAACCCCTTTACTGCAAGGAAACAAGTGAACCCGATCCAACTTCCAGAGGCATAGATCTTCATGAGTCCCCGCAGTTGCGGGGGCTCATGAGGATCTATGCCTCTTGTCTGTGCCACTTTGTATCCATGCTCCTTGGACGGCTGGGGATCTTGAGCATTGAGTGAACAATGCTTTCAGAAACTCAGTCTGCGTGAGCTGGACAACTGCCATCATAGACAACAAATGACAGATATTTGCTTAACGACGACATGCACAGTGCCCCTTCCTTTCGACCGCTTATTGAGAGAAACTCCTACCCTTGACCGTGAAGAGACAATAGTCTTCGAGAGAAAACAAGCGCTAGGCTTAATTTCCTTTCCCTTTCCGTCTCCTAAATGAAGAGTGTGTTAACTAGCGTATATATATATATATATATATATATATATATATATATATATATATATATATATATATATATATATATATATATATATATATATATATATATATATATATATATATATATATATATATATATATATATATATCTCTCCCTGTTAACGGCAGGTTTTAAAAATGGCTATGTCTGTGACGATGACAATGCCTCAACCGTTGATAAATAAAGCTTCATTGAATCATTGAATCATTGTTGACGCCGTCGAGAAACTTGCACCTCAGATGTCGCAGTGGCATCTTGCAAGTGGTAGACTCACTCCTATACCACTTGCTTGCTTTGCTTTGTTCCAGTTTACTGTCCCACTGGTATTAGGAGTGATCGGAGACTGGCAGTTTTGGCATAGTTTTCCTTCAGTTGTAGTTTTGGCGTGGGTTTTCCCTCCTCCTTTCTCATCCGGGCTTGGGACCGGCAACGGCGGCGGTCCGTAGCGCAGTGGTTAAGGCGCGTGCCACCAATGCCAAAGGTGTGAGGTTCGAAAACGGGTTCCGGCGTCGGACCTTTCTCCTCTGGTAAGTGTCACCGTTAATTCGGGCGGACCGTCGAGGGTTCTTTCTCCGGGTACTCCGGTTCTTCCACCCCCCCACCCCCCACCCCCACCCCCACCCCCCCCACCCCCCCACACTTTGGTACCGGTTTCAGGCCACTTTACAAATTTCAAATACAAGCGATCAAAAATCTCTGTAACTTCAGTAGCTGAACTGGCCCTTCGTCTGTCTTGTACTGTGTTTGTCTTAAATGGCGTAAATCCGTGTCTGTTACGTGAGTGTGCGTGTTGGGTTTCAGTTCGCGGCGCTTTGAGTCGATTTGCCCAAAAATTGAGAAAAAGCGCCTATATAATAACGGTATTATTATTATTATTATTATTATTATTATTATAGTTCCTATACCACTAACTCTGGTCATGTAGTGTTTTTTGTTGTTGTTTTGTTTTTGTTTTTGTTTTCACCATTGTCAAAATGTGGCTAAAACCGTACGCGCGCATGTGATCCCATTGAAAGAAAATTTGTCGGCTAGACTGACACAATAAAGATTTTGAATTTGAATTTGTCACAGTATTCGAAAAAATCAGTAACGGTAACGTACGTTCCAGTACTCGGCGAGCTGATTGTCAAAGAAGTAGAACAGTCCGAAGATCCGAGAGGCGTAGTGAAAGAGGTTGAACCCAGTGTCACTCACTGCCAGGCTGTCAAAATAAAACGGAAGAGGAAGATACCATGAACATTTTAAAACGCAATGGCTTGATCAGGACAAAAACGTTTGACTGCCAAGCGCGTAAAATGCAGAGAATAACCCAACGGAGAAAGAAACAGGCTTAGAAATGACAGTCACGACACAATTGTGTTGCAACTGTCATGTGTAAGCCTGTTTCTTTCTCCATTGGTTTCTTCTCTAACAGTTAGGCTTGCATTTTGGGACAGTGGGTTTAAGCCCGTTTGATTAAAAATGCGTATTGTGGACTGTGTAAATTTACGCTTCTTTCATATTTAGTCAAATTCGAATGTGTAGCAACACGTGCAAAGCACATACTTTTTGTCTACCATATTGCAAATACGGTAGACTTTGAAATGGGGTTGGTCGGAACGCGTTTCGTAAAATGCACACAATGTGCTGGGCGGGCGGGTCCTGCATTATGGCAAAGAAGTATCAAGATAAAAATCACGTCACGTCTAGCTACACAAACTTTGCTAGAGAAGGTACATTGGCGCCAAACGCCTTGTGTATGTGTGTGTGTGTGAGTGTGTGTGTATGTGTGTGTGTGTGTATGTGTGCGCGCGCGTGTGTGTGTGTGTGTGTGTGTGTGTGTGTGTGTGTGTGTGTGTGTGTGTGTGTGCGTGCGTGTGTATGTGACAGCAACTAGAGCCCTGATTTGTGAACAGACAAGCTTGAAACTTTAGGCTATTTTCCCTACGTGAACTCTCCCGGAGAATTTTTAATTTAAAAAAAAAAAATACTTTACACGTTGACAATAAAACAGCCATTTCACCAAAACCGGATGACCAGCTTGAGTCCGCAATTTATGTTATTCTTAATAGATACTTGGCATATATCTAGATTGACGGGAGCTATTGAACGAGTTCGTAATTCTGCGTTTTAACTCTTTAACGTTTTGAATAATAATTATTTCATTTTTCAAAGTTTTGGAGCCAGTATATATTCCCATCAAACAGTCAGCCCCGGAAGAAGCTCTCTGGAAGAAAACATTCAGCCCTGGAAGAGGCTGCGTGCCTTTTGGATGAGTGACGTGAAACATCAAATTCGCCACACGGCGTCCTGAGACTAGCGATGCCATGACGTGAAGCTTATAGTGATGTCATTTTGCTGCTCGTGCAATTCTTCTTTAGAAATCGTGTCGCTACACCAGTCCACCGTCACAGAGCGTCCTAATGGCGGGAAGCGCCATGTGTCCGTCTTTGTTTTATGCGCGCCGGTGTGTGCTGATCAGCTGTTGGGTTAGAAAGGATGAAAATGGATCAGGGATAAGCTTACAAATATGAACAACTCTGAATGTTCCTAAAAAAAAACCAAACACATGTGAGCTCCAAACAATACGATAGACTTTGGGATGAAATACTCATCTTGTTATTTGTATGTTGGATTCGACCTTTATTACACGCACAGTTTGAAACACAGTTACATAATACAACAATTTTGACATCCACAGATTTAAACATTGAAGCCAGGCGTATTTCAAACGCGTTTTTCACGCAGTAACAGTGTTTCATTGTAAAAAAAAAAAGAATAGTAAGCAATGGTGTGTTTTTAACACATTCAGTGCTAGCTGACGTAGACTGTTTCAACAGTCTTCGATAATCAACACAAAAACCGTAGCAGTCCCAGGAATATGGATTGAAAGTGGTGTCATCGAGAGACATAGATCCTCATGAGCCCCCGCAAATGCGGAGGCTCTTGAGGATCTATGCCTCTTACAGTTGCGTGGTGTTCAAATTATCTCGGTACTGAAAGGGTTAAAAATGTATTTCGAGCTAGACGACCTCAAAATGAAAGCTATGTATACGCTAAACCATGAGTAGTGATGATTTTTGAACAGAAATGTCCTTTCGACACACGTTCTGGCGCTGCAGCAATCACCTGGACAAAAGATGCTGCCAGTTAGTGCGTTAAAGGAGATAAAGGTTAAAATCTGTTGACAAATAGTTGTTGTTTCGGAAATCAGAGATAACTTCCGGAAGTTGGTAAAAATTGCACGCGTTTCGACGAAAAGAGCGGATGAAAAGCCCGGACAAACATGCGATATCGCATGTTCGTACGGGCTTTTCATCCACTCTTTTTGTCGAAACACGTGCAGTTGGGACCTACTTCCGGTTTCGGTTCCGGTAATCGTCTATAACCACAACGTGCTGACCTGAAAAGACACAGGTTGATCCGATCCCTCAGTCCCTGGCGATAGAAGACAGCCATGTTGACGATGCTCGTGGACACGCCAAACACAACGATGATGGGAAGAATGCATCCGTTCACCACCATGGCCACAATCCGCAGGGCTTCCGCCGTCACAAGATCCAGAAATCCTGTCGGATTCTTTACCGAATTCAAGCCCAAAGTGGGAAAGGATCCATTGCTTTCAAACGAATTCATGCCTATCGATATTCTGTTTTCTAGAAAACTTGTGGAGAAAGAGAGATTTCCAGGCAACAATAACCTACTGGTCACGTTGTCTGTTTCGGACATGTTCGATACTATTGTAAGATTAAAAAAAAAATTTCCGCCTAAAACAACAACAGCATCAGCAGTTTCTGTGAAGAAACCTTAGAGGTTGACTCTATGTCTGAAGTAATTCAAACCGTTGCACGGATTCATCCAGCGAGCTTCAAATGCAAGTGGCCGTATGTTCTCGTTAGCCAGCAGACGGTAAACTAGTGACAGCAGCATTATTTATAGCAGACGATTGTGCAGTTATATATCAATTTGAAAGTGGTACTGTTTAATGAGAAATTAACAATCCAAGGTAGTATCGAACATCTTCTATTTGAAATATCAGTTTAATTTGCCTGTCGATATCTTTCAACGAGGAGACAAATTTGATTTAGCTCTCTTATGCATTCAGGTACCGGTAATGTAAAGGTTATTAGTGCCTGCATACTCAAAGGTCCTAGGACGCAATTTTCGTATTCTGAAATCTTTGTTAGTTCATCGACGAAGAGTCCCGGCCGTCCTTGGAATTCAGATGCAAAGTGGTGTCAGCAAGAGACATAGATCCTCATGATCCCCCGCTACTGCGGGGGATCATGAGGGTCTATGTCTCTTGCAGTTGTATTTCTTCTCTACAGTAAAGGGGTCAATACTGAGAACTAATTGGAAAGGGGACAAGCACGCACGCACGTACGCACAGATACACGCACACACGCATACGCACGCAATTTCCACCAGTGAATTCTTGGTAAGCGACCATTATTTATAGAAAATTGTGAAATTCAATTTTCGCACTTTAAAAGAGCAAATGCTTGCATGGTAAAAATAAGCTGATATTTTCTTGAAATGTTATATTATATTATAAATTTATTCGCCATTATTTGAAAGACAATTTTGTTTTGTTTTTCTTCAAAACAAATCAGACAAAGGGACTCGTCAGAACACTCACACAGACACACACACATATAAACAAACACACACATACACACACAGACGCTCACACGCACGCACACACACACACACACACACACACACACACACACACACACACACACACACACTGACGATCACACGCATACACACACAGACGCTCACACGCACACACACACACACACATACACACACACACACATACACACACACACACAGACACACACCACACGCACACACACACACACTCACACACACACACACACACACACACACACACACGCACGCACGCATACACACACAAACACACACACACACATACACACACAGACGCATACACCTGTTATCATTGCTAATTTCCTAAGTTTTTTTTTTGTAATTTTCTGAAAATACCTTTTCCTAATTAGGATCGTAGAGAGTACCTCCGTTATTTTCTGAAAGCAAGAAAAAGGTGTTTGCAGAAAATAATTGAAGTTGTCTTTGAAGACGCGTTTTCCTTCATTAATACTAATCGCACCAAAAAAGTGTTTTCGGAAATTCATTGATTTTTCACATGAAAGCCACAAAGCTACTTGCGTATTTACGCTTTGTCTGTGTTTGTCAATTATCGTTGGCCGCGGAACAGTTGCTGCACTCCATCACGTGCTACTTCTATGTGCAGAAGACACGGACGTGGACACACTGATTGACACATTTAACACTGTTGTAACCCAAACAGCCAGTGAGATCCTTGGCAAACACCGACAAGCAAAGAAACCTTGGGTTACAACTGACATCTTTGTTCTATGTGACAAGCGTCGAGAATTAAAGAAAAAGAAATCAGAGGTAGAAGGAGCTAAACAATACAGGGAAATTAACCAGGATATCAAGAAATGCATGAAAAAGGCAAAGAATAAGTGGATTGAAGATCAGTGTAAACACGCAGAAGAAAGTCTGAACAAAAATAATAGCAAAAAAGCATACCAGCTGGTGAAAGACCTGGCCATTGTTAAACAAGGACGCTCCTTGATCATTCAAGATAGTGAAGGGAACTATCTTACGGAAGACCAAGACATACTGAAGAGATGGACAGAGTACTGCTCAGATTTGTACAACCACCGAGCTGCAGGGGACCTAGGCATACTTGTCAACCCACCCGTGACCAACAATGGCAACTATCCCATCCTCCGAGAAGAAGTAGAGGCTGCAGTGAAGTCGCTGAAAAAAAGGGAAGGCAGCAGGAGCAGACAACATACCTGCAGAGCTAGCCCAAAAAGGGGGAGAAGACACGATAAGCGCCTTACTAACAATCTGCAATAAGATCTGGCAGTCAGGGGATTGGCCCACACCATGGACCCAATCACTTATAATAACTCTACCCAAAAAAAGGCAACTTACATCAATGCAAGAACTATCGCACGATCAGTCTTATATCCCACCCAAGCAAAGTCATGTTAAAGATCCTACTGAACAGGCTGAAGCCACAGGCAGAGGAAATCATAGCTGAGGAACAGGCAGGCTTCAGACCAGGGCGCAGCACAACTGAGCAGATCTTCAACCTGAGAGTTCTATGTGAGAGATACCTCCAGCACCAGCAGGACCTCTATCATGTCTTTGTGAATTTTAAGAAAGCGTTTGACAGGGTGTGGCATGCAGCCCTTTGGTCCACCATGAAGCTATACAACATCAATGCCAACCTGATCAAAGTCATAGCAAACCTTTACAACAAGGCCACTAGCGCAGTCTGCCTCAACGGCAAAATAGGAAACTGGTTTAGGACTACAGTTGGAGTCAGACAAGGCTGCTTGCTCTCACCTACTCTTTTCAACATCTTCCTGGAAAGAATCATGACGGACGCTCTGAAAGATCATGAAGGAACTGTCAGTATTGGAGGCATAACAATCACGAACTTGCGCTTTGCGGACGACATTGATGGCCTTGCAGGAACGGAGAAGGAGCTAGCTCAGCTGGTGGAAAAGCTGGATAGTACAGCCATTGCATATGGGATGGAAATCAGTGCAGAGAAGACCAAACTGATGACCAATAACGCCAGTGGCATTGGCACTGTAATCATGGTTGGAGGCCAAAAACTGGAAACAGTTAAAAAATTCAAATACTTAGGAGCCATTGTGACAGATGAGGGATCAAAACCAGAAATACTGTCCAGGATTGCGCAGACAACAACAGCACTGACAAGATTGAAGACCATATGGAAGGACAGAAACATCACACTCTGCTCCAAGATCAGACTGATGCGTTCCTTAGTCATCTCAGTGTTCTTGTATGCCTGCGAGTCATGGACCCTCACAGCAGACCTTGAAAGGAGGATACAAGCCACTGAAATGAGATGTTTTCGAAGGCTGCTTGGCATCTCATACAGAGATCACATCACAAACGAGGAAGTGGGAAGCAGAATCAGGCAAGCCATCGGGCCCTATGAAGACTTATTAGTCATTGTGAGAAAACGCAAACTGAAGTGGTATGGGCATGTCACGCGTTCAGCAGGGCTTGCCAAAACAATCCTGCAAGGCACTGTGCAAGGAGGACGAAGGAGAGGAAGACAGAGGAAAAGATGGGAGGACAATATCTGAGAGTGGACAGGACTGAAGCTGGGCGATACGCTGAGAATGGCAGAGAACAGAGAGGAATGGAGGGAGCTGGTTGTTAAGTCATCAGTGGTGCCCCAACGGTCGGCAAGACTACGGGATATAGATAGATAGATAGATCACGTGGAAACACAGCCGACTTGGATTGTTAGGTATACGTAGTACAGCAACTCCTCCCTGGCCCACGAGAATTGACAAACAGACAAAGCGTCAATACAGAAGAACACTTTCCTCAAGGGGTTTTCATTTGAAAAATCAAACACTTTTTTTTTCTGCGATTAGTGTTAATAATTATGTGAATACAAGGCACTCAGGCCCTTACTGGGCGCACGAGGCTCAAGTGTGATGTTAACCCCTTAAAGTTCGATGCTAAAACTTTAACTGCCGGGGCAAGGCAAACGCTACTTAGCGACAAGAAACATCAACCCTCATGAGACAAACAGTCGCGGGGGCTCATGAGGTTTTATGTCTCTTGTTAGTCCTATTTCCTTGATGCCTAACCTTGCCTCAACTGTGTTATGTTTGTGTTGTCTGTCAGTGTGGAGTTGTTTCAGACGCGAAATTCGTGATCACTGGCAAGTAAGGGGTTAAAGATATGCGTGTGTAAGTGTGTGTAAATGTGCATACGTGCGTGCGTACGTACGTGCGTGCGTGTGTGTGTATTTGTGTGTGTGTGCTTGTGTGTGTGATTTGGGGCGTGGGTGCATGTTATGCCGTGTGCGTGCTTGTGTGCATGTGCGTGCACATGTTGTGTGTATACGTTAATGCGTATATGTGCGTGTGTGCGCGTGTGTGTGTGCATGTGTGTGTGTGTGTGTGTGTGTGTGTGTGTGTGTGTGTGTGTGGCTACGTGCGTGCGTTCGTGTGTGTGTGCATGTGTGTGTGTGTGCGTGTGCGTGTGTTTGTCTGTTTGTGCGAGCGTGCGCACGTGTGCATGTGCGTGCATGCGCGTATATGTGTTTGTGTGCGTGTGTGTGTGTGTGTGTGTCCGTGCATTTTTCTTTTTGTTTTACAATATTATTATAAAATAAAATATCTCTATTTGTTGAACATGAAGGTATTGACACATTTCATACGCTAAATCAGAATATCCATACTACCAAGGTCTTTCATGTCATTTCGCCGTCATAACTCGATAAAGTGCGCTGTTTAACCCGTTACATCCTGAGACTGACTTTTTAAAAGTCGCTTAACTCATTCAGCCCGACGCACGTACTCCCAAATTTTCGATGCGTGATCTAACGACAATGCACCTGTTGCAGGAGATGGATCGACCATGATAATTCAAAGGTAGTGCCAGATTAGCTTGGCGCCGACAGGCGCCAAGCTAATCTGACACTACCCTTGAATTATCATGGTCGACCCATCTCCTGCTGTAGTGCGTCAGGGCTGAATGGGTTAATGTCATATGAAGGCTATATTACAGATTAGGTGATAGATCAACAATTTTAGTTGAATGGTGGTGCCAGAATAGCTTGGCCCCCTCCAAGCGCCAAGCTATTCTGGCACCACCCTTGAGCTATCATACAAGCCAGTTTTATTTCAAACGATCAGGGTGATAAGTGTTAGCAGCAAATAACCACCTGCAGTTAGGTGGTGTTAAATGTTTCTCAGCAGCGAAGGGTTTCTATTTAGGAATTATCGCACTCTTCAGTGACGATTTCTTATATTGACGTTTCCAGGAGTTTGTCTCGCGCTAATAAGAAGCTGTCACATGCCTCTTTTGTATGCCGGTATTTGCTTGATGAGGATACAAAGACGAAACGCATGTTTTCAGGACTGTTTTTTTCTTGTAATCTCACTGATCCTCTGTATATTTAAAACACGTAATTAGCGACGACGGGCATTTCTCGCGCTAATAAGAACCTGTCAAACGTCAGTTTTGAATGCTGGAATTTGCCTGATGAGGGTGCATAAAATAAACTCATGTTTTCAGAACTGTTTTTCTGTTGTTGTAATTTCAGTGATCTCTTGTATATCTATAGCACACAATTTGCGAAGTCGGGCATTTCTTAGACAACTCCTTATTTGCTGCATTTGAGCAGACAAGCTGTATCACACACGTGTGTGATGAAGCCTAAATGCGTGAACGGCTGAGTGTGCACAATAGTGTCTTGTATAAAGTCTGGTCCAACAAAGTATGGGAACATGCGATATTATAAGTTATTGCTAGCAGATGTTTGGTACACGGACCCTTGTAGGCCTGAGGGAAGTCAAAGGAACCATTGTACCCGAAGGCCGAAGGCCTGAGGGGTACAATGGTTCCTTTGACCTCCCGAAGGCCTACAAGGGTCCGTACAGCAAGCCCCTATTACCAATAGCGTATTTGTTTTCATTCCTCCACAATTTTAGTAAAAGAACTCAAGAAGAAATCTTTAAACCTGGATCAAGCCAGTCATGACTGAGACAAAGGAATATACATTTCTACATACTAGATCTATGACGTAATATAAAATATTGCATGACGTTGCCATCTCCAGTAGTGTGCTTCTTGTTTTGAACAACACTAAGTAACGTTTTACTTTAGAACGTTTTTATGATCTTTTATAGAACAAAACTCACAACTAAGGTGCGTCACAAAGAGGGCTACAAGAAGTCCGCCATTTGTCCTACAAGGGTTTTGTAGCTCGGTCATGTGGTACAGTTTTTGCTAAAGCGATTAGTCGTGTGACGTAGGGATGAAAGCAATGAAACTTGACCTACTTTAAGCTCACGCGCATTGACACCATTTCATAGTCACGACTGGCACTCTGGCGTCATGTATTGCTCTATTACATCATCATGTAGGAACATTTGTCTGGCATCCAAAATATTGACGTCACATTACAAAGTAAATTACGTCAAGATCTTTGTCAAGACAAAAAGGAAAAAGGTGAGTAAGAAAAATATTCTTACTTCGGTGTTTATGTGATACTGAGAATCTCACTCTCGTGGTCTTAAAACCTACTCCCTTTCGTATCACCTAAATACCATTGTAAAAATCTTTATTTATCATACCATATAAAATGTAAGTGTATCGTCATATATATATATATATATATATATATATATATATATATATATATATATATATATATATATATATATATATATATATATATATATATATATATATATATATATATATATATATATATATATATATATATATATATATATATATATGTTTTCCTCCCTACGTCACACGACCAGTCACTTTAGCGCAAACCGTACCATGTGACCGTGATATAGGTCACGGTATACATTTAAATTGGGAAGGTCAGGCAGTAAGAGGCTCCGTGTTTTTAAAAATAATTTTTGCCTTGTTTGAAAATTTGCAGTTGGGCTGACTGTTGGAATTTGCTGGAAATTTGTGGTTAGCTGAGAGGAGACATGTTTGGTGCTTTGATTCATACCATCCTGAGCTTATCCAGTGGACATTTGTGGGCCTATGTTGAGTTGTCTTTGACGTAGTGATTTGAGGGGCACGCTGATTTCAGCTGTGCTTGGGTGTGGGGTTGGTAAGGAACCAGTTTCATAGCCAAGAAATGAGACGGGTCATGTGCTGTTTTTTTTTTGTTGTATTTTGTGCATGGCAAATGTGCAGCTGGTGGGCGATAGTGTTTTTTAGGGAATTGAACATTTAGGGGATGACTGGGACTGACTAAGGCTAAGAGACTGGACAGTACGGAAACACCACTGTGGTCCGTGGCCTGTCAGGTGCACCACATGTCATATGCGACATAGACCGGAAACTGGTTTAGTGTAACCAGATCATTGAGTTTAGATGTTTGCAGTTGGAAAAGTAAGAAAATCATGAAAAATTTGAAATTTTGCCAAAAAACGCTGTGCATGCAGTTTTATAGGCGTTTTGGCATGTTTTGCGCGGCAACACCCTGTTTACCTGCACTGTGAGCTAGGTTTAGTGTATTTGCTCATTTATTTTTTGTCTTACAGGTAGTCATGAGTCTTTCCTTCGACCATGAGCTGTGACCTTTGATCTTGACCTTGAAAGGGGTGGGGTTTGGGGTGTTCAGTTTGATAAATGCGTTAAAAAAAATTCACTCTTTCAGTTATTGAAGTTGTGTGGGGTGGGTGTAGGGTGGGGTGGGTAGGGGTTTGGGTTGGAGGTGGGGGGGGGGGGGGTAAGAGGGGGGAGGGGGGGGGGTTGGGGGCTTAAGGTCAAAGGTTAAGATAAAAACTACAATGAAACAGTGTTAGCATGTGCATTTCCTCAGACCGCTGACCTCGGAGTGAAATAAGCGGCCAAATTTTTGTGACATGCAGAAGTGTTACAGTGGAGTCCGCTTAACACGAATTTCTGGGGACACGGAAAATCACTTCGTGTTAACCGTATTTCGTGTTAACCGATATGGCCTCAAAATTTATCACGGCCCTCCCGGCAAAAAAAAAAAGTGTGTAAGAGATGCGTGCATGAATGAGTACGAGGTTAAAAGTGCACATTATCGTACTTTGATGTGCATACCTTCAGCTCGCTAGGAAAACACAAGGAAACGTGTTCAGCTCACATATTTAATGTAAAATCCATCAGGTAAAATCCATAGTAAGTTACAATCCATCAGGTAAAAGCAACACAGGCTGAATTACAATCCCGCATCGGTAAATGGGTTGTGTTGGTACACGAATGATACAACATGAATACAGTTCAGAAGTGCTAGCAAATGAGAAGACGGATTACAACAGCCGAAGGCTATTCAGCCAATCACAGACTAGAGTTCGCTCTGATCTGTTATGTGTACTCCACAGCGCGAGAGCGACACGTGAATTTGGTTTTCGGTGAATGGAATCTGTGTTCGTGTTAAACAGGTGAATAATAGTGAAATTGCTCTGGTTGGGAACCGAAAACAGCTTCGTGTTAAGCGAAATTTCGTGTTAAGCATTTCGTGTTATCAGTGGAATTTTAATACAGAATAAGAAGGCCGTTGGCCGGGAATGCAAAAACGTTTCGTGTTAACCGGAAATTCGTGTTAAGCGAGTTCGTGTTAACTGGACTCCACTGTATTTTGCATGGTACTGCTACACTGGTTGCATCTGAGGTGTCATTCTGCTGTAATTGTCATGAGGGATGTCTCTGGTGTCTTTTCTAAACCAAACACAAGCACTTGTACACTGAGTAAAGCTCATTTGAGTGCATTGTTATGGGACCAGCAGTTGCAGGCACCAGTACAGGGTTTTACAGAAGTGTTCACAAGTTTGGCACACACATGCCTACTGCATCTACAAGATGAGCTGAGGTGTTTTGAGACTCTGACAAGTGTGTTTTATATAAAAATGAACTGTACATAACCATTTTTCTATGCTATCTCCTCAATCAGCACTCCAGACACTTGTTAGCGTATGCGGCGTGTCCCGCGTAGCATAGTTTTGGTTGTTTTGTGTAGTCTTTTCCCTGTGGGATAGCTCAATAGACTTGATGTTTAAATTGCAGAGCTGTTTCATGACCCCTTTTGCCTAGGGAAAGATTGCCAGCAGCATATAGGGCATGGCAGCTGGTTACAGGCCTCTTCCAGCTTGTTGTCACCAGACAACAGGGTCAATGAGGATGCCTGGGTGTTGTCTTTTGGGCTGCCCTAAGATACACAAGGAAATGGCCTTGGGTCTCAAAGCTAATTTTTCATCAGTGTCAGTGTCATGGTAACTTTTTAAAGTTGTCCAGCCCACCAGAAGTCAGTTTGACTGTATTGCATGCGTGTGTAAACTTGGGAAAACAGAAAAAGTAGGGGGGTAGGCAATGGAAAAATATGAAAAAAAAAAACACTTTCATCTGCCTGTGTCTCATATGCAACATTTCTGAAGATCAGATATATTACTTGATGTACATGCCAATTTTGGAGGCATTCTGACCATATCTAGGCTGTTTTACATGGCATCAGATATGCATGATCCAACACATCAACAGCATTGTAAAGGCCACATCAAGGCACTTCACATAATGGGCCATAACATAAAGATGCAGCAACTTTCAAGGGTGTCACTTTGGGTTTGACTTAGCTATTGTCTAAGGGTTGCACTGATGGCAGATTGAATGGTGTTCAGGTGGGACAAGTTTCTCTGACAGGTCACGGTATACATTTAAATTGGGAAGGTCAGGCAGTAAGAGGCTCCGTGTTTTTAAAAATAATTTTTGCCTTGTTTGAAAATTTGCAGTTGGGCTGACTGTTGGAATTTGCTGGAAATTTGTGGTTAGCTGAGAGGAGACATGTTTGGTGCTTTGATTCATACCATCCTGAGCTTATCCAGTGGACATTTGTGGGCCTATGTTGAGTTGTCTTTGACGTAGTGATTTGAGGGGCACGCTGATTTCAGCTGTGCTTGGGTGTGGGGTTGGTAAGGAACCAGTTTCATAGCCAAGAAATGAGACGGGTCATGTGCTGTTTTTTTGTTGTTGTATTTTGTGCATGGCAAATGTGCAGCTGGTGGGCGATAGTGTTTTTTAGGGAATTGAACATTTAGGGGATGACTGGGACTGACTAAGGCTAAGAGACTGGACAGTACGGAAACACCACTGTGGTCCGTGGCCTGTCAGGTGCACCACATGTCATATGCGACATAGACCGGAAACTGGTTTAGTGTAACCAGATCATTGAGTTTAGATGTTTGCAGTTGGAAAAGTAAGAAAATCATGAAAAATTTGAAATTTTGCCAAAAAACGCTGTGCATGCAGTTTTATAGGCGTTTTGGCATGTTTTGCGCGGCAACACCCTGTTTACCTGCACTGTGAGCTAGGTTTAGTGTATTTGCTCATTTATTTTTTGTCTTACAGGTAGTCATGAGTCTTTCCTTCGACCATGAGCTGTGACCTTTGACCTTGACCTTGAAAGGGGTGGGGTTTGGGGTGTTCAGTTTGATAAATACGTTAAAAAAAATTCACTCTTTCAGTTATTGAAGTTGTGTGGGGTGGGTGTAGGGTGGGGTGGGTAGGGGTTTGGGTTGGAGGTGGGGGGGGGGGGGTAAGAGGGGGGAGGGGGGGGGTTGGGGGCTTAAAGTCAAAGGTTAAGATAAAAACTACAATGAAACAGTGTTAGCATGTGCATTTCCTCAGACCGCTGACCTCGGAGTGAAATAAGCGGCCAAATTTTTGTGACATGCAGAAGTGTTACAGTGGAGTCCGCTTAACACGAATTTCTGGGGACACGGAAAATCACTTCGTGTTAACCGTATTTCGTGTTAACCGATATGGCCTCAAAATTTATCACGGCCCTCCCGGCAAAAAAAAAAAGTGTGTAAGAGATGCGTGCATGAATGAGTACGAGGTTAAAAGTGCACATTATCGTACTTTGATGTGCATACCTTCAGCTCGCTAGGAAAACACAAGGAAACGTGTTCAGCTCACATATTTAATGTAAAATCCATCAGGTAAAATCCATAGTAAGTTACAATCCATCAGGTAAAAGCAACACAGGCTGAATTACAATCCCGCATCGGTAAATGGGTTGTGTTGGTACACGAATGATACAACATGAATACAGTTCAGAAGTGCTAGCAAATGAGAAGACGGATTACAACAGCCGAAGGCTATTCAGCCAATCACAGACTAGAGTTCGCTCTGATCTGTTATGTGTACTCCACAGCGCGAGAGCGACACGTGAATTTGGTTTTCGGTGAATGGAATCTGTGTTCGTGTTAAACAGGTGAATAATAGTGAAATTGCTCTGGTTGGGAACCGAAAACAGCTTCGTGTTAAGCGAAATTTCGTGTTAAGCATTTCGTGTTATCAGTGGAATTTTAATACAGAATAAGAAGGCCGTTGGCCGGGAATGCAAAAACGTTTCGTGTTAACCGGAAATTCGTGTTAAGCGAGTTCGTGTTAACTGGACTCCACTGTATTTTGCATGGTACTGCTACACTGGTTGCATCTGAGGTGTCATTCTGCTGTAATTGTCATGAGGGATGTCTCTGGTGTCTTTTCTAAACCAAACACAAGCACTTGTACACTGAGTAAAGCTCATTTGAGTGCATTGTTATGGGACCAGCAGTTGCAGGCACCAGTACAGGGTTTTACAGAAGTGTTCACAAGTTTGGCACACACATGCCTACTGCATCTACAAGATGAGCTGAGGTGTTTTGAGACTCTGACAAGTGTGTTTTATATAAAAATGAACTGTACATAACCATTTTTCTATGCTATCTCCTCAATCAGCACTCCAGACACTTGTTAGCGTATGCGGCGTGTCCCGCGTAGCATAGTTTTGGTTGTTTTGTGTAGTCTTTTCCCTGTGGGATAGCTCAATAGACTTGATGTTTAAATTGCAGAGCTGTTTCATGACCCCTTTTGCCTAGGGAAAGATTGCCAGCAGCATATAGGGCATGGCAGCTGGTTACAGGCCTCTTCCAGCTTGTTGTCACCAGACAACAGGGTCAATGAGGATGCCTGGGTGTTGTCTTTTGGGCTGCCCTAAGATACACAAGGAAATGGCCTTGGGTCTCAAAGCTAATTTTTCATCAGTGTCAGTGTCATGGTAACTTTTTAAAGTTGTCCAGCCCACCAGAAGTCAGTTTGACTGTATTGCATGCGTGTGTAAACTTGGGAAAACAGAAAAAGTAGGGGGGTAGGCAATGGAAAAATATGAAAAAAAAAATACTTTCATCTGCCTGTGTCTCATATGCAACATTTCTGAAGATCAGATATATTACTTGATGTACATGCCAATTTTGGAGGCATTCTGACCATATCTAGGCTGTTTTACATGGCATCAGATATGCATGATCCAACACATCAACAGCATTGTAAAGGCCACATCAAGGCACTTCACATAATGGGCCATAACATAAAGATGCAGCAACTTTCAAGGGTGTCACTTTGGGTTTGACTTAGCTATTGTCTAAGGGTTGCACTGATGGCAGATTGAATGGTGTTCAGGTGGGACAAGTTTCTCTGACAGGTCACGGTATACATTTAAATTGGGAAGGTCAGGCAGTAAGAGGCTCCGTGTTTTTAAAAATAATTTTTGCCTTGTTTGAAAATTTGCAGTTGGGCTGACTGTTGGAATTTGCTGGAAATTTGTGGTTAGCTGAGAGGAGACATGTTTGGTGCTTTGATTCATACCATCCTGAGCTTATCCAGTGGACATTTGTGGGCCTATGTTGAGTTGCCTTTGACGTAGTGATTTGAGGGGCACGCTGATTTCAGCTGTGCTTGGGTGTGGGGTTGGTAAGGAACCAGTTTCATAGCCAAGAAATGAGACGGGTCATGTGCTGTTTTTTTTGGTATTTTGTGCATGGCAAATGTGCAGCTGGTGGGCGATAGTGTTTTTTTTTTAGGGAATTGAACAATTAGGGGATGACTGGGACTAACTAAGGCTAAGAGACTGGACAGTACGGAAACACCACTGTGGTCCGTGGCCTATAAAAACCCCTGTAGCGAAAAATGGCGGACGTTTTGTAGCCCTCTCGATGACGCATCTTGGATGCCAGTTTTGTTCTAAGATCGCCAAACGTTCTAAAATACAAAGTTACTTAGTGTTGTTCGAAACAACAAGCATGCACTCAGTACTGGAGACGGCAACGTCATGACATATTTTAAATTACGTCATAAGTCTATTATCTTTGACGTCAGTCATGTCCGGCGTGATCCAGGTCGCAAGACGTCTTCTTGATTTTTTTACGAAAATAGTGGAGGAATGAAAACAAATACGTTATTGGTCGGAGGATTTCGCTGCATGGACCCTTGTAAGCCTTCGGGAGGTCAAAGGAACCTTTGTACTCCTCAGGCCCTCGGCCTTCGGGGTACAATGTTTCCTTTGACCTCCCTCAGGCCTACAAGGGTCCGTGTAGTGAACCCCTCCGACCAATAACTTATAATATATCACTTCCAGCTTGTCAGTACTGCCTACGCACATATTTTGCGTCATTTACATATCAAATTCACCCTATAATTTTACACCTGGGATTATGTCTGGCGGCAAAATGGACGCCCTGAAATTTGGGCATAGGCTGTTGGATGGGTCTTGTGCATGGGAATGCATGTCTTTGTCAGTTTATCACACCTTGGGTCTCAGCATAGTATACACACTTTTTTCGCATCATTAGCATGCTAATATCTGGATATTACCCCTTCTTCCTGCCACAGAACACACATTGGTGTTTCTAAAATCTTTATTCAATCAACGAGCAAAAGCTAAAACCGTCCAGGAAGCGTGGATACAAATCGGTATCAACAAGAAGCATAGATCCTCATGAGCCCCCGCAGTCGCGGGGGCTCATGAGGGTCTATGTCTCTTGCAGATGGATCGCGTTCACCTTTTGTCGACGGTGAAGGGGTTGAGTGTGGCGGCAACGTGGACGCCCGTGATGGCAAAATCTTGACTTCGTCTGTGGGTCGATATTGCAAGCTGTGAAACTGACTCCTCAGCATTCAGTGGATGCTGACAGTGTCTTGTGTGTGTTTCGGGTCAAATGTCCTTGTGGCTGACCTGCTTAGCTCATTTAGCCCGACGCGCGTATTTCCCAAACTTTGGAGGCGTCATCTAACGACTATGCATCTGTTGCAGGAGCTGGATCGACCATGATAATTCAAGAGTAGTGCCAGATTAGCTTGGCGCCGACAGGCGCCAAGTTAATCTGGCACTACCCTCGAATTATCAAGGTCGACCCATCTCCTCAGCTGCTATAGTGCGTCAGGGCTAAATGAGTTAACCCCTACACTGCAGATAGAAATCGAATTCCACCCCAGTGCAAGAGGCACAGATCTTCATGAGCCTCCGCAGTTGCGGAGGATCATGATGATTTGTGCCTCTTGCTGAAGCCGCTTTGTATAATCCGTGCTCCTTTGACGGCTTTGGGGTCTTTAGACGCTGGCTATAGAATGATTTTAAAAACGCAGTCTGCGTCCACTGGCAGTGAAGGGGTTGATGTAACTGACCAATGGCAACAGTCCATTGTGCGTAGTATTAGACGCAACAGTTTTGAATTATGTGTATTTTCAAAAAGAAAGAAACCTACTGGTCATGATTTGATGCTGATGTATTTGTCGCATTTTTCAGGCTATAGATTTTGTATATGACACGGTTCAAATCAGTGCAACACATGCTGATCCAGAACAAAGCTGCAGATTCAGCCAGTAATGGGAATCGCCCTGCATCAATAGCTGCGAAGGTGTTGTATGGCGTTGCCGCCGGCAACGCTATATGACACGTTTGCAGCTATTGATGCCGGGCTTCTTGAAGGAGTTAATGACAGAGGCGACCAGAGTTGCTTCAGTGTTTGAATAGATACATTAATTTACGTCACTGATACACATCAAAGATGAAGTAACCTATTTTGCTTATTTTTGGGGAGGACACTTACCCAAAAATATGCGTTTTTTGTGGACAGTATATATTGAATATTGAATATTGACTGTTTTAAAACTGACATTTATGTTTTATTTTATTTCTGATGAGCTGAGCGTCAGTTCTGCCTTGTTAAATGACAGTAAGTGTATTTTTGTTTACATTGTCTTTGTAATTCGATGAAATCTTGTTTTGGCACACACACAAATCGACTCACTAGTAAGGTTAGTGAGGTTTCTTTTACGTCGAACGAATCTCAACGCCGAATGAGAGGGAAAGTCATGAAGGGTAACTAGCTTGTACCACAATACTCCAAAACATCTCCAAGGGGTATAGAGAGTCTTGTAGACGTTTGGAGTGATTTCCCTCTCTTTCATTGTTGGGGGGTCGTTCTTTTCAAACGTAACCTCACATCTTTCTATTATCTTCTCACTTATGATGGCTCCAGGCACTTCAGTGCCGATGGAACTTGTTATTAAGGAGTGGCCGGGCGCGTCGATCCTCGGGGCCAGGCGCATCGACCCTGGGCCAGCCGGGCGCATCGAACCCCTCAGAGAACCGCTAATTACCGTGGAAAAGAGGATAAAGTACTAGCAGTGAAGAGTTCACGCAAGATCATTAACACTCAAGCTACCTTTCCATAAGCATGAATACGATACCAATACGACCAGAACTCGATACGGCAATGTAACCTTCGTTCAAACATTTTGGAGTGCGTGTTTCCATACGAAACGTGCGACATCCGAATTCCGCCTTGATGTGACGCAAAGATGAGAATGGCGTGAGAACTTTTGACAGATGACACAATTTACGTCATACTTTTTTTTCCGGTCGGAACACAACCGACATCCGAAAAAAAACACTCCCCTGAGCGAACAAAACTTTCGTGTCGTGTTGTTTCGCAGTCGGGTGAGAAAATCAGTACAGCATGGGACAAATGGAAACATGCAATCTTAACCCATTCAGCCCTGACGCTTTACAGCAGGATATGGATCGACCATGATAATTCAAGGGTAGTGCCAGATTAGCTTGGCGCCTGTCGGTGCCAAGCTAATCTGGCACTGCCCTTGAATTATCTTGGTCGATCCATCTTCTGCAACAGGTGCACAGTCGATAGATGACACCTCCAAAATTTGGGAAATACGTGCGTTGGGCTGAATGAGTTAAAAACGACTTTCAAGAATTGTTCTGTCTCGGACCAGCTTCGGATTCAGATCGCATTCGCATCGTATTCGTGCTTAAGGAAACGTAGCTTAACTCGTAGACCAAGCGCATACTATGGTAATGCGTTTGTTTTCCATGCTACGGTGGAAGTTTTACGCGCTGGGGTCAAGGTGTAAAAGGCGTGTTCAAACTGGGGATTTTTATTTCGGTCAAACGACGAAAACGATTCACCCCAAGCAACTGATCCGCTCAACTTACAGTGTGCTCCGTTAGATCCAAGGTGAACCCAGCCTTTCCGAGAGAGCGTGAGGATCCAAAATATATTGAGTGGATAAAGTGCATCCAAAAGTCTCAACCACCGTGTCCAAGGCCTTCGTGTTAGACCCACAAGAAATGAGGCCTCGTCCGGGGTTACTCGCTGTCTGATGCACGCGGTTGAGTTGCAACCAACGTCATTTTTGTTGCAAGGTATGGTTAAGACGATGTTTGCAAAGTCAAAGAAATCACTTTCGCAGGTATAAAATGGCTCCAGTCAATCAGACGATTCTCCAGATCCCTCCAGCTTAGGACCTGGTCTCACCGTAGAGCAAACGCTAGTGCAAACAAGTCACACTTGTAGCGTTTGCACTTTCGTTCAAAGGCTACAAGTGTGACTTGCGTGGACTAGCGTTCGCTCTGTCGCAAGCCACACTGATTGCTTTGCAAATGACACCTGTCTATCAGGCGATTCTTTAGATCTCGCCAGCTTAGGACCTGTTTTCACGGTAGACGAAACGTTATTCCACACAAGTCACACTTGTAGCATTTGCACTTTCGTCACACTTATAGCCTACGGCTTTTGTACGATACAGCTGTTGTATTGTATTGTATTGATGTGACTTGTGAGGACTCTCGTTTGTTATGTCGCAAGTCACATTGATAGCTTTTGCACGATACACTTGGTGTTTCTTGCAAAACGCTACAAGTGTGACTTGTTGTGACTAACTTTTGTTGTTGTTGCCGCAAGTCAAACCCGCAACAGCGTTTGCACGATACACCAGGTGTATAGTGTAAACGCTACATGCCGGCGTGACTTGTGTGAACTAGCGTGTGCTCTGTCGCAAGTCGTACTGATAGCGTTGCACGATACGCCTTGTGTTTCGTGCACACGTTACAAGTGTGACTTTTTGTGTCTAACGTTTTTTTTTTAAAATACAGTTTTTTTTAAAATATTTTGCGGCAAGTCAAACCAATAGCATTTGCATTTTTGGTTAAAAAGTTATGTGATGGCTTGATGTGACCAGCCGTATACCCTTATGACATTTCACAAATCAGGCACGTTTTGTGTTAGTTGTCAGGTGTATTTCGGGCATGTTTAAGCCTTTATTGGCTAAGGGCTGCCTTCATCAGCGTGCTGACCCTTTTGTTTTTGTTGAGTAAACCTTTGTTAGGTTTTTATGGTAGTTTGTTTTTGGTTCATTCTGCATTGTTCAAGTAGTTGATGTATTCTCGCTAACGTCACTGCCAATTGAAAGGGCTAGTGGCAAGTAGAAGATAATGTCAGTCGGGGCGCAGCCACTGCTTATTGTATGAGCTAGTGTTGCGTAGATGGCTTCTTGGTTGTAGTTCAGTTTTGTTTCCACCACTGCCAATTGGTAGGGCTAGTGGGGAGTAGAAGAGCTGCTCTGTCGAGGCGCTCCCACTGCTATTATTGTGAGAGCTAGTCATTCAAGTTGGAAAGTAACTGTGCGGCGTTCTTGCGTTTTGGTTCTTCAGTTCTCTTCCCGCAGTGCTAGTGGACGCTGCTCGAACATGGCCTGCCGGTTCAGTTTTGAAAGCTCGTGCCGTCAACTGTATAAGCTTGATGCGGGTTTGTCACGTGACTCCTCCTTTCTCTAATTCCATTCGTGGCTGGCTGCAAACTGAGATGCGTCTTCTCGCACTGAGCGCGTCGGCCGGCATGGTCCAGAAGTGGCGGTGTGTGCAGCAATTCGCCCGGTATACTTCTTATGTTGTGCCATCATAAGGACCAGTAGGTCTGTTTCCTTATTTGTAGGAAGGTGGTGGGGTTCACTCCGTTGTTGCTGTACTTCTCGCATTCTGTGGTCAGCCTGTATCTTGTTTTGTCTTTCCATCATAAGGACCAGTAGGTCTGTTTCCTTATTTGTAGGAAGGTGGTGGGGTTCACTCCGTTGTTGCTGTACTTCTCGCATTCTGTGGTCAGCCTGTATCTTGTTTTGTCTTTCCATCATAAGGACCAGTAGGTCTGTTTCCTTATTTGTAGAAAGGTAGTGGGGTTCACTCCGTTGTTGCTGTACTTCTCGCATTCTGTGGTCAGCCTGTATCTTGTTTTGTCTTTCCATCATAAGGACCAGTAGGTCTGTTTCCCTATTTGTAGGGTTCACTCCGTTGTTGCTGTACTTCTCGCATTCTGTGGTCATTTTTGATTAAAAGGTGTCTGTACATCGCACATCACTACGTGATGTCTTGATGTGACCAGCCGTCTTTGGTAAAAGGGGTGTCTGTACATCGTACGCCACTATGTGATGGCTTGATGTGACCAGCCGTATACCGTATACTCTTCCGTGCACGGCTGCAGCAATCCTGTCCTCACACTATTTCAGTACTCCGTTCCCGCGGCACAGGTGTCATAGTGTGTCTGATGTTTATGTTTATGAGGGGGGTTCCAGGGGTTCCCCCCTCTCCCCTTTCCCTTCCCCCTTAATTTTCGGCCCCTGGAAGCAAGGTATAGCGTCGGGGAGGCCTGTTGTATCAGGTTGAAGTTCCAAACAAAAAGTTGGAGCCCCCCGCCCCCGAGGTAATTGATCCGCCCCTGGGTTTTAATGAAACATTTGCCATACAATTCTCTGAACCTTTCGAGCTATCGGATTGAAAAAAAAAGGAACAAGAAAAAAATACGATTTTTTAAATATGCAAGTTTAACAATCATCCGAACTACATGAAAACGTTGCTAATAACAAGTTCATATGTATGAACGCATCTTCTGATGCAACCACCACAGTATTTGTTATATAAATTACTTCACTTACAACAAACTGCGGATAAAACTATAAAAGATAAATGAAGCGTTTTATCCGTAGTTAACTTTAATCTCGTTCCTTTTGTACAGGTGTTGAGCTCAGTGTTTACAGGTGTGCACCTTGGTTTATGAACACCTTCAGCTGTATGACGATGATCTTATCCATAGAACGATGTATCTGTGCCGTCCCACCGCTCAAGGCAAAAATGTTCTCCTCGTTCAGGTAAATTTGACTGCCCGTGTGCTTGTTATATGATTCAGGACCTTCCCGCCACAGGCCGAAAGATCCAAAATCTCTGACAAACACATAATGATTGGCAATTACTGTGGAATCGAATCTTGCTTTTTGTAGACTTGGTTTGGCTCCGAGGCTCTGCCGAATAACTCTGTTACTTGGCATGCGATTAAAATACGGAAAGTGACAGTTTCAGGATTCCCTCCTTCTTTTCATAACATTATGCATCCTGACTTTGAAGAAGGCTCAAACACAGAATGCAAGTACATTTTAATAAACCAATATAGCACTGACACAGTTTTAAAATAGTCCCCGCATACATTCTTTATATTCTTTATAACCGCTATATAGGTGCTTTGGAGTTAGAGAAAGAAGTTTGTTTGTTTGTTTGTTGTCTACTATATTGAAAATACGGAAGACTTTGGGATGGGGCTGGTCGGAGCGAAAATAGCAACAGTGGCACCGCTGGTGCGTTTAACCTAGGTAGAGGGCGAGGTATACCGACTCAGCTAAGGTTTATGCTTCCTGTGACTTTAGAAACAACAATGCACAGTATGCAAAGTGTACTTTATAGTAACCAAAAACAAAAAAGTTACAGACATTTCCAAAATGATCCAGGCGTACATCAGATAAAAACAAGCTATACACACTGAAAAAATAACACTCTTGTAATAAATGTTTATCATGTTGACAATGGTTTTCTTATCTTATTATTGTCTTTCATTCCGATTGGTTGTACATTGCTGAACGTCCGGACGTGCCAGCACTGATAATGAAGGGGGAAAAAATAAAATAAAATAATGAACAGAATATTGAATGTATGTCGCCAGCCAGTCTAATACGCTAAATAAACTTAAGATCATTTAGCAACACACATCCAAAATCAAGAGAGATACACCCCCCCCCCAAAGAAAACACCAAAAAAACAAAAACAAAAAAACAAAACAAAAAACAAAAAAACAACAAACAAACAAAAAATTATTCAGACCCAAAAGGTGACTGCCAATCATGTAAAATGCAAAATGGTTCTCAGCGCAATACCCTGTTTTCTACAGACATACACGGATCGCCTATGGCCTGCTCTGTCTAATATTGCAGTCATTTTTTCATTTCTCTCCCGTCTTAACTCGTCAGCTATTTGTTCAGCTTCGTCCACTTCTGATCCGCCAGACATATTATTTGCTCTAGCACGGGCTAATACCTTTGACCTTCTTTGTATTAGGGCTGATGATGCCCCTGTTGTTGGTTTTCTTGGTTTTGGTATGTGCATAAAATATAAAGGCTGTCCTCCAGTCTTGCAACGGATTGTGGCATCAGCTGATTCATTGTGTGGTTTAGTGCCGTCTGACATTTTTGTACTTCCTCCTTTGTCAATGGCATCTGCAGTTCCTGGACAGGTCGAAGGCTGGGTCGTTTGATATGTGGAGATGTGGCTATATCGACACCCGTTTTTTCAATGGGTGAAATGGCTATTTCATGCGTCCGCTTGGCTGGTGGAGATGGGGTCCACACTCTTTGTAACGGCGACGTTTGAGCATCGACTGTGCATGGCGTTTTACGGGGAGTAGACGTCGGCAGAATAAAAACGTGTATACCACTATCACCTTCATTAGTGCTGTTATTAGTGTCAGTGTTATGAGTGTCACATTCCGCGGATTGAAACGATCGTTTGTCTTTCCATGCCGGGAACCCCGCTTCGCTGGTCGTCCTCCTTTACCTAGCTGCATGAAGTGAACACACGCGACACACTCTTCAACACTCGTATTTGGATCGAACATGGTCCAAATGTGTTGTGATGAGGCAATATCAGACGCCGCATTTTGCGTTGTCTCCTCGGACACACGTGTTTCAGTCGAGTCTATCCGTTTCATCCGACAATAGCAACTCCTACACATTGTTTTGGAGTGCATCATGTCTTTGTCTTCCTGGATATTAATTCCTTAACACTTGTGGATTAAGTGTTCATAATTGATACAAAGAAATGACTTTTTATCACTGTATCTCTTTTGTGATCTCTCGCCACATATTCTGCACAATGCATTTACTCTCATTGCATGGAACACACCTGTGTGTACACAGACTGTACGCGTTTCATCAGACTCCATCATGATCAAAAGTTAAATCAAAAGTACATTTACAAGGTTGACTGTTAGTGTTACACTATTTCCCAAGAAAGAAACGTGGCTATCTCCTCAATAGTATCCGTGTAACTAAGCCCTCTCTTTCCCCAATTCCGAGAGTGTACACCAAGTCGGATGTCTGGAACTTGTCTGTCGACACCTGTCAGTGACCTCATTAATTACCCTCCTGCTTCCGTCCTCCACCATGAAACCAAAATCCATTAAGTGATACGTACTGTAGGCATGCTAACCCTTATGCATGCAAGTGTGTTTCACTGGGAAAAGTAGCGTCTTTGTGTTATGGCTGTGGGAACTTTGTTAATTTCACAATAAATTCTCGTTCTCGTACATCAACAAATTCCCGTTCTCTTTATTTTCACCATGACCTGCTACACAAGTGCAAGTCGTAATGTTGTCATGTTTGGTATCAGTGTGTAGGTGAGAATTAGAACTTTTGAACGATGTTGCTTCCACAACAGTCACTTTAGGCAGAGATGTGTTATGAATACAATAGGTAGTTGTTATAGCGGCAGAGAGCCGGTCACGCCGTGTGTACCGCACAGTAGCAGGTGCGATATAAATAGAATGAGCGGGCGAGAGTGGAATTTGACCTCGCGGCAGCCTTATCTCTCTGGCAGCTGGAAGCGAACTAAGTGTCAGCTATGGTAAAGGCGTGAGGAGCCGACGCAGAACTGTCATCATCAAAACTGTCTAGTTTGTCATCAGGCTCTGGACGTCTTTTCTCGGTCATGCTCATTGATTCCTGTGTTGTTGACTTGCTATTTGCTTCATTCACAGGTGCTGTTTCCCCAGAGACCTCTCTGTGAGTTTCTGATGTGTTTTCATTGTCAAAGTCAATCTCTTCATCATCGCCCAGTTCAGCTCTAATGCAACTCAAAATCTGTCATCCCATTGTTAACTGACAGAAGAATCTTTGCCACTTTTGCCTTTTGAAGGACGTCTTGAGGTTGGCGGTAGATATGGCGATGTATCCGAATATCATGACCAAGGAAGTCTGCCAGCTGATCCTGGTCTAACTCCGAGATGGCCACGGACTGAGTCAAAGCTGCAACTTGCTTCCGTAACTGAGTAAATGTGAACATGGCTGGGTTTGACACTTGTGCTTGTAGCGCATGTTCCTTCAGAACATCATGGCCTCTGTAAAGCCTCTGACCAGAAGGTGTGGCAAAGATGTACTGGGAACCGGCGAGAGCTGGCACTGATTGCCTCATTTGAAGGATTCTGTCCACAGTTGTCATCATCTTCTTCGTCAGCAAAATGGGAACACTCCTATTAAACTTGCCCCTGATTTCCACTCGCTGAAAATGATTCACCATTTTCTTCTCAACCTCTGTGAGACCTTTCAAGATCGATCCAATCTTAGCATTCTGGAAGTCTGATACCTTCATTCTCTGAACTTCTCCCCCTCGTTTTTGGTTGAAAAGTGATACAGCGCAAAGAGTTGCTTTAACCACTGTCCGATAATCTTCCGAAACCATCCTTGTCTCAAGAAGCTGTTGGACCTTCCTCACATCTTCACATGATGGGATCAGCTTGGGTTTGTTCATGGTCATTTTCCCGACCGACTGGGCTGCTGTAGCTGACATACAATCGTACCAGTCCCCGGTGAAGACAGAGTCAAAGCGCTACGCCTCAGAGAGCTACTGTCGCCACCTGTCATCTGAACCATGCCCAAGCTGTTTGGATGCCAGCGACTGTTTGATGTGTGAACATTTTTTCAAAGCATGGCCTATGCGCATTGCAAGATTGCCTTTTTTGAACTGATGTGTGTCCTCATCAAATTCTGCTAGCTCTTTTACAGCCAGTACAATATGATCAAAGCTAGCTGAATTGACCACAGCATTTAAACTTGCGATTTTCTTTTCTGACCTCACTCTAAGAATCTTTAATAGTCTCCCTAACTGTCGCATCCTGGAGCTGATTTCCCAGCCGTGTGTTTTTCAATGTCCCTGCGGTCAAATAATCTCTTTCCATACTCCAGAAGCAAGGGGTTAGTTCTGATGAGACGGCTTATCTCATCATCTCTCTGTCTGGCTAAAACCTTATGATAGAAGGAAAAGTCAACGTCTAAAGGTATTGGAAGCATTAGCCTCCCACGTTGAGCAGCCTCACCTCTCTTAGCGAACTGAAACCCTCCTTGTTTCTGACAGCAAAGTTTTGAGTGTACAGAGATCAGCTTTTTTTGATAGAGCCCTTTGCAATGGCTACAGGCGAGAAGGTCGTCTACCTTACTAGTTTTGGTGCGATACTTAGGAATCAAACATCCTGATTTCTTTTCAAGAACTGCAACATTATGCATGTAATCACCCTCATCTTGTATTCTGATCCATGCTTGACGTCTCAGCTTAGTCCCTTTTTTATCATCAAAATTTTAGCAACGTCTGCCTCATCTGCATGGACATCGTGTAAGTGCGTGCTCATTTTCAAAACAAGCTTGCCACAAAATTTGCATGCATGTTTCTTGTCCCATTTGTACTTTCCTTTCCCTCTCTGCGACACGTGCACACCCGTTTCTTTGGTAAGCGCTCTTTCCCCACCCCCAACATCATGTTCCTTCTGCCTATCCACATTGTCATTGCCACCCCCTAATTCATCCCCTAAAGCACACTGCACCTTGCTTCACTGACACCTGCCCACCCTGAACCAGCCACTTTGAAATCTAACATATTCAATACAATACTGTCTGTGTCAGAGACCCCGAGATTGATGGCGACACACCGTCTGAATCCTGTGAGCTCGAGCCAGGAACAAACTCCTCGTCATCACTGTGACCCATAGAGGAGATCACAGATACAAATGACCCCATCCAGAAGCACTTCATAACGGACTCCACCAGAGTGTTCGCGTGGAGACTAGCTCTACATAAACGCTACCTCGCGCATCCAGCCCCTGGAGTATCAGCATCTTGGGAAGACCGAAACAAGAACAAGAAACCCATTGACTCCTCCATCCAACCCCCCTATCATGACGCCATGAACAACACATTGATTCAACTAAATGATGGAACCCCCGATGGAGATGTAACCATCACTATCTACTATACGTCCTATCTGATAAGAGTGCAGGGAAAAAACTGCAAGCAGTGGATAGATGAAGAATTTCTAGTTGTTCAAGAAATAGTAGAGGACACTGTATCTAGTTCCAGTCTACTGTCCCTCTACCCACCCTCCCCTCAGACACCGTCATCACCCCAATTCTTTAAAAATGAATTAGCATCTGCCATCGCCCAACCTCCAACCACCCTGCACCACGGAGGTATCCCACCCCAATATCCGCAAGCTCAAACCACCAACACCTTCCAGCCTGACACTTTCCCGCTCACCCTGACGCTTGCATCATCTAACCCCTTCCCCCTGCCTACGTCTGTCCCCTCGTCTGACGTCACTAACGACAGCAATCCGCCCATAGCCACGCCCAGTCCACCCGACGGCGAGATCTCTGATCCTGTCCAGGTCCTGTCCAGCACTAATCCCTCTTCAGCTGGAATGACTGACGGATCCACAGGTGGTGAAATTAGCGACTGTGAACAAGTGGGCCTCGCGTCCGCTGATAGGATTAACGTCGTAGCATCGCACTCTGGCCTTTCACTCTGCCCAGCCAATGTTGCATCACCCCTATCCCTATCCCTTTTGCAACAACAGCTATCGGATGCCACGGCCTGTATCCGAGATCTGAAGACAGAGCTGCAGACTGTTACATCTGAATTAGCCACTGTCAAGCAGCAGTACGCAGCCCTTATTACCCGCCAGGATAGGTTTGACAGCGACCTAAAGGACAGTGCAGCAAAATTCAAACATGATGTCCAAGCTACTGACCTGTGTCTACAAGAGCACGAAAACTCAACAGCTAGTGCTGTTGAGAAACTGAATCATGAACACAAAGCCTTGACCACGCAGGTGACAAAACTTGCACTTAGCAAGGAGACGCAGGGTGCTACACTTCGGGAGCTGAGAAAGCAGGTGGAGTCATTATCAACATCACTCCACTCTAAAATCTCACTATCTGTCCAACACTGCCCTGAGGCAAAGAACCACCCACCACAATCCCCTTCCATACCCCGCCGCCCTGGTACCAGCGACCTCGGCAGTGTGCAACACTCTCCTGCAACTGCTAAAACAACCAAGGCCCTGCAGCATGAGTCGACAACAGCCAGCGTGACACTTGGTTCAGCCGTAACTGTCACGACGCAAAATCGCTTTGCAGCCCTCTCCGACGACCACAGTGACCAAAGTACCGATGGATTAACACTGTCCCAGGTCGCCGAGCAGACAGTCTTAAAAACGTCCTGTACACCGCCACCAAAGACACCATACGACCATCTATGTGCCATGAACATCAGACACCAGTCAAACGTCCTTCTGCTTGGTGACTCTATTATGAAGCGAGTGAGCGAGCGGAAGATGTCGTCCAAAGACTGTGTCGTACAAAACCTGGCGGTCTCTGGCCTCAGTGTTGAGGCTTTGAGCAAATGGCTCGCCACCCTCTCACCTTCTCAACACGTACGCCACGTTGTGTTTCACGTCGGGATTAACAGCTGTAGGGACACTCAGGGTCACGCTACTACTAACGCGTGGCTACAACTAATCCGCCTGGTGTCCGCCGCTTTTCCGCGCGCTACATTACAGGCCTCTTCCATCGTCCCTCCTTTTAGCAGTCACCACGCCCTGTCACGACCTGCGCGCATGTCAAACGCCAACCTGAAACAGGCCTGTCTGAAACGCGTGTACAGTTTGTTGACCACACTTCCAGCTTCCTGACCAAGAACGGCGCCCCCAAGCAGGTCATGTATAGACGCGATAACACAATGAACCACCCGAGTGACGAGGGCATTAAGCTGATTGCCCTTAGGATCCGTTACGGTGACCCTCCCCACGCCCCCTACCACTAGCTGAGAAATGCCGGGGAGCCCGGCCAAGGGGACGGGCCTAATCCAGCCATCAGCCGAAACGGTTCACGTGGCGATAGCAGACGGCTCAGCAACCCGTCTTTGATGTCTGCCGCCTTGAGCCAGCAGCGGCCGCCCGTCACTCGCCACACGCCCACCAATCAGCCCAACCAACCACCACCCGAGAGCGTGTCAGGTTCACAGCCCGGCGGCGTACAGCAGGGCCGTATCTACGCGACTCCCCGGTTCCAGACCACCGACTTCCCGCCGCTGCAGCCGTCAGGGACAGGACCCATTGTCCCACCAGCGGCGGAATCACCTACAAACGCCTGGGGCGCGAAGCAAGCGGCTGGAGCCATGTTTTTGGACCAACCACAAATCCAAGCACTAAAGCTGCTCGCGCAGTTTTTACAATCACTGTCGTAATCGGCGTCCCACAATCCCTGTCACATTCAGTTCCCACTGAACGAATCTTCTGCAGTTCTTGTAAGTTGTGAACTACATACAAATGGCGGACGAAGGGTGATCCATGACAGCGTGGGTGTTGCGCCTTGTCAGCTATGCACCTTTGCATGGCTCGCCAGGTGCGGCACTTTTGTCGGCTTGGTCATCTATCCGTCCGCACATTGAACTGAACATGACAGGGGTCGTGCATACACGGACGCATGAGTCAGTGCGGGTGTGTGTGCGTGTTTGTGTGCGGTGTGTGTGTGTGTGTGTGTGTGTGTGTGTGTGTGTGTGTGTGTGTGTGTGTGTGTGTGTGTGTGTGTGTGTGTGTGTGAGTTAGGTGTCATCAATCAGACTCGTCTTGAAACACTGACTTTTTTTTAGTTTGTTCTCTTTGCTGATCTGACGTTAAGCCACAAGAGTGGCCGCGTACCCAGCTAACTCTACACTCACCTACACACGAGAAGAGACATGTTTACAGCACAGCAATAAATTTATTTCTGTGCTGTTCTTACTCGTTAAGGGTTTAAACTGAGTGAACTTGTACCGCAGATATCTTATGTTGATCTGATCGTGACTTAAACAGATGATATTAATTATTTCATCTCTGCATGTTTGGTCAAATACTATCATAGCAGTGCACGTGTGAGACGTGTGTTTACGGGACCTCGTATCTTATAATCGACTCGAACTCCTTACTACATGCAGCGCACTTTTGTCTTGTGTCGACTTACTTTCTATTGCTCATGTGACTGTCTATATAGACTATAGATTTTACGGGAAAAGTCAACTTACTTTTATTATTATTATTATTATTAGTTATTATTATTTTAATATTTTTTTCTTTCTTCCCGTTAAAGCGTATCTGAGCAAGTTAGATCAGTGAATATTGGCGAGTGCTCGTTACATTTTTCCAGCCTCACAAATATTCTCTTATTTGTCTTGGATAACGTAAACGCTTTGTCTAAATAACGTACTCCCCCTCCGCCCCTTTCCCCCTCTCTTTTCTGTTTAAATTTCGCTTTTTCCGTGAAGTTTGCTGTTTGTTTGCCTTACATTTGTTACTTTTATTACTCGCATACTACTTTTAGTTCCTGTACTCTACTTCCCTTTAGTTCCATTACGTATTTTTAACGCCAAAATTACCATACAAGATAATGTGCAAAAAAGGCCAAAAATTTCGAATCGGACATTTAAATGTATATCACCTGGCGAACAAAGTGCCGGACGTTTGCGTTTATGTTAATTCACCTAGTTACTTTCATCTCTTTGGTACAACCGAGACACGCCTTGCCTCCAACATCAGTGATGAGGCCATCGCCATTCCAAATTACTCCATTCTTAGGCGAGATCCGTCAGTCCAGGGTGAGACAGGTGTAGCGGTCTACATCCACAACTCAGTTAAACACATAACCCGCAGGCGCCGAGACTTAGAAACTAGCAGTGCGGAATGTATTTGGATAGAGATTAGGCAATCTAAATCCCCTCCTTTACTTGTTGGGTTTCTTTACAGAAATCCTGCGGCCAATTTTGAGTGGTATGACAACTTTGTACACTTGATTGATAAAACAGATATTCATAAAAGCGAACTTCTCCTTCTAGGGGATTTTAACATTGACACTCTTAAACCTCACCCATCATGGGAGTGTACCACTACCTTAGTCGGCCTTCAACAAATGGTAACATCGCCCACTAGAGTTACGCCATCATCAGCCACTGTTATAGACCATATTTATACAAATAAACCGCTGGCAGTTAGCAACGTTCACGTTGGTAGTCTTAGCGTAAGTGACCACTATCCGGTGAGCTGCACGTGGCTGTCCAAGCTTCCAAAACTAAAAAAAGCAAGGACATACGTGCATAACATACAGATCATTTAAAAAGTTCAATGAAAATACCTTTCTGTCTGATCTAGCTTCTGCAGAATTTACTGAAGTGTACAATGAAAATGACCCAAATAAAGCACTAGATACGTGGTATCACATCTTTCTCAGAGTGCTAGATAAACACGCGCCCTTGAGACAACAAAGAGTTAAATACGCCACTTTACCACCCTGGCTGACTGCGGATCTTATCGAGGCCATGGAGCACAGGGACGAGTTGAGAAGAGAGAAGCGCTTCACCGATTACAAGAAAGAAAGTAATCGAATAAAATCCATGGTTCTGAAGGCAAAGAAATTATTTTTCGATAAAGTTATTCACGAAAGTAAAGACTGTGCCACAATATGGCGTGCGATAAATTTAGTTACTAGAGGCACGAATAAAAGCACAACTCCTTTAACGCCGCATCTCACAGCAAACAGCTTCAACAGCCACTTCGTCTCCGTAGCAGAATCATTAATCCCGCCGGGAACTGAGTCACATGACTATGTATGCCCGGACAACTTAGTCGATTTCTGCAAGCAGAGAACTGCCGGCACAAAACCTTTCATCATACTCACTATAGCGGTCCATGAAGTTGGTAAAGTAATTACATCCTTGGAAAATAAAAAATCATCAGGACTGGATGAGATTAGTGCGAAAATACTCAAGATATCCCTCCCATACATTGTAGAGAGTATCACTTATATCTACAACCTCTGTATTAATTTTAATTGTTTTCCAGACGCATTTAAAGACGCGAAAGTAATACCTCTACCTAAATCTAAAGATCTTAGTGAAATTAATAATTTTAGGCCCATATCACTTCTAACTGTTCTGTCCAAGCCCTTAGAACGGCATATTCACAAGCATCTATCTATATACCTGGAAAGCCGAAAATTAATCTGTTCATTGCAGTCGGGCTTCAGATCAGAACACTCATGTCACACTGCGCTGATACGGATGATAGACACATGGTTATCTTCCATCAACGACTCAAAACTTACAGGAGTCATGTTTCTAGATTTTCGTAAAGCCTTTGATCTAGTAAACCACGAAATACTGATCAAGAAAGTATCCATGTACACCAACAACTCGGCGTCGTTTCTCAAATCCTACCTCGAAGGTAGAAAACAAAAGGTATTACTAAATGGCTCATACTCGAATCAAGGTTTAGTGAAGCATGGCGTATCACAGGGCTCTATTCTTGGTCCCCTTCTATTCTGCTTGTTCATAAATGATCTTCCTCTTGCGATAAAAAATGAAAGCGTTACATGTGATATGTTTGCAGATGATGCTGCTGTACACACACCAGATAAGGATATATCAAACATCAATTCACAACTGCAAAACACACTGCAAGATATTGATGAATGGTGCAGTCATAATATTATGATTTTAAACCCGGTAAAAACGGAGAGCATGGTAATTAGCACCCGCCAAAAACACCAGCTTGGCTCTCTCTCACTCAGTCTGTCCCTCCAAGGCAAAACCATCAGCCAAGTTACTAACCATCGCCTGCTAGGAGTCACGGTGGACAACCAGCTTAGGTGGCAGCTACACATCAGTAACGTTTGTAAAATTGTCTCCAGAAATCTGTACATCTTAGCAAAACTTAAACACATTACTGATATGGAGACACGTCAACTGTTCTTCAATGCCCATATTAGATCGCATATAGACTATGCTTCTACTGTGTGGGATGGTTCGAGAGATGTCAATTTGAAAAGATTGAACTCTCTACATCGGAGAGCTGCCAAACTAATACTCCCTGATCCCAGCTTAACTACTGACCAAAAATTGGCAGCCTTAAAAATTCTGCCCCTGAAAGATCATCTAATTTACAATAAGGGAATGGTTATGTTCAAGGCATTAAACGATAAGCTACCCCGATATATCACATCGCTATTTACCGTCCAGTCATCAACATACTCCAGATCAAGAAAATCCCTTATTGTGCCGCGACCTAGAATTGATCTCTATAAAACGAGTTTGACGTTCTCTGGCTCTAGTCTTTGGAATGACTTGCCTAGAAACGTCACGACATCAGCAACTTTCTCCTCGTTTAAAGTCAGTCTCATCAAGTACTTATTTTTGTCAGCAGCATCCCCGTGACTGTGCACATATTGAAAAATACTATTTCTCATTAGATCATTAATTGCGTGTATCACAGGTTTCGACTGATGACTCATATTTATTCGGTACAGCTTGTATGTAGCCAGCTACTCATATGACTGACTAGCTTAAGCCGCGTAAGCGTGTGTGTGCACGTGTGTGCGTGTGCGTTGTGCGTGTGTGCGTGTGCACACGTGTATATCAGAGATAGAGAGTGGCGTGCTCAAATGTGCATGCGTTATGTATGCGTATTAGGTTGTGTGTATTCTTATTATATTATTTTAATTAACCACACAACATGTCATTATGCCCGACCAGTAAATTTGGTAATTCCTATGTCACTTCCCCCCAACATTTTTTTTTTTTTTTTTTTTTCATTCTTGGCTTGTGCTGTGTCATGTATTTTTTTTTTCCTTCTTAGTAGTAGAAAACAATTAGTACGATAGTAACTCTGTAATCAGTAGATTAGCAAGGGCAAGTTCGAAAAATGGTTGTTACTACCAAAACTTTTACCGTTGTCAAATAAAGGATCATTGTCATTGTCATTGTCCTTGTATTGCGACGAGCTTGCACTCTCAGTCTCAGGCCCATCCCAGGCTCCATTTGCCAACTGGAAAAGGAAAGAAAAAAAGAAAGCTGCATTAGTACAAAAGCAGCCCAATTTTGGTTTAAGGGGCCTTGCACAAGAATATAAAGAGTAATCCCATGTATGACCGATTTACATATGTGTGACCTTGGTGACGAGGGCTGGCTTTTGCAGCAGCAAAATCCATGTTTTCTGAAAATGTAAGCAGTTTTCACACATCTGTCAACCCCGCGTGACCCTTTGAGAGAGGTCACTCAAATTGGTATGTTCAAAGGTCTTGCCACAAAGTATCCTTGGGCCAAGATTGAAGAATGTGGATTGAAAAGTCTCTGAGAAAATGCCACTGTTAACGTTTACCATGGACGCGGACGGATGGACAGACGACCAGTGGCCCAGAACATAAACTCACTTTTGCTTCGCACGCGAGCCAATAAAATGAAGATGATCATAGAATCACTTACCAGTTTGTAATTGGGGGCATTCCGCTACCGTCTATGCACCCTCCTACCAGACGCACCCTCCTACCAGACGCACCCTCTGCGACAGATGACGCTGGGCCATCATGCAGTTGCTGACTAATTTTGCCATGGGCCTTGGTCATGTGCCAGGAAGGGGCGTGCTTGTCCACTTCCATAGATCCCGATGGGTTTGGACATCCTGCTGCCATCCGGCGCTGGGTGTGTGCAGAAAGTGCTGAGTGTGACCAAAACGATGTTGCTGCAAACATGTCAAATACAACCATGTAAACCATTGACATTTTGAATCAGATATATAATATAATTACAGCAGTCCTGCCCCCTACGAACAATAACTGGTAATACAGTAAAATGTGACACTTCAGTTGCAAAATCCGAAAAAAAAGTATTCGTGGAAGTCTGTTCTTCGAATCGCGAGGTAGTTTTACGTACGAGGATTAAAATACACAATAAAATATGGCGCCATCTTGTTTACAGTTACAGTGGAGTCCGCTTAACACGAATTTCTGGGGACACGGAAAATCACTTCGTGTTAAACGTATTTCGTGTTAACCAATATGGCCTAAAAACTGATCACGGCCCTCAAGGAGAAAGTGTGTAAGACATGTGCGTGAATGAGTACGAGGTTAAAAGTGCACATTATCGTACTTTGATGTGCATACCTTAAGCTCGCTAGGAAAACACAGGGAAACGTCTTCAGCTCACATATTTAATGTAAAATCCATCAGGTAAAATCCATAGTAAGTTACAATCCATCAGGTAAAAGCAACACAGGCTGAATTACAATCCCGCATCGGTAAAAGGGTTGTGTTGGTACACGAATGATACAACATGAATACAGTTCAGAAGTGCTAGCCAATGAGAAGACGGATTATAACAGCCGAAGGCTATTCAGCCAATCACAGACTAGAGTTCACTCTGATCTGTCATGTGTACTCCACAGCGCGAGAGCGACATGTGAATTGGTTTTCGGTGAATGGAATCTGTGTTCGTGTTAAACAGGTGAATAATAGTGAAAATGCCCTTGTTGGGAACCGAAAACAGCTTCATGTAAAGCGAAATTTCGTGTTAAGCATTTCGTGTTATCAGTGAAATTTTAATACAGAATAAGAAGGCCGTCGGCCGGTAATGCAAAAACGGTTTGTGTTAACCGGAAATTCGTGTAAAGTGAGTTCGTGTTAACTGGACTCCACTGTACAGTGCATGCATACATGTCAAGTTACTTTTCGATCACAATCACACATGTCAGAAAAAAGAGCAACCCAATCGCGTGACAGATTGACCTTGTAATGTGTTATTGAACGAATTCCTTTCGTAGAAGAAAAAAGCTTTTGTTAAATTTGTGGGGGTCTATTATCTGTTACTACAAGACTGACTGAGCAGCACTGAGACGCGGGTCGTAGCAGACGGCGTGTCAGTTTTCTCGGCCAAATGGGCCTACTGTGCAATTGTATCTGATTGGGAGCATCTCAGTTAAATAACTGCGCTGAAGAAGTACACTTGGGCGTGCTTTTAACGAAGAAATATTGCATAAAAACAATCTTACCTGATGGAACGACGGTTGGCGGGACAATAGACAATAGAAGGGGAAACAACTCAGTTCACTCTGCGCAGCCAAACGACGCTCGCTTGCGTGGTAACACACTGGCCCAGTGCGTTTAAAACACACATTAGGTAAACCTGCAAAAATGGGACATCCAATTTTTTTTTTTCTTCTGACTTTTGAATGAAAGATAAAGCACAAACAACCCTCAGAAAAAATGGGTGCCTGACTTGGTCACCCAGAATTTTACACACACCCATTTTCCAGAAGGATGGTAAAGAAAGTCACCCATATTAGAGGTTTTGTGCACACACACACACACACACACACACACACACACACACACACACACACACACACACACACACACACACACACACACACACACACACACACACAGGAGCACAAAAGCCTCACAGTGGGTTACCTACCATTTCATGTGAAAATGGGTTCCCATATTTCTATTTATTCTAGGGCTCTGGAATTGATGTGAATGTTTAGAACTCACCTTATAACTAAGCTCTATAACTTAAAATAAAATAGACATTTTCTAGAAACAGAGCCACTAGATGCAGAAAAAATGGGTTTCTACCAATAAAGTGGGTGGGTGTCTCTCTCACACAAAAACTATCATTACAGTCAAAATGGGTGTTTCACAACATTAGGCGTCTGTAATAAGGTCAAGTGCATGGAATACTTTTTTTCACATTCATTTTTATGTTTTGTTTTTTTCAACTTAATGTGTATGTATGCATTAACATTCTTAACATTGTATGGTGCAAAACTGAATGAACTCTGGCCTGTAACCTTTCGATTATGATTTTTACAGAGGAAATCTTTTAAACATTGCTACGTTTTGTCCTTCTGAAGCAAAACAGTTTATCATGGCATTTATGTGAGAATTCTGGAAATTAAACGACTTTTAAAAAAATGTACTCTGCAGTTTGAGACAAACAGCAACAGAGCATTTTGAATATTAACCCTTATTATTCGGAATACACCAGTGTGTACAACAAGTGTGACTAAAATAGTCCAAAGGGTAGTGGCAGAATAGCTTGGCGCCTCTAGGCGCCAAGCTATTGTGGCACCACCCTTGAACTAATAATGCTATTGGTCTATGTCCTCATCTGTAAGTTCTGTAATGTAGCTTGCATATATGGCAGTGTACAAATTTGAAGCTTTTAGCCTCAGTATGATGCAGGTTAAAAAGTGTGGAAAAATATGCAAGACAGAAAAGGACCCAGACGAAAAAACTAACACTTAACTTATTCTACCCCAGACACACCAGAGCAAAATAAAGATCGACCATGATAGTTCAAGGCTGATGCCAGAATAGAGTGGCGCCTATGGCTGCCAAGCTATTCTGGCATCACCCTTGAACTATCGTGGTCGATCTGTGTCCTACCCTGCAATGCAGTTTTCAGAAGACGACTTCAACACTTGGGGATTCCGGTCTTGGGGTAGAATGAGTTGAAATGACAAAACAGAACACTGACATAAATTAATGAACTGACAACATAGGAAATCAATCACTTGAAACTTTGGCCTTTATTAATCACATCAAAGGTGCATGCATATAAAAACACAGTAATTGTTTGTAGACACTTCAAATCAAACAATCAAGAGCAGTCAAACCTTTTTCTGCCAACTTTGTGATGAGGAAAACTAGTTCTTGCCCAAGTTCAGCACATAAAGGGTTACCGTGACTTATGTGCCTCTATTCATAAAATGGAGAGAGAAATATAATACTGAGTTCTAGCAAGTGCGACAATAAAGTTTAGCCGAGTTGGTATACCTCGTCCAGTGCCTAGGTTAAATGCACCAGTGGTGCCAATGTTGCTATATTGGCAGCAGACCGGTCGCTCGGACCGGTCTGGTGCAGCCGATCGGTTTAGAGCGTGTGCTTTCTGCACCTGTAATGGGCAACCTCGGAGAAAGAATTACATGAGCTTCGTTTGACTGCTGCAAAATAACATGAATAAAGAATAAACCCTTTCCCATATATGCAATCCAGCAATTATGGATCCATCCTTATGCTAGCACCACGAAACATTACGCGATTTGGCAGATTTTAAAAAATAGCTTTTTTAAACCCTCAATGGAGGTGATTTTTGCGACATCTGCGTCGTTTGCGGCAGAAAGCACCGTCAAATTTGAATTTCGAGAAATGAGCGCACTACATGTACAATAGACTTGATTCAGTGGTGTTGGGCATGACTCAAGCCTCCGCCATCTCAACACAAAACTGGCGTGTTCGGGGAGATAAAAGGCTACAAGTTAAAACCGCAAACGAACCTTTTTTTTCCCGATTGCAATCACAATCTTCTGCGTGAACGTACAAGACCACACTACAAGTGCACAAGCCAACCTGCGCGCGCAGTTCTGGTGCACATGACCAGTCCGAGCGACTGGTCTGGTGTGAAAATAGCAACAGTGGCACCGCTGGTGCGTTTAACCTAGGTAGAGGGCGAGGTATACCGACTCAGCTAAGGTTTATGCTTCCTGTGACTTTAGAAACAACAATGCACAGTATGCAAAGTGTACTTTATAGTAACCCCCCAAAAAAAGTTACAGACATTTCCAAAATGATCCAGGCGTACATCAGATAAAAACAAGCTATACACACTGAAAAAATAACACTCTTGTAATAAATGTTTATCATGTTGACAATGGTTTTCTTATCTTATTATTGTCTTTCATTCCGATTGGTTGTACATTGCTTAACGTCCGGACGTGCCAGCACTGATAATGAAGGGGAAAAAATAAAATAATATAATGAACAGAATATTGAATGTATGTCGCCAGCCAGTCTAATACGCTAAATAAACTTAAGATCATTTAGCAACACACATCCAAAATCAAGAGAGATACACCACCACCACCCCCCACCACCACCCCCCCAAAAAAAAAAAAAAAAACAACCCCCCCAAAAAAAAAAAAAAAAAAAAAAAAAAAAAAAGAAGAACAACAAACAAACAAAAAAATTATTCAGACCCAAAAGGTGACTGCCAATCATGTAAAATGCAAAGAAAAGAAGTGCCCAACGGAGAAAGAAACAAGCTTAGAAAAAAAAGACGGTTACAACACAATTCAGTAAGATTTCGGGTAAATCCGCCTTGTCAAAACAGACAAACAAACAAACAAACAGAGAGATCAGTCGCTACTTATCTTTGTTCACAGAAGGAATGTGTTGCACATTCCTTCTGCCAATGAAGATAAGTAGCGGCTAATCTCTCTGTTTGTTTGTCTGTTTTGACAAAGGGTATGTACCCGAAATATTAATAAATTGTGTTGTACCCATCTTTTCTAAGCGTGTTTCTTTCTCCGTTGGGTACTTCTTTATTGTTACACAGCATACAAAATGATCCAGGTGTACATCAGATAAAAACAGAGCTATACACGCTGAAAACAACCGAATAATAAACGTTCTTGTAATAAGTCTTTATGTTGACAATGTTTGTTTCTTTTTCTCTTATTATTGTCTCTCGTCCCCAACCCCCGTTCCATCAGCAGTTCCTTTTTCAAAGTTTTACATGTTATATACAGTATACAAAATGATGCAGGCGCACCAACCCCATAGTAGCACTCTTGTAATAAATCTTTATGTTGACAATGGTTTACTTACTCCTTATTATTGTCTCTCGTCCCCAACCGCCGTTCCATCAGCAGTTCCTTTTTCAAAGTTTTACATGTTATATACAGTATACAAAATGATGCAGGCGCACCAACCCCATAGTAGCACTCTTGTAATAAATCTTTATGTTGACAATGGTTTTCTTGCCCCTTATTATTGTCTCTCGTCCCCAAGCATCGTTCTATTTGCAGTTCCATTGACAAAAAACAAGCTAGACATGCTGAAACCAACCCAATAATAATGAATACTCTTGTAATAAATCTGTATGAAAACGAAAATGACGCGAGTGTCGGAGAATCTCAATTCATTTCTTTTGTAACTTTTTCAGTCTGTTGCGGATGTAATCCTTAATGTTTGTCCAGCGCCTATGTCTAAGTGCAGACTCTTCTGCAATTGCCTGCTGTATCTCGGCCTTTCCAGGAAGTTTGTTCACGACGAAGTGTGACTTGAAACGAGTTTCAACAGCTTTCTCTTCAGCTTTCCCCCATGGTTTCCTTGTAAATCTAGCTTTCTTTTGAACAGGAGCCGACGCAGAACTGTCATCATCAAAACTATCTAGTTTGTCATCAGGCTCTGGACGTCTTTTTTCAGTCATGCTCATTGATTCCTGTGTTGTTGACTTGCTATTTGCTTCATTCACAAGTGTTGTTTCCCCAGAGACCTCTCTGCGAGTTTCTGGTGTGTTTTCATTGTCAAAGTCAATCTCTTCATCATCGCCCAGTTCAGCTCTAATGCAACTCTCAAAATCTGTCATCCCATTGTTAACTGACACTTTAATCATTGCCACTTTTGCCTTTTGAAGGACGTCTTGAGGTTGGCGGTAGATATGGCGATGTAGCCGAATATCATGACCAAGGAAGTCTGCCAGCTTATCCTAGTCTAACTCCGAGATGGCCATGGACTGAGCCAAAGTTGCAACCTGCTTCCGTAACTGAGTAAATGTGAACATGGCTGGGTTTGACACTTGTGCTTGTAGCGCATGTTCCTTCAGAACATCATGGCCTCTGTAAGGCCTCTGACCAGAAGGTGTGGCAAAGATGTACTGGGAACCGGCGAGAGCTGGCACTGATTGCCTCATTTGAAGGATTCTGTCCACAGTTGTCATCATCTTCTTCGTCAGCAAAATGGGAACACTCCTATTAAACTTGCCCCTGATTTCCACTCGCTGAAAATGATTCACCATTTGCTTCTCAACCTCTGTGAGACCTTTCAAGATATCTTGATTGGTGATCGATCCAATCTTAGCATTCTGGAAGTCTGATACCTTCATTCTCTGAACTTCTCCCCCTCGTTTTCGGTTGAAAAGTGATACAGCGCAAAGAGTTGCTTTAACCACTGTCGGATAATCTTCCGAAACCATCCTTGTCTCAAGAAGCTGTTGGACCTTCCTCACATCTTCACATGATGGGATCAGCTTGGGTTTGTTCATGGTCATTTTCCCGACTGACTGGGCTGCTGTCTCTCTAGGCTTGACTTCGCGAACGAAGATTTTATAGGAGTTGCCCACGACGTCTGCAGGCTTGTTCGTGGCTGCGGAGGCCAATCCGGGACAGGCAGGTTCGACCGCAGTGGCTGCAGGGGGAGGTATGGCCAGGGTTCTGAGTTGCGGCATCTCTGTTTTTTCTCCTGAGCCGCTTGTCCTTAAGGCTAGCTCTGCGAGAGTCCTCAAAGGAGACAGCTGCCTTGTAAATGGTGGAGCGCCAGGTGTCACGGTCCACAGCAAGCGAAGACCACTGGTGGTGGTCGATTTGGCAGGCACTAAGTGACTTCTTGAGACAGTCTTTGTATCTCTTCTTTGGTGCCCCTCTGTCACGGTGTCCAGTAGCAAGCTCACCGAACAGGGTGATCTTTGGTAGGCGATGATCCTCCATCCTGGAGACATGCCCCGCCCAGTGGAGCTGTGTCCGCAGCAGCAAAGCCTCAATGCTCACAGTTTCAGCCTGTTCAAGGACCTCGACGTTGGTGACATAGTCACTCCAGTGAATGCCCAGAATGGTGCGCAGGCAGCGCTGGTGGAAGCGTTCGAGGAGTCGTAGTTGGCTGCGGTAGAGGGCCCAGGACTCGGAACCATACAGCAGGGTGGTGAGGACGGCAGCTCTGTACACGCTGATCTTGGTGCCTGTTTTCAGCTGTTGATTGTGCCACACCCGCTCGAAAAGTCGCCCGAAAGCGCTGTTCGCTTTTGCCAGCCTGCTGTCAAGCTGCTTGTCCAGCTTGGCGTCCGACCTGATAATGCAGCCAAGGTAAGTAAACTGGTGTACTGACTTTAGTTCAGACTCGCCAATGGTGATGTGAGGAGGCGATACACTGTCTTGGGTGCCGGCTGATGGAGGACCTCTGTCTTTTCAGACCGACCTCGAGTCCAAAGAGCTGGGCAGCGTCTGCGAAGCAGGACGTGATGCGCTGCAGGGCTCTCTCTCTGTGTGCAACGAGGGCAGCGTCATCAGCAAAAAGCAGCTCACGAATCAGTTGGTCTAGGGTTTGGGTGTGGGCCTGCAGTCGTCTGAGGTTGAACAGGCTGCCATCGAGACGATACCTGATGTACACTGCATCGTCATCATCGAGGTCTACTGTGGCCTGCTTCAACATCATGGTAAAAGAGATGGTGAAGAGGGTCGGTGCCAGCACGCAGCCTTGCTTTACGCCGTTGAGAATAGGGAATGGTTCTGAGAGGTCATTGTTGAGTCTGACCTGGCCTTGCTGGTCCTCGTGTAGCTGGACAATCATGCTGAGGAACTTTGGGGGACAGCCAAGTCGCTCCAGGATCTGGCACATGCCTTGCCTGCTCACAGTGTCGAACGCTTTTGTTAGGTCGACAAACGTTACATACAGCCCTTTGTTCTGCTCGCGGCACTTCTCCTGAAGCTGTCTCAGCACAAAGACCATATCGGCGGTGCTCCTGTTTGCTCTGAAGCCACACTGGCCCTCTGGGAGGTGGTCTTCAGCGATGGCGGGTTCCAGCCGATTCAGGAGCAGCCTTGCAAGAATTTTCCCAGCAATGGACAGCAGGGTGATTCCCCGATAGTTGGAACAGTCAGACTTCTCGCCTTTGTTCTTGTACAGGGTGATAACGACAGCATCACGGAGTCTCACCTTTGTTCTTGTACAGGGTGATAACGACAGCATCACGGAGATCCTTTGGTATTGTTCCTTCCTCCCAGGAGCAGAGAAAGAGGTCATGGAGCTTGTTGTGCAGTGCTGTGCCTCCATGTTTCCAGATCTCTGGCGGTATTCCATCAATGCCTGCTGCTTTGCCACTCTTGAGCTGGTGGATGGCTGTGAGGGTCTCTTCAGCGGTGGGCGGTTCGTCCAATTCAGCCTTTACTGGGAGTTGTGGGATTTGTAGGACGACTGCTTCTTGAACAGTGCGCTCAGCGCTGAAGAGGCTCTGAAAGTACTCCGACCAGTGGTTCAAGATGGAGGTATTATCTGTGAGGAGTGCCTGGCCATTCGCGCTTCGCAGGGGACTTTGTACCAGGTGCCTGGGGCCATACACTGCTTTCAGTGCTTCATAGAAGCCCCTGTAGTCACCATTGTCAGCAAAAAGCTGGGTCCTCTGTGCAAGTCTGGTCCACCACTCATTCTGGAGATCTCTGAGCTTGCGCTGGAGACTGCTGCAGACGAGGCAGAAGGCAGACTTCTTCACAGGGCAGGAAGGCTGGGCTAGGTGGGCCTGATGGGCGGCTCTTTTTTTTTGCTAGGTGTTCTTGGATCTCAACATCGTTTTCGTCAAACCAGTCTTTGTTCTTCTTTCTAGCGAAACCCAAGACTTCTGCAGAGGATTTTGCAATAGCAGTTTTCAGTTGTTCCCAGAGTGTTTCAGGGGAGGAATCTGCTTGGTCCACTGTGTGTTTGAGCCTGAGCTGTAAATCTGTCTGAAAGGCAGCTTTCACGTCGTCACGCTGAAGGCTGGCAACATCAAGCTTTTTCTTGGGGGGCCCCCATTTCTTGGGTTTTGGCTTGACGTGGAGCCTGAGTTTGCAGCGGACAAGGCGGTGGTCAGTGTGGCACTCTGCGCTGGGCATCACTCTGGTGAGGACATCACTGCGGTCCCTCTGACGCACTAGGACATAGTCGATAAGGTGCCAGTGTTTGGAGCGCGGATGCATCCAGGTGGTCTTTCGACTGTCCTTTTGCTGAAAAGTAGTGTTGGTGATGACCAGTTGCTGCTCTGCACAGAACTCCAACAGTAGGCGGCCATTGTCATTGCAGTTCCCGACGCCATGCTTGTCGAGGACTCCTTTCCAGGCTTCAGAGTCCTGGCCCACTCTGGCGTTGAAGTCGCCAAGGATGATGACTTTGTCGTCTGCAGGGGTGCTCTGTATGAGGCTGCGCAGGTCAGTGTAAAACTTGTCCTTTTCAGCAGGCTCTGCCAGGAGGGTTGGGGAGTACACACTGAGAAGGGTGACGTGTTGCTTGTGTCTCAGTGGGAGGCGCATGGACATGATTCGGTCTGAGTGACCTGTTGGTAGGTTTTCCAGCTTAGTCGCAATGGAGGTCTTGACCATGAAACCCACGCCTGAGAGCCGTCTTTCTGATTCAGGCCTGCCTGACCAGTAGAGGGTGTACCCAGCGCCAAGTTCTTGGAGGCTGCCTTCGTCCGGAAGGCGTACTTCACTGAGCGCGGCGATGTCGATGTTTAACCTCCGCAATTCATGGGCAATGAGGGCGGAGCGACGTTCAGGGCGTCCGCTGTCTGCTTTGTCGAGCATGGTTCGGATGTTCCAGCATGCTACGTTGAGTCCGGTCGTGGTCGTCATGAGAGTGGATCCGTTATTCTTTCTTGTTTTTTGACCGCAGGAGAAGATGCCCGTTGACCGCAGTTAGCCAACTGGGGTTGCGGGGGGACGAGCTTTGGTTAGGCCACCTTTTCTAGGCCCCTCTCCGTGTGGAGCAAGCAGTGCTGTCCCTAGAGAAGGCTGCTTGGTCGTTCAGGGTGTGCCGAGTGATGTTGTCATCCCCAGGTCAACATCAGGCGACCAATATCCTGAACCGCCTGCATGCAGGTTTGAGACTGTGGCTTCCAGTGGCATCTTTCACCTGCCGTTTCGCCCCTCGCCTGTCGCTACAGGACTTGGAATGGTCAGTGTCATGGTCCGTGGACGTTTCCTAAAGCCTGCGCGGTGGAGCTTTTTGGTGGAGTGCAGTGTGCGCAGTACTGGCCCCACCCTTTAAACCATTGGTTCATCTGCCATGGCCTAGGAAGCTGGGACGGTGGCATCGAGGTCCTCGGGTCGTAGGTTTTATATCAGACTGTCCTTGTCCTAGTCTCTGGCTCAAAAGCCTTCCCCGGAGACACGGGGGCTTTGATGTCAGGGGTTTCCTCCCTTAGCCTTTCCGAAGCCAAGCGGCCAGGCCTGCAAGGCAGCAGAGGACTCGTGGAGGGCGGGGTCGTCTATGTCCCGTGCAGATGTGAACATCTGCCCACTGCCCACGTCGCTGCTGAAGCTGACACACAATCTTACCAGTCCCCGGTGAAGACAAAGTCATAGCGCTGCGCCTCAGAGAGCTCCTGTCGCCACCTGTCATCTGAACCATGCCCAAGCTGTTTGGATGCCAGCGACTGTTTGATCTGTGAACATTTTTTTTCAAAGCATGGCCTATGCGCATTGCAAGATTGCCATTTTTGAACTGATGTGTGTCCTCATCAAATTCTGCTAGCTCTTAGATTGCCATTTTGGAACTGATGTGTGTCCTCATCAAATTCTGCTAGCTCTTTTACAGCCAGTACATGATCAAAGCTAGCTGAATTGACCACAGCATTTAAACTTGCGATTTTCATTTCTGACCTCACTCTAAGAATCTTTAATAGTCTCCCTAACTCCCGCATCCTGGAGCTGATTTGCCCAGCCGTGTGTTCTTCAATGTCCCTGCGATCAAATAATCTCTTTCCATACTCCAGAAGCAAGGGGTCAGTTCTGATGAGACGACTTATCTCATCATCTCTCTGTCTGGCTAAAACCTTATGATAGAAGGAAAAGTCAACGTCTAAAGGTATTGGAAGCATTAGCCTCCCACGTTGAGCAGCCTCACCTCTCTTAGTGAACTGAAACCTTCCTTGTTTCTGACAGCAACGTTTTGAGTGTACAGAGATCAGCTTTTTTTAAATAGAGCCCTTTGCAATGGCTACAGGCGAGAAGGTCGTCTACCTTACTAGTTTTGGTGCGATACTTAGGAATCAAACATCCTGATTTCATTTCAAGAACTGCAACATCATGCATGTAATCACCCTCATCTTGTATTCTGATCCATGCTTGACGTCTCTGCTTAGTCCCTTTTTTATCATCAAAAATTTAGCAACGTCTGCCTCATCTGCATGGACATCGTGTAAGTGCGTGCTCATTTTCAAAACAAGCTTGCCACAAAATTTGCATGCCGCATGTTTCTTGTCCCATTTGTACTTTCCTTTCCATCTCTGCGACACGTGCACACCCGTTTCTTTGGTAAGCGCTCTTTCCCCACCCCCAACATCATGTTCCTTCTGCCTATCCACATTGTCATTGCCACCCCCTATTTCATCCCCTAACGCACACTGCACCTTGCTGGTACTTGCTTCACTGACACCTGCCCACCCTGAACCAGCCACTTTGAAATCTAACATATTCAATACAATACTGTCTGTGTCAGAGACCCCAGAGATTGATGGCGACACACCGTCTGAATCCTGTGAGCTCGAGCCAGGAACAAACTCCTCGTCATCACTGTCCTTGTATTGCGATGAGCTTGCACTCTCAGTCTCAGGCCCATCCCAGGCTCCATTTGCCAACTGGAAAAGGAAAGAAAAAAAGAAAGCTGCATTAGTACAAAAGCAGCCCAATTTTGGGTTAAGGGGCCTTGCACAAGAATATAAAGAGTAATCCCGTGTATGACCGATTTATATATGTGTGACCTTGGTGACGAGGGCTGGCTTTCACAGCAGCAAAATCCATGTTTTCTGAAAATGTAAGCAGTTTTCACACATCTGTCAACCCCGCGTGACCCTTTGAGGGAGGTCACTCAAATTGGTATGTTTACAGTCAAAGGTCTTGCCACAAAGTATCCTTGGGCCAAGCTTGAAGAATGTGGCTTGAAAAGTCTCCGAGAAAATGCCACTGTTAACGTTTACCATGGACGCGGACGGACGGACGGACGACCAGTGGCCCAGAACATAAACTCACTTTTGCTTCGCACGCGAGCCAATAAAATGAAGATGATCATAGAATCACTTACCAGTTTGTAATTGGGGGCATTCCACTGCCGTCTATGCACCCTCCTACCAGACGCACCCTCTGCGACAGACGATGCTGGGCCATCATGCTGCAGCTGACTAATTTTGCCATGGGCCTTGGTCATATGCCAGGAAGGGGCGTGCTTGTCCACTTCCATAGATCCCGATGGGTTTGGACATCCTGCTGCCATCCGGCGCTGGGTGTGTGCAGAAAGTGCTGAGTATGACCAAAACGGTGTTGCTGCAAACATGTCAAATACAACCATGTAAACCATTCACATTTTGAATCAGATATATACATAATTACAGCAGTACCCCCTGCCCCCTACGAACAATAACTGGTAATACAGTAAAATGCGACACTTCAGTTGCAAAATCCGAAGAAAACTATTCGTGGAAGTCTGTTCTTCGAATCGCGAGGTAGTTTTGCGTACGAGGATTCAAATACACAATGGAATCAGGCGCCATCTTGTTTACAGTCACAGTGAATACATGTCAAGTTACTTTTCGATCACAATCACACATGTCAGAAAAAAAAGCAACCCAATCGCATGACAGATTGACCTTGTAATGCGTTATTGAACGAATTCCTTTCCTTGAAGAAGAAAGCTTTTGTTAAATTCGTGGGGTTCTATTATCTGTTTCTACAAGACCGACTGAGCAGCACTGAGACGCGGGTCGTAGCAGACGGCGTCTCAGTTTTCTCGGCCAAACGGGTCCATATAGGCTACTGTGCAATTGTATCTGATTGGGAGCATCTCAGTTAAATAACTGCGCTGAAGAAGTACACTTGGGCGTGCTTTTAACTAAGAAATATTGCATAAAAACAATCTTACCTGATGGAACGACGGTTGGCGGGACGAGAGACAATAGAAGGGGAAACAACTCAGTTCACTCTGCGCAGCCGAACGACGCTCGCTTGCGTGGTAACACACTGGCCCAGTGCGTTTAAAACACACAACATTAGGTAACCTGCAAAAATGGGACATCCAATTTTTATATTTTTTTCTGACTTTTGAATGAAAGATAATGCACAAACAACCCTTAGAAAAAATGGGTGCCTGACTTGGTCACCCAGAATTTTACACACACCCATTTTCCAGAAGGATGGTAAAGAAAGTCACCCATATTAGTGGTTTTGTGCACGCGCGCGCGCGCGCGCGCGCGCACACACACACACACACACACACACACACACACACACACACACACACACACACACACACTCACATACGCTGTTTCGCGCCAAATGTACTAGCAGCATCGAGGTTGACGTAATTAGACATGGCGTGCCTTTTATCTTGTTACTTCAGTTGTCAGAGGATTAGGCCCGCCCGCCTTTGACATCATGGACATGCTATTAAATACGCCCCGCTGCGAAGCGTCCTAAATAGTCCCTTCTACAAATATACCATATTTTCAAGTCTTAAAGCGAAAGTGAAAATCATATCACGTAAAAAAAAGGTCATCACAAATGATGTATGACAAACCAATAACGCGTATGCACTGCGCCCTTATAGAACTCACTGACACATTTAAGATCTGCGTAGCTTTTTCAATAGGGGATTGTCATATAATGGTCCATGGGAGACAACTCCTGTATAGTGGTTGTCCCTTCTGTGATTATGTCCCTTAGGATATTGCGCATGTGCAGAAAATAAATAGTGTGTTTTACCGCCGAGTTAGAAATGGTTTCCCTGTATTTTGTGAGTGCATCTGTGGTTTGAATCTAAGTCCATCCAGCCCACATAGAAGCGGTAACACGACATGGTGTCAGAAGTAAACGTGCAGCATCGGTGACTGTTCATTTGAAGTGTATATTTCTGGAAGAGGACAATGTTCAAGCCACCAAAAGAATTTAACTTTCATGAGCCAGCCGCGAGGGCCGGTTGGAAAGAGCGTTTCCAGCATTTTCGTCTGGCAACAAAGCTGAACAGAGACAGTGGCGAGGTGCAGGTTAGTAGTCATTTGTATGCCTTAGGAGCAGAGGCAGGCAAGATATTTGCAACATTCGAGACTTGAATGGCGAACAGAAGAAAGACTGTTGTGAGCATGTTTGACGAATATTCGTCCGAAGAGGAATCTCATTCATGAGAGGGCTACGTTCGCGAGAAGAGACCAGCATCCAGGAGAGACAGTAGAAGAGTACATTAGAAGTCTGCATGACCTTTCAACGCACTGTGAATTTCCGAATAAGGACGACTGCATTCGGGATAAACTTGTGATAGGCCTGCTAGACAAAGAACTTTCTGAGAAGCTTCAACTTACAGCAGACCTAACGCTGAAGTCAGCAACTACAATGACTCGACAACAAGAGCAGGTTAAAAGAGAGTTACAGCTACAGGGAGCCGCGGGGCACAACGTTGACAGAGTGAGCCATGGAGATAGATATCACAGAAAGAAAAACTTTCCTCAAAGGGGAGGTAGGCAGAATCAGCAGAGTGGTAGCAAGATGGACCAAGCTCCAACTTGTAGTAGGTGTGGACTATCTCACATGAAAGAACGCTGTCCGGCAATGGGAAAGAAGTGCATGAAGTGTGGTAAAATGTCACATTTTGCTAGAGTGTGTAGATCAAAGACAAAGAGTGTCAAAGAAGTTGAGACTACAGATATGAAAGAACTCTTTGTTGGATCAGTGTGACTGACGATCCTCCTTGGCGAGTTAAAGGTCCTGGTTCAGCAATTAGTTAGAAGAGGACAGCCAAAAAAAAAATTAAAGTCCCTACCTGACACAAAGTACAACCCGTACAGGGCCCCGTCACATTGGATCCCCGAACACGCACGTTACTATAGCTGCTGTAGAGTGTCAGACGTCCTTGACGGCTGTCACAGTTCACGCAAACGGGTATACACTACCCAGTTGCCAAAGGTCACTTCCAGTAGCATCAGTCTGCACACGGGAATATATCCACGGTTCACGTGCAACCACGGGATTGTCAGTATTATCCAACTTGCAGGAAGTCTCACAGAACTACGGGTTGCCGAAAAATCTACAAATACCGCCGGCTCCAACATGGCTCAGCAAATGCTGACGGTAAGTCTAACACCACATAGTTTGCACTTCTTAGTTTTCTCCTCCGAGCATTTAGCAAAATAGCATTTTGTACAGCACTTAGTTCCAAACACAAGCCATGCAACAGTCCAGGTAGCCGCCATCTTTCGAAAGGAAGGGAAGTAACTTGAACATGTGCTATCAGGGGACGCCACTCCCATGCTAAGCAACAAACAGTACGAAATGTAAACAAATACTAGGGGAACGTAATTATGTCATTTTGTGTTGCCGTGGTGTTGTGATGTGGTGTGCGTGCGTGTGTGTGTATGTGTGTGGACAAGAGTGATCGGTTCCATCGAATGAGGGAAATAAGTTTCGTGCTGAAAAAAAAACAGTGTTTGGGTGTACAGGATGAAGAATTCCGAGAAATCATGGTCACAGACACCGAAGAGGATGAGGAAGATGTGGAAGATGACGAGGGACAGGAGGAAGAAATAGACTGGTACTATCTCTTTCTCACACTCTCTGCGTTTGCGTGTGTGTGCATGTGTTTCTTTCTTAATTTTTTTGCAAATTTAATTATTTTTATTTGCAATACAATATGCTCTTAATTTGTGCATTATGTGTCGATTATATTAGCAACGGCAAGTTCGAAAATAGTTGTGCCAGCAAAAACTTTCACTGTTGTAAAATAAAGAATCATTGCCATTATCTCTCCTCCTCCTCACTTGAATAATTATGACCTTTGATGTTTACTTTGCCATTATACATGTATGTGTCTGTGCTCTCAGTGTATATAATAGCTTGCATGTGTGTTACATGTGTATAACTTACACATAGAATGGAATATTGTTTCCTACTTTCAGCTCAACAGCAAATGAGGTGGCACAAGAGATGCTTAGTGAACATCTGCGCCAACCACTCTACTTGATTTCGGAACAGACCTTTGTAGATCTGGTCAAGCAGACTAGGTGCCGCACCTGTGGAGCCCCCCCAAATCTGGCAACAGTGCAGAACACACCACGCATGGCATCTCTGACTGTAAAATATACATGCAGTGGCGAGGTAGGTGATCAAACTGTGTGTGTGCATGCATTTGTGCGTACATGTGTGTGTGTTTGTGTGTGTGTGTGTGTGTGTGTGTGTGTGTGTGTGTGTGTGTGTGTGTGTGTGTGTGTGTGTGATGGATTTTGCTGCAGCTGCTGTTGTTGCTGCTGGTGATCATTATGCAACTTTGTTTTAGAGGCAGACAGACAGAACTGATGCAATTATGGAGGCAGCTATCACACTGTATGCTGCATCTACATATAAATCAGTTTGCATGTACATGCTGATTTCCTGCTCACTGGGCATGGATGCCAATAATTCCTTTCTTGTTTTTCTTTATACTTTTAGGACAAGTGCACTCAAGTGTACAGCACAACAGCCTACTATGGTGCGCGGGGGATGGCCGGGCAAATGTTGACTTTGATGGTATTGCTAAGTGGAATGACGTATAGTCAGTTTGCACAGGGTGCAAGATTCATAAAACTGCAAATACCATCAAAGTCAACATTTTTCCGGCTGCAGCGCCTACTGTTTGAACCCATCAAGGTCAGTATATAATCACACCAATTTACCCAAAATGTGTGTATACACAGATTTAGACAAATGCATATATACACATCTGTTATATCTTTATTGCATGTGCACATAAATCTGACATACAAATATACATTAGGCAGTGAAGTAATTGTTATATGTTAGGGGGAGCCATTGTACGCAATGTACATGTATACTTTCATCCTAAAGTCTTTCATGTTTTTTTATGGCTTTTGGCGAAGCATGCATGTGAGTATTTTTTCTTTTCATTTTCTGTAAAGGTTGATACTTGGTTATTTCTTCAGACACTTTTTATCTGTTCTTTTGTGGGCCAGTCTTTTTACCAGAGGCACATGCAGCAAATGCGACAGTCAGATGATAGACACATTGTTGCAGTGGACACACGCTATGACTCCCCTGGTATGTACCTTTCATGTTTGTTATGTTTCCATGTAAGGAATAGTCTTATCAGTATGTCAAATGTGGTATAATGTCTGGAAAAGAGCTGCATCTGTACTTGCAGTAGCTGATTATGAGGGTGCTGCATAATAGCACAGGAGAAAGATAACAGGATAAACATGAGAAAGATACCAAGCATGATCTCTTACATAAGTGCATAATTTAGTACACTGACATTAGATTGACAGTACACATCTAATAATTATTGGGTTGCATGTACATGTGTATGGCTGTGTACACATGTGTTTACCAGAGTATTATATTACGTTATGCACATACTGTGTATATTGCATGATGTGAGACACTGGCATACTGGGATTTTTATAACCAACAATATTTGGGAAGACACACCCACATGTGCAGACATGCCCAGTCAGAACTATTTCTCAGTTTACATTTTATTTTTCTAACAGGCTACTGTGCATCAAAATCCACAACTGTTTTTATGGACTATGACTCAGGGGTCATAGTTCATGCGGTCTTTGGTGACAGCCGAGCAACAGCAAGAAGATCAGCAGCAATGGAAGCAGCAAATACAGGGACTGGCCTCAACTTTCTGCGAGCAACAACACCAGTGCGAGAAATTGTGAGCGATGCCAGCTCTGCTGTGATCTCCTTGCTAGGTAATCTATAGAACCATGACAGTAGAGTGCATCTGCAGCCTAGCACACCAGTGTGTTTGCTGTTCACATTGCAGTGACATCAGTTGTATACTAGCACATAACAGTGGTGGATCAGTTACCTCAGTGTGTGCGGGTGGGGGTGGGGGGGTGGGGGTGGGGAGGGCTGCATGTACATTCCGCTTTACATGTGACTGTTTCTATCGCGTGTAACTATTTCTTTTACATTGCAAGTACATGTACAACTGGAGTGTTCCAGAAAGTCTTCAAACAGGTGCAATTTTTGACCTTATTTTCATGCATATCTTGTTTCAGTACTAATGGCCTTGTATTACTGACTCAATTGCAGCCACAGATCATCCGGATCTTCATCATTCCCTCGATATTTGGCACAAAGGAAAGCGAATCGCTGAAAGGTGAGTTGAATAGTGTGCTTACATGAAGGATATGTCGTGCTGTTTGTAAAATAAGGAAATATTTCTAAGCATATATATAATTTACTAGAACGTAATATTCTGCTCAGTTTGTTGCTTATTTGAAGTCTATCAATCAGCAATTTTTATTTCAGTATCCTTGCTGTTGCAAAAGGTGCTAACAGCCACCTAAAAACATGGGTTAGGCCTGTCGTGAACCATTTTTGGTATATCGCCACCCATTGCTCCGGAGATGTCGAGGTGATGCATGAGCGATGGGCTTCCCTACTCTGGCATGTTCAAGGTATTGTTTGAAATATATGCCATTATTTTAAAGTACGGTAGACATGTTTCAGTCTTATCATCGAGTGTGGCGTACTTTGTTGGAGGAGATTTATCGACTCAACTAATTTGTTGGCTGCTAGCACATGGAAAGTACCACACTGCAAATTACCAGTCTCATATGAATTGCAGGGGCTGCACATTTTCCGGACGCTCAGGCTGTTCATTTGATTGCACTGATCATGTAGGGACGCACGTTTTAGGAGAAGGCAGCCATTATTTTGTCTCATTGGAAAAGAAAATAGTTAATATAATGTTTCAAAAATGCAGTTTCAGTTTTTGCCATTTCTGATCACCATGGATATGTGTATGTTTCATATTTGCAGTGTACATATTTCAACTTTTCTGTTTGCTTGTCCTTTTTTGTGTGCTTTGCACTATTTGCCCCTTGGTTTCAGGTATCCACAGGTGGACTGTGGGCAAATGCCACCATGGCCCTCTGCATGAGGAAACAAGTCCTGCCCCCCTAGACCCCACCTCAAAGGCTTTCAAGACTCTCAGGTTGGTGATGGGGTATTACAGGTCGGCACCATTATAAGTTGTAGCATAAGTGTTCTGGCAAATGTGTGACAGTTCATTCTGCTATAGCGGCCACAATTATAAAGTCTTTAGCAGCTGCATAAAAAGTACACCACGCCTTCATGTTGACTATACAGTGACCATGTACACAATGTCTTCCTGTCTATAGTGGTCATTAGTGGCTACCTGTCCCTGTCCATTAGGTGGCCATTATATGCAGATTTTACTGTATTACACATGGGGGTGTTTACATCAGAAGCAGGGGCACATTCTTCCATAGTGTGGGTCAAACTGGCACCAATATAGACTGACAGCAATAGCTGCTGTTTACCATACTAGTATTATACTGACGGTGAGTTAGACTGTAAATGAACTGACATGACTGTACCATTTTGTAGGTTGTACATAAGTAAATGAAACTCTGTATGTGCACACTTGTATATGATCTTCTGTCATTATTTTGTGTTGCAGAGGCGTAATCATGAACCCCAACCTGCTGGGCTCCTTCACCCACTATACGTTTGCCCGCCACACCTCCAAAATTGAGTGCTTCTACTCGCACTCTCTACTTCACTACTGTCCCAAAAGACTGAACTTTGGCTATGATGGATATGCGGTGCGCAACATGCTAGCAATCTTGGACCACAACCACCACCGCAACAGAAATAAGAACTACACCCAGACTGGCAATCCTGTGCTCTTCTGCCATTACAGTAAAAGAACCAAACACTGGGTAGCCTACCAAGCAATGGTGGAGAAGGAATATGCCTATATTCCAGGTATGGTAAAACCAAAAGTATGCCATTGCTCACCTGAAAGCATGGTATTTTTAGCCTGAAAATAATGCTGCTTGCAAAAATATATACTGTTTCAAATTATGCCACCGACAACAAATACTATATAATGGCCACCTAATAGACAGGGACAGGTAGCCACTACAGACCACTATAGACAGGAAGACATTGTGTACATGGTCACTGTATAGTCAACATGAAGGTGTGGTCTACTTTTTATGCAGCTGCTAAAGACTTTATGTACACATAGGAAGGATGGAAAATGAAACCGGATACATATATGTGATTTGTAATGATGAATGTGGAAACATATGGAAAACATTGAACAACACTGTATGTTAGACATGGCATACTTTACTGTGCACAGCCTGCCTGAAAAAAGTACAAACATGTGCAAATAGTGACTTATTACATATGTGAATTTGTCGCCATACAAACCAAATGATGACTGCAAATTATTAGTCTTTTTATGCAAACAGTGGACAAAAAGTTATTGCATGTTTGTCCAAGCTTGTAGTCCATTTATTGCGGACAGTTCAGTTTTGCCCTTAATCGGAATCAAGTCTATTGTGGAAACAAATGTAACACTCTCCATCCTTGGACCAAAAATCAAAACACCTGAAAATTGTTTTTCTTTTTCCTTATGTTTTTAGGTCTGATGAAAGAATGCCTCGAAGCACTGTATGGCAAGCGCATCAGTGATGGCAGGCCCTCCAGTTTTGCTCTGTACCTGCGCAATGCAGATGACCGGGTAAACCCAGGAGCTCATGCAGTTTTTCAACAGCAGCAAAGACGTGGAGGTAGGTGTCACATACACGATGAGATGATGCATTAATTTTACAGTAAACACAATGGTGATCGAAGAATCATCCACAGAAAACCTGCTTTCTGCACACAAGATGTACAAGCTGTGCATACACTGTCTACAGACTGATGCACATTACTGAACAGGATGTATAGATGTCAGTAGAAAGTGGATACTTGCTGTTTTCCACCTGCATAACAGAAGTGGAACACCCCAAAATGTACTTCAAGGGATAGAAAAAGCAAAAAGAAAATGAATTGCTTTGCAAGTAATCGAAAATTGCAACACTGTGCATACCAAAGTGTGTGTTTTTTACCTATTGTAATTTGAGATGTTTTTGACAGTTATGCAGACACTAATCAAAATGATGTGCTACCAAGTCTTTGAATAGGGTACTGTTGCACTCACCGGTGCAAGATGGTAGCAAACCATTACTTTCCTGGCAATGCACGATTTCGAATCATCAGCACAAACACATTAGTGAGAGAGTTAAACTTTATTATAAGTTGTTTAGTCCATGCAGCCACTTTTGCTGGATAATAAATGTACTCAGATCTCCTATGGTGGCCTGTATTTTATTATTATGGTAAGAAATGTTATACCCTAAAGTGAGTATTTTGAAATTTTGTTGGTTATAAAAGTTTCCGAATAAACAACAATGCTATTTTTGCCTAGCCCTTTCTTTTATGGTACTGACTTTGGCATATGCAAGTTTGTCGAGTACAGTGCAAGCCCTTTGATCACCATTTATTGTGACCAGGATCAGATAACAGTCTAGACCCCTTGCAAGTAATGTACTAATCAACTTGCTCGTCCTCATCACTACTTATACCCTCGTTGGCCGAGGCATAGCCTGTATAGGTTTGATTGGGGTCCGGGTACCGCCATCTGATTCTGGCTACAACACAAGAGGGACAACGCTTCCTGTTACCAGGCCCCATATGACCCTCCTGCCACAGTTGAAAAAATCTATAGGCACAATGTCGGTATTTTCGATTGCTGTATGTTGGATTTTTATTGGCAAAGGTGCGGCCGTAATTAGTGACACCACAGATTTCAACCACTGATTGTTTCATGCAGATGTCAATAAATGTGTGTTCCTCTGTTATGCACGTGGAATACCTGCAACAGATGCGATCTTTGTGAGAGTCCATTAATAGGCAATTGCCACAGGAGCAGAAGGCTGGTTTGTCCTGAGTTGTGAGACGCTCATATGGCGCTGCTTCCACACCTATGTATGGCGCTGTCACTAAGGGCTGTTCGTCCGCAAGACGATTCAATGCATCTTTAGCCTCGTCAAGAGACATGCTCGCAATTTTGGCCTGAAAGCATATTTATATAACATCAAAGGTTACCATGCAAGCAATGCAAGTCCCCCACCCCCCCCCCCCCCCCACCCCCTACCTCCCCAAAATTTTGGCAGTCACAAATTTACTCCATTTGTCAAAGCCATTCATTATTAGCCTCAATCTGTATACATCTTGTGACAGTCACTTAGACAAATAGATTGTTTGCAAAACGACTATTGTTTTGTATGGATTTACACTGGCTCTGATTGATGCTGGTTTCAGATGTGCAGATTATGCCATGACATACACACAGTAGCAGAGTGAACACCTTCCAAAGCAGTGCAGTATCTGCTCTAGATCAGTATGTGTAATAACTAACCTTTGCCTCTCGTCGTGCAGCTGCCTCTTGAGCACGGACAGGAGCACTGTTCACCTCCATCATACTGTTGGCTATTCCTGAGTTTCTTGCTGATGTTGCCGCGAACACTCCGGAAGTTTGGTGAGGTGCTTGCCGCAGTCTGGCCTGTTGGGTCTCCACATGGAGGGTGGCTATATGCTGTGGAGTTATGGCAGTGTTGTCCTGTTGGTGAAAAGCAAATTGTGCTTCTAAACGTGTAGTCATGGTCATGTTGTGGCACAGACATTTATGGGAAAGGTGACATTTTTTTTATGACACTTTCTATTTCATTTTTATTTCGGCCGAATCATTTCATTTCTATGCATCGTAGAAGTATTCATATTTTGATGAACGTTTGATTTGATCTTGCCATGCAAAGGGAAAATGGCAATTGTCCAGGCCTAGTGTTGGCTCATAATGAAGCTAACTATCAGATTTATATATGTTTGCATGATATGTTTTTTCCCTCAGATGACTGAAAGCTGGATCAAATTACCAATATCCAAAACTGGCACAATACTATACAGGTTGGAAGAAGGTTGGCAGAATATTTGCTGCATGTTGGCACCAGAATGGATTAAGCTTGGCACTATATTGGCAGCCAATATTCACCATACTGGTCCTAGGATGGATCCAGCTTGGCACTATATTGGCAGCCAATATTCACCATACTGGTCCTAGGATGGATCCAGCTTGGCACTATATTGGCAGCCAATATTCACCATACTGGTCCTAGGATGGATCCAGCTTGGCACTATATTGGCAGCCAATATTCACCATACTGGTCCTAGGATTGATCCAGCTTGGCACTATATTGGCACCATACTGGTTATAAGATGGTTCCAGCTTGGCACTATATTGGCAGCCAACATTCACTATATTGGCCCAAGGATGGATCCAGCTCGGCAGCCAACATTTAGCCGATATTGGGCCAACATCGGGCAAACTTGCACTTCCAATATTGGACCAATATTGCCACCCATATATCGGCCCAATATCTAAGCCAATATTGGGCCAATATTGGACCTATATTGGTGTGCTGGCTGGGATGTATATAGTATTTGTAGTTTTGTAGGTATGTTAACCTTTTTTATTCTGATACACTACTGTGTGAAATGAATTTGACTCTGTTAGTTCAAGGGTGAAGCCCGAATAACTTGGCACCTTATTCTGGCACCGCCGTTGAACAAACTGGTTGATCAATCTCGTAATCTGTAATATAGCCTTTATAAGACAGTAAGCACATTTTACCAAAATCAGCCTGAGGATGTACTGGGTTAAAAGCTTTCTGTTCATCAAAGCAAAAAAAACAAAATAGATATCATTCAGCATCGAGATGTTTGTTGTTGATCTTTTGGTTCTACAGTATATTTACAGTCTGGGAAATCTGTGCGCAAAGACCTCATTATGCAACCCAGTGTGTACACATATAGTTTGATTGAGGGAATTTAGAGTAGGATGATAATGTGCTTCAGTTATGGCATAAGAAAAGGGGAACAGCACAGAAATAATGGACAATCCGCAAATTTAGCATGCATGTTCTACATTTGATACTGGCTTCTTTTCACATGACCCCAAAAAGGTCATCAATCAAGTAGTTTAAACTAAATTGGTTGGTCCCCATTTTGGGGGTTAGAGATAAATCTGTCCATATAACAAAACATTTATTTTGAAATCCTATAGCTTTTATCAGCACTGAATGAAATTTGTTATTAAATTATTACAGATGAATGCTGCTAAATGGGGCCCAGCATTTAGCTGCGTCCAACAATACCAACATTACAATTTACACACATAAAAGATGTGACACCAAAGCTAATTTTTGAATGTTTGACATTGTTATTAATTCCAATACAAATATATTATACAGGGATAATATGGTGGCATGCAATTTTTAAACAATGCTATTTTACCATTTTGTGTGAAGTGAAATATATTATACACAACTTGTTGTATTTTTGGTTTTGTGTTTTTATTACTGCTACCTTTGGTAGTCATTTTAGGGAGGTCACCCATTCCTACCATCTGATAAACATAACTGAGATTGGTATAAAAACTATAATTATGGTGTCATGTACTACCTGGCATCTTCATCAATAAATCCAACATGGCTTGCAGATGTGCACACAATGAGCAAGGTATGAAACTAATTTTATGTTGTAAGCATTTATTATGCATTTGGGAACTTACCTCTCCGTTGTTTCTGCAGAGTTTAGCTTTGCAGTTTATGCACACGGTCTGTCGTTGCAAACAGGTGCACGATGCACGCATTATACAACGTGCATTTCTTGTGCACGAACAGCAATTTGTCTGTGGGGAAAGAAAAACACATCAAATCACTCAACTCAGCATGTCTGAAGATGATAATTTCCTTATGTTATAAAACATTTCTGGTACAGAACATCAAGTTACTGAACAGGCCACTGCCGTAAGCGTGTATATATACGAATGATATGTGATCGGCAGTCTAACACATTACCATATGTTGGATTGCACAGGTAACATAATACTTTATCGTAACACACACATACACACCACCGCCACCACCACAACACACATGAAATATCACATTACATCACTGCTCGATCGCCCGTATAAGGCCTTTCCCTTTTGTTTACGATCTCGCACAGCCGGAAGTAGGCGTTGTGGCAAAGGGAATAGCTTCCCCATAAAAGTAGCTTCGGAGTAGCTTCCCTTCGTAAACAAGAATGGTGTCTACCAACCACATAAGCGATGGGCCTTTCCAAGAACATCAGAGGAAATGCTAAAATACAAGGCAACAAAATGTGCAAGAAAACGCATATCATCGTGGACTTACCGTCAACATTCCCTGGGCCATTGTGGAGCGATGTTTTCTGGTGGGTGAACAATTTTCCGGCAAGACTTCAAAGCCGCGCGCAGCAGGTTCAGCGGTTGGATAATCCCGTGGTTGCACGTGAACCGTGGATATATTCCCGTGTGCAGACTGATGCTACTGGAAGTGACCTTTGGCAACTGGGTAGTGTATACCCGTTTGCGTGAACTGTGACAGCCGTCAAGGACGTCTGACACTCTACAGCAGCTATAGTAACGTGCGTGTTCGGGGATCCAATGTGACGGGGCCCTGTACGGGTTGTACTTTGTGTCAGGTAGGGACTTTAATTTTTTTTTTGGCT
>BTPG01000003.1:51838141-51925641 GCA_036245525.1 Semisulcospira habei
TTAGACAAATAGATTGTTTGCAAAACGACTATTGTTTTGTATGGATTTACACTGGCTCTGATTGATGCTGGTTTCAGATGTGCAGATTATGCCATGACATACACACAGTAGCAGAGTGAAACACCTTCCAAAGCAGTGCAGTATCTGCTCTAGATCAGTATGTGTAATAACTAACCTTTGCCTCTCGTCGTGCAGCTGCCTCTTGAGCACGGACAGGAGCACTGTTCACCTCCATCATACTGTTGGCTATTCCTGAGTTTCTTGCTGATGTTGCCGCGAACACTCCGGAAGTTTGGTGAGGTGCTTGCCGCAGTCTGGCCTGTTGGGTCTCCACATGGAGGGTGGCTATATGCTGTGGAGTTATGGCAGTGTTGTCCTGTTGGTGAAAAGCAAATTGTGCTTCTAAACGTGTAGTCATGGTCATGTTGTGGCACAGACATTTATGGGAAAGGTGACATTTTTTTATGACACTTTCTATTTCATTTTTATTTCGGCCGAATCATTTCATTTCTATGCATCGTAGAAGTATTCATATTTTGATGAACGTTTGATTTGATCTTGCCATGCAAAGGGAAAATGGCAATTGTCCAGGCCTAGTGTTGGCTCATAATGAAGCTAACTATCAGATTTATATATGTTTGCATGATATGTTTTTTTCCCTCAGATGACTGAAAGCTGGATCAAATTACCAATATCCAAAACTGGCACAATACTATACACGTTGGAAGAAGGTTGGCAGAATATTTGCTGCATGTTGGCACCAGAATGGATTAAGCTTGGCACTATATTGGCAGCCAATATTCACCATACTGGTCCTAGGATGGATCCAGCTTGGCACTATATTGGCAGCCAATATTCACCATACTGGTCCTAGGATGGATCCAGCTTGGCACTATATTGGCAGCCAATATTCACCATACTGGTCCTAGGATGGATCCAGCTTGGCACTATATTGGCAGCCAATATTCACCATACTGGTCCTAGGATTGATCCAGCTTGGCACTATATTGGCACCATACTGGTTATAAGATGGTTCCAGCTTGGCACTATATTGGCAGCCAACATTCACTATATTGGCCCAAGGATGGATCCAGCTCGGCAGCCAACATTTAGCCGATATTGGGCCAACATCGGGCAAACTTGCACTTCCAATATTGGACCAATATTGCCACCCATATATCGGCCCAATATCTAAGCCAATATTGGGCCAATATTGGACCTATATTGGTGTGCTGGCTGGGATGTATATAGTATTTGTAGTTTTGTAGGTATGTTAACCTTTTTTATTCTGATACACTACTGTGTGAAATGAATTTGACTCTGTTAGTTCAAGGGTGAAGCCCGAATAACTTGGCACCTTATTCTGGCACCGCCGTTGAACAAACTGGTTGATCAATCTCGTAATCTGTAATATAGCCTTTATAAGACAGTAAGCACATTTTACCAAAATCAGCCTGAGGATGTACTGGGTTAAAAGCTTTCTGTTCATCAAAGCAAAAAAACAAAATAGATATCATTCAGCATCGAGATGTTTGTTGTTGATCTTTTGGTTCTACAGTATATTTACAGTCTGGGAAATCTGTGCGCAAAGACCTCATTATGCAACCCAGTGTGTACACATATAGTTTGATTGAGGGAATTTAGAGTAGGATGATAATGTGCTTCAGTTATGGCATAAGAAAAGGGGAACAGCACAGAAATAATGGACAATCCGCAAATTTAGCATGCATGTTCTACATTTGATACTGGCTTCTTTTCACATGACCCCAAAAAGGTCATCAATCAAGTAGTTTAAACTAAATTGGTTGGTCCCCATTTTGGGGGTTAGAGATAAATCTGTCCATATAACAAAACATTTATTTTGAAATCCTATAGCTTTTATCAGCACTGAATGAAATTTGTTATTAAATTATTACAGATGAATGCTGCTAAATGGGGCCCAGCATTTAGCTGCGTCCAACAATACCAACATTACAATTTACACACATAAAAGATGTGACACCAAAGCTAATTTTTGAATGTTTGACATTGTTATTAATTCCAATACAAATATATTATACAGGGATAATATGGTGGCATGCAATTTTTAAACAATGCTATTTTACCATTTTGTGTGAAGTGAAATATATTATACACAACTTGTTGTATTTTTGGTTTTGTGTTTTTATTACTGCTACCTTTGGTAGTCATTTTAGGGAGGTCACCCATTCCTACCATCTGATAAACATAACTGAGATTGGTATAAAAACTATAATTATGGTGTCATGTACTACCTGGCATCTTCATCAATAAATCCAACATGGCTTGCAGATGTGCACACAATGAGCAAGGTATGAAACTAATTTTATGTTGTAAGCATTTATTATGCATTTGGGAACTTACCTCTCCGTTGTTTCTGCAGAGTTTAGCTTTGCAGTTTATGCACACGGTCTGTCGTTGCAAACAGGTGCACGATGCACGCATTATACAACGTGCATTTCTTGTGCACGAACAGCAATTTGTCTGTGGGGAAAGAAAAACACATCAAATCACTCAACTCAGCATGTCTGAAGATGATAATTTCCTTATGTTATAAAACATTTCTGGTACAGAACATCAAGTTACTGAACAGGCCACTGCCGTAAGCGTGTATATATACGAATGATATGTGATCGGCAGTCTAACACATTACCATATGTTGGATTGCACAGGTAACATAATACTTTATCGTAACACACACACCACCGCCACCACCACAACACACATGAAATATCACATTACATCACTGCTCGATCGCCCGTATAAGGCCTTTCCCTTTTGTTTACGATCTCGCACAGCCGGAAGTAGGCGTTGTGGCAAAGGGAATAGCTTCCCCATAAAAGTAGCTTCGGAGTAGCTTCCCTTCGTAAACAAGAATGGTGTCTACCAACCACATAAGCGATGGGCCTTTCCAAGAACATCAGAGGAAATGCTAAAATACAAGGCAACAAAATGTGCAAGAAAACGCATATCATCGTGGACTTACCGTCAACATTCCCTGGGCCATTGTGGAGCGATGTTTTCTGGTGGGTGAACAATTTTCCGGCAAGACTTCAAAGCCGGCCGCGCAGCAGGTTCAGCGGTTGGATAATCCCGTGGTTGCACGTGAACCGTGGATATATTCCCGTGTGCAGACTGATGCTACTGGAAGTGACCTTTGGCAACTGGGTAGTGTATACCCGTTTGCGTGAACTGTGACAGCCGTCAAGGACGTCTGACACTCTACAGCAGCTATAGTAACGTGCGTGTTCGGGGATCCAATGTGACGGGGCCCTGTACGGGTTGTACTTTGTGTCAGGTAGGGACTTTAATTTTTTTTTTGGCTGTCCTCTTCTAACTAATTGCTGAACCAGGACCTTTAACCTGGTGGTGAGAGGCAAGCAGATCAGCTTCAAGATTGACACGGGCGCAGATGTCAATATCATCAGCAGAGCAACGTGGTCAAAGCTTGGAAAGCCTTTTCTGAAACAAGACAACGTCACACTTGTCAGCCCAGGTGGGAAGTTGAGGAGCCTAGGATTATTCAAGACTACACTAGAAACTTAGCTTCCATCTACGTCATAGATGGGGAGGCAGACAACCTCCTGAGCAGAGAACTTGGCCTTGTGAAGCGTATCGGAACTGTCGGTCTGGGAACAGTGAAGTGCCCGCCGGTGAAGATTCGCTTGAGGGATGGAGCGACACTATACAGTGTGACTGTCGCAAGACGAGTACCGATTCCCCTTCAGGAAAAAGTGAAGAAAGAGCTTCAACGCGTGAAAGATGAGGACATGATGTTGATGATGATGATGGAACTTTATTGCCATATGTAACAAAACATTAGGAAATCGTTGCGGTGCCGCGCAACATTAAAAAGAACATTAAACACATTAAAATATAATTAAGCTACTCACGTGCACACACACACACGCACACACACACACACACACACACACACACACACACACACACTCACACACACACACACACACACACACACACACACACACACACACACACACACACACACACACACACACACACACACACACACACACACACCGTATGCCTTAGTAACTATTGTGGTCTAAACATAAAGGCAATAAACACGATTTCACATTAACACAATGTTACGTGGTGGAATTGTGGTCGAAGTATGATAAACACACCAGACGCACACACGTAAGGTTCTTTTCAAATAACCTTCATTCAGCTGCAATCCGTCACACGTGGTTAAGGATGTAGACAATACTGGAGTAAACAGTTCCAACAATATTTAATTCAGCGATGCGATATCCACACAATGCAATTCCAAAAAGGCACAATCACTGATACAAAGTCTCTTCTGCAATGTCCACACTGGCAACTCAAATCTTCTCATACGCAGCGTCTCACACAATGTACACCCAATACGGGCCACGTACCTACGATAAACTGCGTGTCTCTACCACTGACAATTGCAAGACGATGTACGAACGGGCTTTCCCAGGGCCCTCCTTATATATACTACCAAATTCTAGAATCATCTACGGAAATAATACAATGCAACCAATCGGAACGAAATACGCAACTGAAACTCATAAATAAGAATCTTCTGGAATCACTAAAATAGGCTACAAAAACTCGGCTGCTCACTTCAGCTCTAAATCCTAATGTATAATGAAGACACATAAAAGTATGGTAGCCCTATCACCACGTTCTATGATAGCTCTAGGAAGGTACGAGAACATTCCCAAAACAAAATAAAGGCTGCTCAATTCACGCGCACTAAAAAACAAAATGTAGCGAACTGTTACGAACTGTTTCGTATTTACCGACGTCATATAAACCGATGTAACTAGACAGTGTGACCTTTCTAGAACGTTCTGGACTAAACTAAAATATGAATGAAGTGAAATCCGCTCTGCGCGACTGAAAGAAAATTTTACTAAAAAGATACGTGAATCATAATCATGATAGCTCAAATAAAATATCGGATCGTTTCATACGAATAACACATGTATGCTCTCACAGTATAACACAACCACAATCGTAACACACAAATTACATAGGACATATCGTAATATAAAACTGAACACATCACTTGCATCATAGACACAGCAGTGCAGTTAGCCCTATTTCCAGGCCCATACACATTAGTTTGACCAGCCACCTGCTGCTGTGGTATGCAGTCACTTCCCGCTGTCAGCAGACTATATAGGTCACTGTCGGCATCAGCTATACCTTCTATAATCTATGTTGCGGGACTGATGCTGTGTGTGTTGTGCCTGTGTGTAATGTTCTCTAACTCTGCTTCATCAGTTATCTACATACCATGAGGGATGTTTGACAGAAGATGCACTTAGTAGTAGGATGTCGGAAGAACATTCTCTTCTAATATCATAAACAGTCTTTCCAGTCAGTATGACTAGACGCGCGCTAATGCCGATTAATTGCCACCGATGGCTTATCTTGTACTCGAGTCAGTTTCACCCGACGGGCCGCTCCGTAACTAAAAGTGTGTTCTGCACAGCTGTGTAGATGAAGTATTGTGCTGATAGCTGGGCAATATATATATATATATATATATATATATATATATATATATATATATATATATATATATATATATATATATATATATATATATATATATATATTATACACACACACACACACACATTACATTAAACAGTGGCGAGGAAATCACAGAACCAACAGAGTGGGTGTCACCCATGGTTCCTGTGATAAAACCGAACGGCGACATCAGAATTTGTGTTGACCTCAAGAGACTTAACGAAGCAGTGCAGAGAGAAAGGTATGTTATACCGACCGTGGGTGACATTCTCCATAAGCTTCAGGGTTCCACTATCTTCACAAAATTAGATGCGCCGGCAGAGTGGATTTTGGCAGATTCCCCTGGATCCCGAGACAGCCAAACTTACGTGTTTCATCGCCCTTTTTGGACGCTATTACATGAAACGTTTGCCTTTTGGCATTTCAAGTGCACAAGAGATCTTTCAACGAACGATGAGTGAGATCCTGAGCAACATAGAAGGTGTCATATGCTACTTTGATGACATCTTACTCCATAGTAAGAGTGACGAAGAACACGAGAAACTGATACAAACTGTCTTACAGAGACTGAACAGAGTGGGACTAACTCTGAATGAGAGAATGTGTGAGTACAGGAAGCGTGAAATTGCTTTTCTTGGTCACATTGTGAGCGCCAAGGGTATCAGACCCGACCCAGCCAAGGTTGATGCCATCATCGACCTACCAGATCCAGCAGACGTCGCTGGGCTGAGAAGATTTCTGGGGATGATTAATTACCTAGGGAGATACCTTCCACAACTTTCAGCTACACTGAAACCACTGAACGACCTGCTGACTAAAGAGAGTGCATGGGCCTGGGGGGCCTGAGCAGGCTGCAGCATTCGGTAAAGTTAAGGAGATGCTGACCACAGCACCGACACTGGCCTACTTCGATCCTTCCAAGCCGACCATACTATCTGCAGACGCGAGCAGCTATGGGATCGGTGGTGTTCTGCTACAGGAAGGTAGTGATGGACTACACCCTGTTGCATTTTGTTCGCGCACCCTCACGTCTTCAGAGCGTCACTACGCGCAGATCGAGAAAGAGTGTCTGGCCGCCGTGTGGACTTGTGAGCGTTTCGAGCACTACTTAATGGGACATGAAAGTTTCACATTACAAACATACCATAAGCCATTGGTTCCCCTAATCAATACAAAGGATCTCTCAGAAACACCTCTGAGATGCCAGAGACTTTTAATGCGGCTCATGAGGTTCAAGCCTCATGCTGAGTTCAAACCTGGCAAGGACTTGGTCATTGCTGATACGCTGTCCAGAAGTCCATCAGCCAGCAGTGCCGCTACTACAGAAGAAGATGTTCAGGCATACGTGAGTGAAGTGGCATCTTCTTGGACAGTATCTGAGAGCAAACTACGGGAGATAAGGCAAGAAACAGATAAAGACATATGCCTGAGAACAGTTCGTGAATACACACAGACTGGTTAGCCGATTTACAAGGCTGACGTGAAACTGGCAGCGAGAGACTATTTTGCTGTTCGTGGAGAACTGAGTGTTGTCGATGGAATTGTGACAAGAGGTGATTGCATTGTCATACCCTACAGCACGCGTCCAGAAATCCTAGACAGGATCCATGATGGACACTTGGGTATCACAAAGTGTCGTGAACGTGCCAGACAAGCCGTCTGGTGGCCACGGATTTCAAAGGATCTCCAAGACCGTGTTTCAGCATGTCAATACTGTCTTGAGAAGAGGCCGTCACAGGCTAGTGAGCCTCTACTACCATCGAAAATGCCAGATCGCCCGTTCCAGAAGATTGGAGTGGATCTTCTTGAAGTGCAAGGACGTCATTACCTTGTATCAGTTGATTATTATTCAAGGCACATAGACATTAAAAACTCTCCCAAGTAACCAGACATCAAACTCAGTGATCGAGAAGTTAAAAGAGATCTTTTCCACCCATGGCATTCCAGAAACTGTGATTTCAGATAACGGACCACAGTTTGGTTCTTTCCAATTCGCAAGATTCGCCAGAGACTGGAAGTTCAAGCACGTGACTAGCAGCCCGGGTTATCCACAAAGTAATGGTGAAGCAGAACGTGGAGTCCAAAGTGCAAAGAACATTCTGAAGCAGGATGATCAACACATGGTCCTGTTGATCTACCATGCGACGCCTATCCCTAGTTTAGGTGTCAGTCCTGCAGAACTAGCGTTTGGTCGCAGGCTACGTACGACTTTGCCTGTGCTACCTTCCACACTAGAGCCAAAGACGGTTGATCCAAAAGTTGTGCAACAGCGAGATGCCAGATCAAAGTTATACCAGAAACAGCACTTTGATCAGACAGCACGTCCGTTACCGGAGCTTTCCCCAGGAGGCCCTGTCCTTGCGAGGGATGAACGGGAGACCGGGTGGAAGCGTCCAGGTGTGGTGATCCGTCAAATCGCACCAAGATCATACCTGGTCAAAACTCCAAGCGGAGTACTGAGACGTAACCGCAAGCACCTTAGACGCAGTGTGCATACCGAGAGTCCAGCTGCTGCCAGTGAGCCGAGGCAAATGGTCCAGAACGAGGAGTTAACAAGTGGATCGACGACACCCGACGAGCTTCAACAGCCGCAGCAGTCCCAGGATTCGTCTTCAACGCAAGACTCAGCCCAGACAGAAAGTCTACAGCCTCCAGGCAGACCGCCTGATTCACAAACTGTACAACCATACACTACTAGATCTGGCAGGGTGGTGATCAAGCCTGCAAGATTCCAGTAATTCGAGGACCTGATGTGCGTTGTGGTGTAGTTATCCATGTATGGTGAACATACATGTAGAGTCGCATTTTTGCGATAGATAGGATTGTGTAGAGTAAAAGCTGAGAGCTTGTGTTTTTAGGTTCAAGTTTGTTCTTTTGTAATAATTAAACAGACGCTTTGCTGATTCTCTTATTATTAATGATAGAGACGCTTTGCTGGTCTTATAAAACCTGAACATTTATATTTACGTTCGATCTCAGAAAGATGCGGTTTCGTTTGTTAGATAAGGATTTGATTTTGTCTAGTTTAGATAAGTTTTAACTAAAAGAGGGAGGTGTCATATAATGGTCTATGAAAGACAACTCCTGTATAGTGGTTGTCTCTCCGATGATTATGTCCCTTAGGATATTGCGCATGTGCAGAAAATAGTGTGTTTTACCGTTGAGTTAGAAATGGCTTCCCTGTATTTTGTGAGTGCATCTGTGGTTTGAATCTAAGTGCATCCAGCCCACATAGAAGCGGTAATACGACAGGGATATTTCAACATCAGAATCAGGCCAAAGACAAAAGGTAGAGAACCTTGACAGCAAGGACAGCTCGCACTGAAGGGTCATCGCATCTTGTTTGAGGACAGCGTGATTTTTTGATTGTAATACAAAAATGGACGGCGTCTTTTGCCTTCATGCGGCAGAGATCATGTGGAAGAGAGCCCGGAGAGCCACAGCTGTCAGAACATTTGATAGTCCTTGTATTTTTTTGTCCTATGGACAATAGTGACGTTTCGCTGGCAAAAATCGATTACCGACAGCAAACGAGAGCAAAGTCATGGCGAATAGCCAACATCTATCATAAGCACAGACAAGACTCCGGGCTCATGAGGACCTATGCCTGTTGAGAAACGTGGAGTGTTGCCTGTGCTAACGGTCCAGGCTGATTATCCGCATCGACTTCGTTCTCGTCCGTTGTTGGCAGTCGTTCGTCGCAAACCTAACAAATCTGTTGTCCTGAACGCCTTTACTGCCAAGGAAAATGGAACACCACCCGGCAACTGCAAAATGGTATAGGTCCTCTGCACCCCCCGTACCCCCAAGTAAAGTGCGGGGGCTCCTGATGATCTATGCCTTTTGTTGAAACCACTGTATTCCCCTGTTGCTTTAACGGCTGGGACTCTGAGAGCCTTAATTTACAATCATTTCAAAAACATATTCTGTAATATACAATCTTTTCATAATAGCCTGTGTCCATTTGTAGTAACAGGGGTAATTAACGGAAAACAATGTAGTTTCGTGTTCGAAAATATTTTTTTAAGGGATAATTGCAGAGATAGAAGTTTACTATGGTTTATTTTGATGACGTCTTTGCCGTGATAGTGTCCTAAAGTCCACTTATATTAAGGTCGCATAAACCACAATTCCGATATAACGACACTTTTGCAGAGGCTCCGACCGCACTCCTATGTACATTATTTTGCTTATAGCAAACTTCGCGAATATTTTATTTCTGAGATCATTGTTTATGCAACGATCATTAGCCGCAACCCTCATAGAGACGCGCTTGCACATACAAATTGGTAAAAACAAATTGGTCAAAGTAAGAATCACAGATCCTCATGAGCTCTTGCAGTTTGGATCGAGGTCGGCTACTCGGCAGTGACGGAGTTAACCCTTTGGCTATCACGATGCTTCCTGCAGCTGTAGCTATAGGCCTGATGAGAAAACGAGTATGTCGACGTCGGTCTGACTTTTGTCTAAGGTGTAAAGCAGTCATATCACTTTGCGGAGTTGACCGGTGTCGCCATTCTTTTCCACCGACGCTTTGGCTGATCCAGTGAGCAAGACCCAGTAAGCAAAGGTCCTCGGACCAACGACGGCCGCAGTGGGCCTGAAGACGTTTTACTTCAGGGAAATGACTACTGTCCGCACATCGGCCGCATCGAGGCCGCTCGTCTAGAAGTTAAATCATACAAATACGTTTTCTGCTCAGCAAAATGTCCTAGTGCTGAAATCGATCGGCGCACGAGTCCGATGAATTTCTGATTCTGGGTAACCTTTGACGACCCCAAAAGGAAAACGAGTTGTTTTGTGTATTTTTCAGTTTATTTCATTTTATTTTATTTTACAGTTTTTTCCTTGTTTGAGTTTCTTTTACTCAATTTTATTTCATTTTATTTTTAAATTTAATTTATTTTAATTTCGCTTCATTTATGTTTGGTTTTATTTTCTATTTTATTTTCATTAATTTAATTTATTTTTCTTACTGTAATTTAACTTTTTAATTCTTTTATTTTTTTGAGTCTCTTCTATTTATAGAAGAGACTTTTTAAAAAGGATGGGTCGTGGTGGAGCAAATTCTAAAAGAATCCCCAAAGGCGGGCATATCTGAAAGATTGACTACCAAAGTAACCAGATACAAGATACGTCATGTCTTGTAACGCTAACCTCGCTGCTCAACGTCCTTTTGGCGGGAAACGCCCTGTGTGTGTGTGTGTGTGTGTGTGTGTGTGTGTGTGTGTGTGTGTGTGTGTGTGTGTGTGTGTGTGTGAGCGCGTATGTATGTAATCACGACAATCTCTGATGTTTGTGTACGTACAGAATTGAAACTTGGTGAAGTACGTTGTTAAAGGTCCTGGTTCAGCAATTAGTCAGTAGAGGACAGCGAAAAAAAAAATTCGAAGTCCCTACCTGATACACAAAGTGCAACCCTAACAGAGCCTCGTCAGATGGGATCCCCGAACACTCACGTTACTATAGCTGATGTAGAGTGTCAGACGTCCTTGACGGCTGTCACAGTTCACGCAAACAGGTATACGCCACTCAGCTGCCAAAGGTCACTTCCAGTTGCATCTGTCCGTACACGGTAACATCCACAATTCTCGTGCAACAACGACGAAAGTATCCAACTTTCACTTCTGTACCGGGAAACACCGAGCGACTGAGTGACGTCCACAGCGTCCAAAAACGGCGCAGGGAATGATGACGGTACGTCAAACATGCTATAGCGTGGTCTTCTCATTTCGTATGTCCTCGCATTTATCCAAAACAATGTTTCCTCGAAAGCGTTTGCGAACAACAAGTCCATCATGGTAGTCGCCATTTTTACCAAGGGAAGCTACTAGATAATGTTGTTGTAGGGGACAGCACTCCCGTGCTAAGCAACGCGGAAATGCCCACCTCAAAACGATTTTATTTTTCACAAAAGCCTGGGAGATCATTTACAGGCGATCATGCACCGATGTGATGTGCATGGGTGACTCTGCGACAATATGAAATGAATGAAAACGGTCCATAAATATGCCCCATAAATCCATGGCCAGCAAGAGACATACATTCTCATGAGCCCCTGCGGATGCAGGGGCTCATGAGAATTTATTCCTGTTGCATTTGGAACAGGCTGGCTGAAGGCCTGTTCTGTCTGAACCAAACAGCTGAAATTCAGCTCTCCGGGATTTTGAAAAGCTGAATCAGTTTCTAGGACTGAAGACTGTCACCCATTTATGTGATTGTGCCTGTTCGTGTGTGTTACACGGACATAAAATTTGATTACATAATAAGAATCTAAGCACTAGGTAATATTTGCTTTACTCACAAACATAATTCCCCTTGGTTTGTTGTACAATATTTGCTTTGTCGATTACTTCTCATCTTGTTTTTTTGTTGTTGTTGGTTTGTTGTTTTTTTGTATCACAAAAGATAATTACTGTCTGCAAACTTGCTGAGTTCAATGATAATATTTTCTCCCCAGACCAACTGCTGTTTATGCACATGCAATGCACCCTGCCCAATGCGTACCTCATGCAAGTGCCTGACAGCAACCAACCATACACCAACTGCAAGCTAAAGGGTGCACAAACAAACGAGAGGCAAGTTTCAAAATAATTAGATACAGGGTTGCAACAAATGGGTCCAGCCTTCGCCATACCAATAATCTATACCTTTTTTTTTTTTTTTAAAAAAGACCATATAATTATTTTTTATGCCCCCGATCCAAAATACTTAAATGTTATCTAATTTTCCCATTTTGGGGGGTTGGGCGAACTCTCCCCCCCCCCCCCCCCCCCCCCAATGATTGATTATAGGAGGCAGATGAAAGCAAGCTGGCATCATGCACCCTTTTGGCTGGAGCATTAGGCTTCTTTCATCTCATGCTATGGTTATGAGATACAAAATAAATGTTAGGAAACAGATATATGTAATTGGTATTCTAACCACAATATATTTGATTCATAGTTTATCTATGTTTGCACTGACAGAAAACCATGTGGGATTTGTTTTTGATCACTTCATATAGCAATGTTCTCTATCAGAAAACTGAAATGACTCAACCCGCAAAAATAAATATCAAGGAAATATATCAGTTCACAACAGCAAGAGATATATCTTACTTGATCTTTATTTTGTGACAAAAACATTGTTTTCAAATACACTTCAACATATGGCTTATTTGTTTATGTCTGTACTGAGTAAAACTGTCAAAAATGCCTTTCATTGTGAGGCTTCTGAGTTCACCAAAATTGTCAAGTACATCAATAAGTGTATACATAAATAAAAGCACAATGACCATGATGATATAGTAAAATACAGTTGATTTTTTAATGAAATGAGTACGTCCATTCTCAACAAGACCAAGTAGTTTATGTATCCTACAGAACCACATAGTCCAGACCAAAATGGTGACTGTGAAGCATGTGTAATGCAGAGAAGAACTTAACGAAGAAAGAAAGACGCTTCGAAAAGACAGCTACAAAATTTTATTCATATTATCTAGTAAAAAATTATGTTGTAACTGTCATTTCTAAGCGACTTTCTTTCTTCATAGGGTTCTTCTCTACAGAACAACATACATGTACACTTTTACTTCCAGCACTATATATAACTGTAATGATACATGAGGCAAAAACACAAACAGAACAGAGACAACCATTTTAATTATAAAGAAACAATTTCAGTGATGTCATTGAATAATATGCATGGTATATTTTGCTTATGATGCTGTCTTTCAAACTTGGTCTCTGTGTTTTGGTAAGTGGGGGTGAAATGAGGAGGGGGGGGGGGGGAGTATGGAGGGGTGGGGTGAGGTGGGGGGGGGGCAGTTAGGAAGTTGAGAAACAGTTTGTATCATGGTGACTGCTCAGTTTACATGTTGGCGCTGCTGCCAGTTCCAGCTGACAAACACCAGTGCGTCCGTGGTGTGTGAAAAGCAAGATTTTCACTGTATGGACACTGACAGTGTCACATTTCACTCGCATGGGTACACATGCAGGCATATATATATATATGCTAAATTTTGCTATCCACCAAAATGCTAATATTGCCATGACTCCACAGCAGACAGACAGCCTTCATGGACAGGTCCAATCAGTGAAGAGACAAAAGACTGGCCAGTGTCAAACATGTCACCAAACTGCAGGGGCGTTAGCAGCAACGTTACAGAGAAACTTTGGAACAGCAAAATGCCTGATGCAAGTGCAGAGTGCCCCAATTTGCTCTCAGAAGGCAGCTGCAAGACAAGAAACAAAGGTCAGTTAGTACATGTAAAGATATACTGCAAACACTGTTCTAGAGGAGTTTACTTGGCTACCAGGTATATGCCAGTATAATCTACTCATCATGAAAACAACCGTAAATAGTTCGCAATGCCTGCTTGGTAACATGATATTATATGAATATGTTTTCAGGCCAACATAGCCAACTTTTCCCTGGGGGAGACTAAAAGATGCACTCAACCGAAGAGCAGCCCCTGGTGACCATATCGTATGTGGGAGTAGAGGTGACACCTTATCAGCGCATCACCAGTGAAGACAATCCGGCCTACTGTTTGTGTGGGAATTGTCTAATAATAATGGACAACAAGACTACTGAATTTGATCAAGCTGATCGAGTTAACAGAAGAACCAACTTTTCTAAATATTTGTAAGAAGCAGAACAAAGTCAAATTTTGCAGCGTCAAAATTTATAGCAGCACATTTGCAAATAAAAATCCCACATTATAATGGCATTCAAAAATTACCAACACTGCATACAGATTTTTTTCAGTTGTGGCATGAGAGCCATATGGGGCCTGGCAACAGAAAACACTGTCGCTCTTGTCAGGTGGCCATAATCAGATGGCGGTTTCCAAGCCCCAATCTAAACTACCTGAGGGCACGGTATCTGGTTGTGTATGTGTGTGCAACCAACCTCCAAGTCTTTGCTTCTGCTGAAAAACCACATCCACTCGTCGCTCACTCTATCATCTGTACTGCGTAGATACTGTAACAAACTGCAGAGCTTTTCATCAGTGAGGCATTGGGGATACACGGCCACAGAGCATTCCTTTATGAGAAAAAAACAGAATGAAAAGAACATTTTCATTTACATTTAAAATTTACTTTCTGTCATGGGTGTGGAGATTGTTTACATCTGTTTGTACAAGTAGTAGGGACATGAATAAATGGACACATGCATGTAATATGATACTCCATATTGTGCACTTTGTACTCTCTACACAAGAAAGTATTAAAGTTGAATGTAAAAGAAAAGTGTTGGACATTCTTTGTTTTCAATACATTTGGACATTCTTCTTCATAAATCGCATACATGTCTGCTTTCTGCTTTCATTTTCCATCCTTGTCATAACTACATACTGTGAACAGTGCACACGAACAGGAATTCGGCACCCGACTTGCCATAACAAAAAATTAGTTGCATGGTCAGTGTCACAATCCTAAATAGTATATTTATACAAATACATGTACTGTAATGATACTGAAAATGACATGTACAGTACTGCACTTGTAACAGAAATTGCACACGTGTGTAACATACTAAATGCATGCATATTTCTGTTCTGCTACCTGGTATGCCACAGAGTGCCTGTTGCTAGTCTTGGTATACTGCTTGCATTCTTGGTGGTTGAAGTCAAGGATGGTAAGTATGTTGTGCATTGTGTAGCCTTCGTAGCCAATTGAAGTTTTTTTGGGCCATTTCAACCACATAGATACATCCCCTTGACTAACACTCAATGATGAGACTGAAACATATCTAAACTCTAAGTCAAAATAAGTGTGTAAATAAGACATGATACCTTGATCGTGCCTGGCAAGGAAGCTCGTAATGTGTGGTGATGCTTGATAACAGGCTTTATCCATTGTTTCAAGTGGTGTTTAGCCTTTGGCAGCAGCAAAGAAACTGAAAACAGATGGCCAATGAATAGATAAAGCAAAAACCTCAAACTGACAAAAGCACAAAAGTGAAAATACACGAGCAGCAGTTTATACTGAGTAGGTTGTTTCGATGACAGAACAGCGTCATGTGTTTTTGTTCTGCATACACTCAAGGATATATCCTCCATGTAAACACACAGCTCAACTCAACTTCATGCAATTTGCTTGCCTTTGTGCAACACATCAAGGTAATGATCCAATAATATACAAATCTATTTGATACTGGAATAAAAGATACATGCATTACAGAGTGGCAAACTGACAGGTAGCTAGCACTAGCTGTTATGAAGACTTGGGAGAAAAAATCACCATGGCACCATGATAATTATGTTTACTGTCAACTTGTAAATATACTTACAGTGTGGAGGAAGCAGTCACATATGTAAATCATAACTTACAGTATTGTGACAGCAATATTTCCATGACACTATATGCTACTTTATGTGTGCTGTGATTGGACTTTTACAAGCAAAAATGATTTTGTGAAATCAAGAAGGTGTACCATACTTCAAAATCAAATGCCACCAAACTGATCATCATTACCTGAAAGTAGCAGGAGATTACAGTAGAACTCTGTCGGTGACAACTTATCGGACAGGTCTTGCTGTCTTCAGAAACTCGATGCCAGTCTGTGCATTCACCAGTTCCATGTCACCTGACCTTGTGGCAGCCCTGCTGTCCAGAAAAAAAGCATAAACACAGTAATGGGGAAAATGAAAAAGAATTAAATACACATGTGCATGTGGCTTTCTAAAAATGGCTTAGTCACAAAATAGAAGCACATTTGAGTGTTATGATATGGAACAATATAACAATACATATTACAGTAAGACTCGCAATAGAATATTTTTATATACAAACATAATATTATAAGTTTTTGTCACTCATATTACTCCTGTTCCTAAGCCTGTGGTTTCAGGAAAAGAAGAGTGCATGCTGAATATGAGAAATACATCATGTATCAGTGGCAACAAAGCCAAATTACAATAGCCCACGCTGATAGCGAGTTTCATAATGAATTATGTACATACATGTATTGCTCTATTTCATCACACTAAAATGTGCTGTTTTTCTGAACAAATATGTTTTAGGTTGATCCTAGTTGTATATTGTATCCTAATCTATACCTGTTTATTATATTCTCATCCAGACAATTGCTGATGTTGTTTTTATACAGAGAGCAGCTGTACATTTGTTTTCATTCAGACATGCATCTGAACACTTTGTCTGTGTTCAGACAACTGCAGGCATATTTTGTTTTTTTTATTCAGACAGCTGTATATTTAATTCTATTCAGACAGCTGTACATTTTGTTCTAAATATAAGCCAGCTGTACACTGTGTCCCAAGCCACACACACACACACATGTACACACACACACACACACACACACACACACACACACACACACACACACACACACACACACACACACACACACACACACAAAGTTCACAATTTACCTTGCCAATGCGATTATATGTTATGTCTTGTGATGGGATTGGGTGGTGTTCCATTACTGATGCACCTTCACTTTCACTTTCTAGTTTCACAAATGTATCCACAGAAATAACACACTGCTTGCTGCTCTGTGAGCTCATTTGGTGTGGCACTGAAAAATAATCAAATGACTGGTATTTGTATAGTTATGTAATACACACAAGGGTTTTGTACTAGAAAACGCTGTGGCGTTCTGAAGATATTACACAAAAACAACCGCCATCAACCCCCAAAACAAATCGCAACTAAGAGTGGAAACTTCTGAATTTACATCAAACCTGAGCTCAGAATATATCGCATATTTCATTTATGTATATAACACAAATATGTGTAATAGCAAAGTGCCCAGAAAATATTACAATTATTTATAAAAGAGAGAAAATTTAAAGAACAGTTACAAGCTGTTATGCTGTAGTGACCGAGTAACTACGGAAGAGACGAACAGTGAGGCTAAGATTACCAATCTATTCTTCGTCTTGTTCATCGATGTATTCTGCCAACTTCTCAGCACTGTGGTCTGCAGTTATTTCCTCAGTCATCACTTCCTCCGAAATTATTGTCCTGTACGCCAGAACACACATAACATTACGATCGCTATAGGTCTACCTGTTGTTGACAAGGAAGTGGGCATTACATATTTATGAGTAGCTTCCCTTTGTAAACACGACGTCAACTACATTCGGCATGGGTGTTTGTTGTTGTTGGAAATATACTTGCCAACACAAGTAATATTTGTACAAGAAACGTGAAAAGACGACGCCATATCATGTTGGACTTACCGCCACCATTCGCTGGACCATTTTTGGACGTCGGCTCGGTACCTCCCCAGTTGGCAAAAGTGAAAGTTGGATATTCTTCGTAGTTGCACGGGAATTGGATGTTACCATGCACGGACAGATGCAACTGGAAGTGACCTTAGGCAGCTAGGTGGTGTATACCTGTTTGGGTGAACTGTGACAGCCGTCAGGGACGTCTGACACTCTACAGCAGCTATAGTAACGTGCGTGTTCGGGGACCCCATCTAACGGGGCCCTGTCAGGGTTGCACTGACTTTCTGTGTCAGGTAGGGACTTTGACATTTTTTTTTTCGCTGTCCTCTACACACTAATTGCTGAACCAGGACCTTTAAAGGGGAGCCTATGAGAGCCTCCGTATATTAAAATTGGGTGTCTCATGGAAGGGTTAAAAGGCCGTTCATTAAAAGTCGGTTGTACAACATTAGAATCCGTAATTTCGTAATATTCACTTGAAATCTTGCATATAACTAGATTTGTAAAATATATTGGATGCGTTCGTTAGCCAGAGTTGTATCTTTTTAACTTTTCAGTAACAATTAATTCTTTGCAGAAAAAGTAAAAAAAGTAAAAAAGAACTCGGACTTCTGGAGAAAATCAGCGACGGTGTCGTAAAAGCAGAAATTTCGGCGCTACGCAAACATCGACGCAATACGCTGATGACGTATTTAGCGCACGCACACGCACACACATCGACGAGATATCAGAAGAGCATGCACGTTTACATTAAAATATCACGCATCTAGGTAAAGTCAACCTCCCTTCACACATATTATTGAGACTGGAAATTGCACCGTAAAATTGCAGTTTGGTCACCATTGTTTCTCAGGTCTGGAAGGCAAAGTTAAAGGCTTCCATATATGCATTGCTTACTTACTTAGCGCACCCCTCTTTCCTATCCTTTTTTTTGTGTCTACCGTATTAAAAAAAAAAAAAACCGGTAGACTTTGAAATGGAGCTGGTCGGAGAGCATCCCGGAGCATGCACGTTTTTGGCGTGCGGGGCAGAAATTCTGGCAAAGAAGTAACAAGATATAAATGACGTCACGCATAGCTACGCAAACCTTGCTAGAGAACGTCTTTTGGCGCCAACGCCGTGTGTGTGTGTGTGTGTGTGTGTGTGTGTGTGTGTGTGTGTGTGTGTGTGTGTGTGTGTGTGTGTGTGACAGCGACTAGAGCCCGCGTTTGATGACGGACAAGCTTGAAATTTTAGGATATTGTCCCGAAAAGAATTATCTGGAGACCTTTTCTTTCGATTTTTTTTTATTGATTCATTGGCGAGAAAATCGCCTTTTCACAAAAACCGGTTGATCTACACTGGAGTCGGCAATTGTTCTTAGTTTTACTGGATATTTTGCATATATCTAGATAAAAGGAGATATTGAATTAGTTCGTTAACCAGCATTGTACCTCTAGAACATTTTGAGTGATATTTAATATTCTTTACAAAAAAAGAAATTCCCGGTTTTTAAAAAAAAATTAATTTCACGAATTATATGGGTTAATCTCAAAACAATTAAATCTTTTTTTACGGAAAAATCATTCTTCTCATTAATAATCGCGTGATTTTTAGTATACGGTATTTACATAAGCCTACAGTTTGTCTCGGCTTTCTGGTACGGTTAGGTCCATTGTGACCTGTTTGCCCTAGGTGTGAAAATAAGGCAAATTTCCGCACCACTTTTTTGGAGTCATGTGTAAATTAGCTAAGATAACTTTAGTTTTTCTTTTACAAAAAAAGCCCTATCTTCTCATTAATACCCGCATGATTTTTCAAAAACAGTGTTTGCATAAGCCTGCTGTTTGTCCCGGTCCTGGGGTGGGATTAGGTCAAAATTGTGACCTAAAAGCCCTAAGCGTGAAAATCAGCAAGAAAATTGAAAAGTTAATTCTCTGATACGTCAAATGTTAGTACTGCAATGAGTGACGTATAAGATCGAGTCGTCACTATGAACACTGCGTCGTGGGACTAATGATGCAATGAGCTTGAAGTGACGTTATTTCGCTTCTCGTGATATTCTTCTTCTTCAGAATAGCTATTCTACTCCAGAAAACAAACAGCTTACGAATGGCGGGAATCGCCGTGTGTCCGTCTGTATTTCTGTGTACCAGTATGTATGGATCAGAAGGTGGGTTAAAGTAGAAGGAGATGGATTTCTGTCGCTACACGAACCAACAGAGCTTACTAATGGCGGGAATTACCGTGTGTCCGTCTTTATTTCTGTGCGCCGACGTGTGTGTTTATCAGAGGTTGGCTTAGAGAGGAGGGAAATGGATCAGTGTAACGCACGCAGACTTGCCCACAGTCGCACGTACAGACTCTCACGCAACAGACGCATATACCGCCACTGTCTCAGACGGGCGCATTCATGCGGTAAAACTCAACACACGGGCTCCCTTTCTAAAGTGACTTTTATACAAGATAAATATACGAAAACAAACACTCACAACTATCAAGCTATATACATCACTTCTTTCCCCACACCCAGCATCCACATCACATACACATCACACACTATCTCGGCCAGGCTAGGCTTTAGTTTCACACTGTCTCCAACCTGTTTGATGTTATTGCCTGGTTATGTTGGTCCTTCTCACGTCTAGGCGTGAAAGTCCTTCGTTGTACGCTTCTTCCTGCCGCCCTGTCTCTTTGGCACGGACGTCCTCGTACTCGAACTGTAGCGCAGTTCTCGCTTTGACTCGGATGTCTCGGTCCCGGTCGCTTCACTCCCTGAGTGACAAGCTGGAGGGGTGATGACCTCACGTTAGGTCTGGTGACTCGACGTCTCGGCGTCCGTCGCTCCCTCTTTACAAGCACTCTGAATACGACAACAAAAGTCCCAACGTAACACTTGCTAAACACACAACATATTGGATCAATGAGAAACGTCACGTAACCTGGCTGATACAAATAACTCACACGTTCATTCACACACACACACGTGCTTCATAAACTGTCTACTTCCGTAGCACCCCCATATCTCTGTCACTATCTTGAAACAGACTACAGCCTAACACTCTTGCTATACACTACTCTATACACTGGAAAAGACTATGCTTAACCAACCACGTACTATCTTCATAGCGGCTTAGACATACACACCTCACATTTATTTAATTATCTATCGCGGTAAACAACTGTATACAAAAACACCGGTTACTTCACTGAATTCTAAACCAACATAACTAAACCAAACCGGTCAACACTATACAAGCAAATTACTCTTAGCAACGCATACTGTCTTTAACTAAGCAACTATCAATACTACATATATAGAAACATACCTGAATTCTAGGCTTCAGAGTCTTGGAATACGGGCTAGGTATCTCAAACACATCCGTCCAAGCTGACGATAAGCCCCGTACTACCGATCTACTCCTCTGCCAGACTGACTTTTGCCTAGAACTCACTAAACAGAACTCACCAAAACTCCGTGCTAACCATGTCTTACAGATTTCACGTGGAGCCTCATGCCACCCGGACTATCGGCACAAAAAAACCGTTAACAAAAACCGTACCGTACTAACCCTAATGTATGAGCACTATGCACGAGCATAGAGCTTCATCAGATCAGCATAATAACCCTAAAATATGAACAACTCTGAATGTTCCTAAAAGTTAAATCTACGTGAGCTTCAAACAATACGGTAGACTTTGGGATGAAATCCTCATCTTGTTTTCTTTTTGGGGTATGCTTTGACCAAAGTAGATCTGTGATCATTGGTCGATAATGTATAATTATCTCCCCTGACAGTGCCTTTTAGGTCTCTTCTATTTATAGAAGGGACGTTTTAGGACGGTTTCCGGTGGGGCGAATTTAATAGCATGCCCATGATGTCAAAGGCGGGCAGGCTAAACCTTTAACAATTGAAGTAACAAGATAAAAATTACGTCATGTCTAGTTACGCTAACTTCGCTGCTGAAAGTACATATGGCTATACGCGCCGTATGTGCGTACGTATGTATGTATGTATGTATGTATGTATGTATGTATGTATGTATGTATGTATGTATGTACGTATGTATGTATGTATGTATGTATGTATGTATGTATGTATGTGTGTGTGTGTGTGTGTGTGTGTGTGTGTGTGTGTGTGTGCGCGTATGGATGTAAACAAGAGAATCTCCGATATTTCTGTACACACAAGCTTGAAACTTGGCAAAATACTTTCTTAAGTCAGTGGCTAAGAGAGCTTCTGAGTATATTGTAATTAAATGTATCATTGAAGATATAAAAACCGTTTATTGGAAGTCGGTTGACCCAGATTACAGTCCGTAATTTTTGTCATATTTACTTGAACTTTTGCATATAGCTAGTTTGGAGAAAGGCATTGGATGAGTTCGTTAGCCAGCATTGTATCCTTTCAATTTCTTTAGAAAAAAATCTAATTTTTTTTTCAGAAAAAGAATTAAAACATTAAAAAAAATCTTTACTTCTAGAGAAAGTCAGACAGTGGTGGTGACGTAAAAGAGGCAACTCCGTCACCACGCAGACACTGACACAATACTCTGAATATGACGTCATTCTCTCTCGCGCGTTCGTCTCTCTCTCTCTCTCTCTCTCTCTCTCTCTCTCTCTCTCTCTCTCTCTCTCTCTCTCTCTCTCTCTCTCTCTCTCTCTCTCTCTCTCTCTCTCTCTCTCTCTCTCTCTCTCTCTCTCGGAGTGAGTTCGAGCTCACGAATGTAGCACACCAAAAAAAAGTTCAGAGTCAACTAGCGATGCAAAATTCGGCGATTTCGTCACTAATCAAGCTTCTACTGTTCGGATTTTACCACCAGTGTCTTGGCCTATCTACGCTGATCATAACGGTGTACATTTGAACTTTGTGCGTCCACAGACTTCTGCCATCTGACTGGTTTTCCTATATCGCCATTGAACTGAGTACGGCGATCGTCGGGGTGACTGTTAGTACAACACTGCCAGCTACGTGTACTGTGTATTACTGTGTAGCACTGTTGTGTCAATCGAACTGTGCTAAGATGGCAGACAAAGAAGCTATATCCGCAGATTCACTCGAGGTCTCTGGAACTACATCACCTTTAGTTACTGTCAGTGATATTCAGCGCATAATCGACAAGCAGACACAGGTGATTGACGAGAAACTGGGGTCTCTTCGTGCTGACCTTTGTGATGTGTTGACCTCTATACAGGCGATTGGCACCGACATTGCTGACTTGAAGCAACGCGCTCGCAGCCTGGAGGACACCTGCATGGAACTGACTGAGAAGCAGGAGGAGGTTTCCGAGTCTGTAGAAGACTTGCAGGAGGACATGGAAGATCTGCGGAAACGCTACGAGGAAGAACTAGACAAGCTAGAGGCGTTCTCACGTAGGGACAATCTGCGACTTTTTGGAATCGTGGAAACGTCAGGCGAGACCTTCGATTCCTGTGCCACCAAAGTACTAGAATGTCTGCAGGACACAGTACCAAATAAAACCTGGACTGAGGACGATTTGGTACGCGCACACCGGGTGGGGAACAAACCGGACTTTGCTTCTGTAGCAGCCAACCGTGCTAGAGCCAACAACAAGCACCGCCCCATGATCGTGAAGTTCGCGAATGGAGGGACATGATGGACGTCCTGACCAAGGGTCGTGCTGCAATCAAGCAAAAGGGGGTTAACGTTGCTGGTGACTTAACCAACCGGCAACACGAACAGATCAGACTGCACCGGGAGAAAGGCTTGCGGGCGTACTACAAGGGGAACAAGCTGGTCGTCGCTGGACCCCTAGAGCAACGGAACTACGACACCAACAACTTCGGCCGCCGCCATGCGACAGACAACAGCGTCAACAGAAGACCGGACAACCGTACCCAAGGACTCGGTGCTGCCGCAGCTACTGGTCAGCAGGTCAACGCAACACCGGCACGTGTTTCACACTCAGTATCCCCGCTACAGCCGTCACCTAAACCAGCGAAACGGCGCCGGCCACACAGTTCCCCTACAATTGAGGTCGGGGACGAATCCAGTGACCCGTGATATGTCGGCCAAGCCGCGCTTCCCACCTCAATTGCACGGGATGTGTCGCCGATGCGCGCGTGTGTTGTAGAGCAGCCAGTAGATAGTGTGTTGCATACACTTACCTTTCTGTCATGGAATGTTGATGGACTGTGGAGCAAGCTACCTGACCCAGACTTTCTACAATAATTATGTAAGTAATTATGACATTGTGTGTTTGTTTGAAACATTTTTAGACAATGCTTTCGTCCCGCCTGACTGCTGGTCTGATTTCACGTGTTTTTCCTTACCTGCAGTCAAACTGTCACGTCAAGGAAGAAGCTCGGGAGGTGTTGTTGTGTTAGTAAAAAAATGTGTATGCCAAGTTTGTTTTCAAAGTGAATATGACATGCGCTCAATGTGTCTTTCTCAAACTTGACAGATCATTGTTTGGTACTGAATGCGAAGTGCTTTTGGTCGCGTGCTAAGTTCCGCCCAAGGATTCACCATTTTATAGACAATTACCGTATGACTGCTTGTTAGAAGAATTAGAACAGTGTCTTGCTAGTGCCCTCGAGCAATTTGGAGACATTCATTTCCTAATGTGTGGTGATTTTAATGGTAAAACTGGGGATTTTCAGCCTAATCCATACTTGTTTCAGCTTGATCCTGATGAAACGCTACTAACTAATTCCGCTCTATTTGAACCTTCACGATTTACGGAAGATATGACTGTAAATACATTTGGAAGAAAACTATTAGATTTGTCTGCATGTTTTGAACTGATGATTTTGAATGGGTTCTGTAGCCCTGATCTGTCAAAGCACCTGACATTTATCTCACCCACTGGTTGTAGTATTAATGATTATTTTGTTGCATCTCCTGACTTTATTTGTTTGTGTGACAAACTTGAAGTTGGCGAGAGGATAGGGTCTGTGCACATGCCGCTGGTCCTTACTGTGTCTTGTGTACGTGTATCACCCCACAACGATGTTTCTGATGATGATACGCAGTGTTTTTCTTTTGATAAGATTATCTGGGAACCTGCTAAGGCCCAAACGCTCAGCGACAGTTTAACTACTCCTGCATTCCAGGATGCTCTAGTAGCTGCTACTGCTGAGATCGATGATGATATTAATAGTGCATTAGACATTTTCACATGTGCTATCAAAGACGCTGCTAGTTGCATGACAAAACATTTTCATTCCTCCACAGGCAACACACACAAAACAAACACCGCTAGTCACCCTTGGTTTGACCAGGAATGCAGAAATGCAAAAATGCGAACGCGTAAATCCTTACGTACATACACAAAAAAATAAAACCATGGAAAATAAAGCAACGTTTGTTAATGACAGAAAACAATACAAGAGATTACTTAGAGCTAAAGAAGTTAATTTTAAGAGGGAAACTGTTGACAAAATTCTTGAGTATAGACATAACTCTCAGGCATTTTGGAAGGAAATAAAGAAATGGAAAAGAAAACGTCGTTTAAGAAACAATATAACAAAGAAGCAGTGGTTTGATCACTTCTCTAGCATTCTAAATGAAAACATAGCACAGCAAGAGAATAATGATGATGCATTTTTTTTCAGAAGACTCTGAGTCTGATGAAGCCTTATTTCATGACCTAGATATTAACATAGAAGAAGAAGAAGAAGTTATTGCTGCTTTAAAACACGCCAAAGCAGGAAAGGCCCCCGGGCCTGATGGAATTATAAATGAAGTTCTTAAAGTCTCCAACCCAGCTATCATTTCCTTTCTCACTAAGTATTTTAATGCTTTATTCAACAAAGGGTTGTTCCCAAGCGAATGGTCTAAAGCTATTATTTTCCCACTCCACAAGAAAGGAGATGTAAATAATCCAGATAATTATCGTGGTATTGCTCTGATTAGCTGTGTTAGTAAACTGTATACCTACATTTTGAACAGAAGGTTAACAGACTGGGCTGAGGAACACAATATTCTGTCTGAAACACAAGCCGGGTTTAGGAAATCCTATTCTACTGTGGACCATATATTTACACTTTATGCTATTGTTCAAAAACAACTTCTACAAAATAAGAAAGTTTATGTGGCTTTTGTTGACTTTCGCAAAGCCTTCGATACTGTTAAAAGAGGTGTGCTTTGGAATATTTTACTGAAGGTTGGAGTGCGCGGCAAAATGCTTTCAGCTATGAAGGCAATGTATGACTCAGTGAAATTTTGTGTTAGAGACAGCCTGAATTGTACAGCGTTTTTTTGAGTGTTTCCAAGGTTTAAAACAAGGATGTTTAGCATCGCCGACATTGTTCTCCTTTTTGATTAACGAGCTTGCTGTGTACATTATTGAAAATGGTAAACATGGTTTCCAACTAAAATCCGATGCAGCAGAACTGTTTTTGTTGATGTTTGCAGATGACATAGCTTTCTTTTCATCAACCCCCAATGGCCTTCAGACTCAGCTGAACAATTTGTACAAAGAAGCATCTAAACTTGGTTTGTCTGTTAACCTAGACAAGACAAAAATAATTGTGTTTCGAAATGGTGGATATCTGTCAAAATATGAAAAATGGATTTACGGGGGAACGAGGGTAGAAGTTGTCAATATGTATAAGTACCTTGGGTTAAATTTACCACACGTTTGAGTTTAAACACATCCGTCGATGACTTAGTGACTAAGGCAAAAAAATGTGTAATCGATATTTTCTGTATGTTGAATAAATCAACTGCGCTAGTCCTGATGTTTTTTTCAAGCTGTTTGATGCGCAGGTTGTCCCAATTTTGTTGTGTGCCTCGGAAATTTGGGGTATAAACGAGTGTGCCGAAATTGAAAGAGTCCATACATTTGCATGTAAACGTTTTCTTAATGTCAACTTCCGCACACCGAACCTGATGGTTTATGGTGAACTTGGTCGATATCCCCTGTCAGTATTAACGTCAGTAAGATGTGTTTCCTACTGGCTTCGACTCTGTGCTTTACCTGTTACTAGATTTGCAAATATGGCTTATCATATGCTTAAGGATTTAGACGATAAAGGGAAAGAAACATGGATGTCAAAGATAAAGAATTTGCTTTTTCGAAATGGGTTTGGTCATGTATGGATTTCACAAGGTGTTGGAAACAGGAATGCTTTTATAAACAAGTTTAAACAAAGGATGGTTGATTGTTCCAAACAAAACTGGTCATCGAAGCTTTCTGAGAGTGAACGTTTTACTGTGTATCGTAGTTTTAAACATACACTTGTCCAAGAAAATTATTTTGAACTGGTTAAGCCAACCTATGTCAAAAATCTATACATTAAATTTTGACTTGGCATAACCGAATTGCAAAGTAACAAACAAAGATATAGTACTCTCAATGCTGTAACGAAAGTGTGTCCATTGTGTGCCAAGGCTGTGGAAGATGAAATTCACTGTCCATTCTACGATGAACTGCGTGTCAAATACCTATGTAAGTTTGACCTTATGGAACTCAAAAAGAATGAATTGTGTATCCTAGACACTACCAACCCGCAGTCTATTGCCGATTTAGCAAGATTTGAATTTCATGCATTTAAACTCCGTAGCAGCATGCTAGTATGATTCCACGTGCAAACTGTGGTTCTTACTCCGACCTGGTCTGTGTAGTACACGGCTGTGGCCTGGATTTGGATACCGCATTTAACATGTAGGTCAAAAGTGGCTATTATGTGCTGGCGTAGATCAAATGGAAATGTGTGTGTGTGTGTGTGTGTGTGTGTGTGTGTGTGTGTGTGTGTGTGTGTGTGTGTGTGTGTCTTCTTCTTCTTCTCGAACGCCGTCACACTTGGAGTTTGGCTCTCAAAATGAAATCTGTGGTCTTCTGTAGCGCCTCCACAGGCCCGTACAGTTTCTCTTGTAGAGTGGCGGGCTTCGGCCATATCTCCTCCCTCAGCGGCTGGTGGTTCCCACAGTCCTGGAGGATGTGCTCTGCGGTCTGCTCTGCTTCTCCACAAGGGCACAGGGGAGATGGCACGAGGTGGAAGCGTCTGTGCAGGTGGAAATTGAGTCGGTTGTGCCGGCCCGGTCCTCAGACGAAAGATGGTCACCTGCTCTTGTATGGACAGCTGATGGTAACTGTCTAGGGGCCGTTGTGGTGGTCTGTACACAGACTTAATGATGGTCTTCATCTCTGTGAAGCAGACTCCATTTTCATCTTGTTCTTTCTCTGCGCCCACTTTTGCCATTCTGTCAGCTTCTTCATTGCCGTAGATGCCACAGTGTGAAGGGATCCACTGCAGCACCAGTCTGGTGCACTTGATGTTTTACAGTGCCTCTTGTAGACGTGGCAGTTTGCTTGCTGTTGCTGCCTCAAGGACAGACATGGCATCAGTAAGGAAGACAATCTGGGCATCAGGGTCTGCAGTGCCACTAAGGGTGTTAGCTGCGCGGACTAGGGCTTCCACCTCAGCTCTGTAATTTGTGCAGTGAAGGCCTGTTGGTACTGCCTCTGCCTGCCATTTTCCGTTTGGGTACTGTATGTACACCCCAGCCCCTCCATCCTGAACTGCATCTGTGGCTGATCCATCGGTGTATGCCCGTATCCATGCTTCCTGGGGATACTTTTCTTCGAGCATGGCCAGTGTCAGGGCTTTCTTGCTCACAATGCTGTGCTCATCTCTGGTGGTGATGTAGGGTACCGTGGAAGAGATGGTGATGTTTTCTGGCTTACTTTCCCAAGGTGGAAGGTCGCTAGCAGGATTCAGAGCCTCTACCTGCGCAGGCAGCTTTGCCTGGTGTTTTCTCTGCAGTGCTCTCGTCTCCTTCACAAAGCTTGATCTTTTCAGTCTCCCTGAGGTTGGTTGTTTCATCCTAGCGTTCATAGGATGGTCTTTGGAAGACTTGACCTTTGTGGACTGTATCAAGGCTTTGCAATCTCTTCTCATGCGCAGGGGTGGGATACCCGTTGTCTCTTCCATCTTTTCAATTGGTGTGGATCTCATTGCGCCGGTGATGATACGCAGTGCCTGGTTCTGAACTCTGTCAATGGTCTGCTGGTGTGACTGGGCTGCCGTCAACCATGCATTAGATCCGTACTCAAGGTGTGGTCTCATTGTGCCTTGATATACATTTTTGAGGATCTTTTCATTGGCTCCCCATTGTGTTTCAGCCAGTTTTCTCATGATGTTCAGTTTTCTTCTAGCTTTCGCTTCTGCATTCCAAATGTGCGGCTTCCACGTCAGCCTCTTGTCAAGGGTGACTCCCAGGTATGTCTGTTGGTCTTCATACCGCAGCGGGGTGTTGCCCAGTGTTAGGTTGCCAGCCTTTGCCTTGTTGGAGAGAGAGAAGAGTGTGGCTGATGATTTTTCTGTGTTGATGGTCACACACCAGTTGTTGGTCCAGTCTGTCAGCCTGTCCAGGGCTAGCTGCATCCTGTATGTAGCAGTTGTTGCATACTCTTTTGTGCACCAGAGTACCAGGTCGTCTGCGTACAGGGCTGCGTGTACTCCTTTTGGTAGCTCTGGCACAAGGTCGTTGATGAAAAGTATGAACAGTGTTGGTGACAGGACTCCCCCCTGTGGCACCCCCTGACGCAACAGCACTTTTTGGCCACAGTACCCATCCACTGTCACACGGGCTCTGCGATTGTGTGTGTGTGTGTGTGTTTTGTTATAAACATCACCTTATGGCTTTTATATACACCTGAATTATAAATTATGTAATGTCTCACTACATTGTATGTACATTTTGTCTGAACAATAAACTGTCTGAGTCTGAGTCTCTCTCTCTCTCTCTCTCTCTCTCTCTCTCTCTCTCTCTCTCTCTCTCTCTCTCTCTCTCTCTCTCTCTCTCTCTCTCTCTCTATCTCTCTCTCATACACACAAACATGCGGGTATCTCTAGGAGGAATAGATCCTCATGCGCCCTCTAGGCGCATGAGGATCGATGCCTCTTGGAGCTGTTTGGAGCGCTCGCGCATGCACGCATCAACACGAACACTCACATCGACGCGCTTTCAGAAGAGGATGCAGATGACCCGTGTACTTAGTATATCATGTAGCTAGATAAAGTCAACCTGCTTTCACACAAATTATAGCAAGACTGATATTGTATCGTGAAGTTCTAGTTTTGTCACCATTTTCTCATGCCCATGAAGCGAAAGTGAAACTCATATTACGTAAAATATAAAATTACGTAAAAACTAAAATGACAAAATTAATGTCGTTTGACAAATCAATGACGCGTATATCCTGCGTCCCTTATAGAAGTCACTGACGCATTGGCAGATCTGCGAGACTTTTTCAATAGGAGATAATTCAACCTCAGAATCAGGTCAAAGACAAAACATAGAGTCCAACGACAGCGAGGACAGATCTCATATAGGAGGGATTTTGTGGGTTATGGTGCATCCCATCTTGTTGTTACTTACTAGGTAGTTTCTTCTAAAGTTCAACTCATGTCACTTGAAATATAACATCATGTAAAAACTAAAACTACGTCGTGACAAAAGACTTTTTTTCTCTTTCAAACCAGTCATATGACGCGTATGCACTGTACCCATAAAGAGCTCACTGACGCATTGCCAAATCTGCTAGGCTTTTTCAATATGAGATATTTCAACATCAGAATCAGGTCAAAGACAACAGGTAGAAACCCTTGACAACGAGGACAGTTCGCATATAAACGGGACTTTGTGGGTTAGGGCTCTTATATAGAAGAGTCTTTGTGGGTCCCATCTTGTTTTATTTTATTTCATTTTATTTTTCAAATATATCATTTTAAAATATATTTTATGGTATTTATTCAATTGTATTCCAAAACAGCTTCTTCCTTGCCCTATGCGCTCATTGCAATAGCAACGCTAAAGTGAATCACGCCAGATTTGACCCGTGCTCAATTTGGCGTAAGCCAAACTGAGCCCGGGCAACCTGGGGAGAGAGTCATTTTAGCATGTTACCCTCTTCACGCAAAACTGATGGGATGCGGGTTCGAAAACAGCCAGGGTTAAAATTGGTACAGACCCCTTTTGCTGACCCGTCCTTGAAACAGCATTCGTAGTTGCAAAATACAGTGTGCGCGCACTTATTTATGCACTCTTCAGCAGAACGCACATAAACCTTGATAGGTGGTGCCCGACTAGTGTCAGTTCACGGGTAGTGCCTGATTAAGTATCTTCGAGGGTAGTGCCAGATTAGCACGGTGCCTTCCAGGCGCCGAGCTAATCTGACAATACCCTTGAACTATCGCGGTCGCTGTGTCTACGGCAAGCTAGCACACAGTTGTTTCGTCACACACGTGAACGTTTAATGTTTTCGTTGTCTACCTAATGACCTCCGAATATCCACGCTTCTATCTATCTATCTATCTATCTATCTTTATCCCGTAGTCTTGCCGACCGTTGGGGCACCACTGATGACTTGGCAACCAGCTCCCTCCATTCCTCTCTGTTCTCTGCCATTTTTAGCGTATCGCGCAGCTTCAATCCTGTCCACTCTGAGATATTGTCCTCCCATCTTTTCCTCTGTCTTCCTCTCCTTCGTCCTCCTTGCACAGTGCCACCCCACCCGGGTCTGCCCTGGGGGACTTGGGTGGGGTTAACTACTTTTTAGTTCCCAGGGTCACCCTGGTCAGCCCCACAGGGTGGGTTTCCCTTCTATTCTGGGGCATGTGTTTCCGTCTACCCTTGGTTCATTCACCTGTATTTGCCTTTTTAAACTCTCCCTACTGTCTGGCACTGCCTGTAGCTCTTGATATTGGATGTGTGTTGCTAAATGGTCTTAGCTTTATTTAGGCCCAATGTCGTAGGTTTATTTAACGTATTAGACCGGCTGGCGATATACATTCAATATTCTGTTTTTGTTTTTGTTTTTCACAAGAAGTGCCGGCACGTCCTGAGAAAGTCTTGTTGCTGTCAGGACGTTAAGCAATGTACAATCAATCAATCAATCAATCCTTGCACAGTGCCTTGCAGGATTGTTTTGGCAAGCCCTGCTGAACGCGTGACATGCCCATACCACTTCAGTTTGCGTTTTTTTCACAATGGCTAATAGGTCTTCATAGGTCCCGATGGCTTGCCTGATTTTGCTTCCCACTTCCACGTCCGTGATGTGATCTCTTATGAAATGCCAAGCAGCCTTCGAAAATATCTCATTTCAGTGGCTTGTATCCTCCTTTCAAGATCTGCTGTGAGGGTCCATGACTCGCAGGCATACAAAAACACTGAGATCACTATGGAGCGCATCTATCTAAACTTGGAGCAGAGCGTGATGTTTCTGTCCTTCCATATGGTCTTCAATCTTGTCAGTGCTGTTGTTGTCTGCGCAATCCTGGACAGTATTTCTGGTTTTGATCCCTCATCTGTCACAATGGCTCCTAAGTATTTGAATTTATTAACGGTTTCCAGTTTTTGGCTTCCAATCATGACGTCAGTGCCAATGCCACTGGTGTTATTGGTCATCAGTTTGGTCTTCTCTGCACTGATTTCCATCCCATACGCAATGGCTGTACTGTCCAGCTTTTCCACCAGCTGAGCTAGCTCCTTCTCTGTTCCTGCAAGGCCATCAATGTCGTCCGCAAAGCGCAAGTTCGTGATTGTTCTGCCTCCAATACTGACAGATCCTGAAGATGTTGAAAAGAGTAGGTGAGAGCAAGCAGCCTTGTCTGACTCCCACTGTAGTCCTAAACCAGTTTCTTTTTTGCCGTTGAAGCAGACTGCGCTAGTGGCCTTGTTGTAAAGGTTTGCTATGACTTTGATCAGGTTGGCATTGATGTTGTAGCGCTTCATGGTGGACCAAAGGGCTGCATGCCACACCCTGTCAAACGCTTTCTTAAAATCCACAAAGACATGATAGAGATCTTGCTGGTGCTGGAGGTACCTCTCACATAGAACTCTCAGGTTGAAGATCTGCTCAGTTGTGCTGCGCCCTGGTCTGAAGCCTGCCTGTTCCTCAGCTATGATTTCCTCTGCCTGTGGCTTCAGCTTGTTCAGTAAGATCTTTAACATGACTTTGCTTGGGTGGCATAATATACGACTGATCGTGACATAATTCTGGAATTCATGTAAGTTGCCTTTTTTGGGGAGAGTTATTATAAGTGATTGGGTCCATGGTGTGGGCCAATCCTCTGACTGCAAGATCTTATTGCAGATTGTTAGTAAAGCGCTTATCATGTCTTCTCCCCCTTCTTGGACTAGCTCTGCAGGAATGTTGTCTGCTCCTGCTACCTTCCCTTTTTTCAGCGACTTCACTGCAGCCTCTACTTCTTCTCAGAGGATGGGATAGTTGCCATTGTTGGTCACGGTTGGGTTGACAAGTATGTCTGGGTCCCCTGTAGTTCGGTGGTTGTACAAATCTGAGCAGTACTCTGTCCATCTCTTCAGTAATGTCTTGGTCCTCCGTAAGACAGTTTCCTTCCCTATCTTGATTGATAGAGGAGCGTCCTTGATTTACACTGGTCAGGTCTTTCACCGCCTGGTATGCTTTTTTGCTATTATTATTGTTTAGATTTTCTTCTATGTGTTTACACTGATCTTAAATCCATTTATTCTTTGCCTTTTTCATGCTATTCTTGATATCCTGGTTAATTTCCCTGTATTGTTAGCTCCTTCTACCTCTGATTTCTTTTTAATTAATTCTCGACGCTTGTCACATAGAACAAAGATGTCAGTTGTAACCCAAGGTTTCTTTACTTGCCGGTGTCTGCCAAGGATCTCACTGGCTGTTTGGGTTACAACAGTGTTAATTGTCCGTGTCTGACTGATTGACGCTCGATAAACCGAACACTTACAGCGACTGACGTTGTCATAAACAAGCCACATGAACTCATTTAATCCTGAGGATGTAACTATCAAATGTTTTAGGTATCCCCTGAGGCTTGGTTTTACAGTTATGGGGGACGGGTTGATCATGATAGTTCCAAGTTGGTATCGGAAAAGCTTGGCGCCTATAGGCGCCAAGCTATTCTGACACCATCCATGGCGGCCACTTTCAACGACTTACTTATAGATTCGTTACAACTGGCCAATATCAGTGACGGGAATATTGCTAGTTATTACATAAACCGGCCAAGAACGCAAAGGAGCAGTTCGCCAATGAATCTGCGTCATTTGAGACACGGCGGGAGTGAATAAAAGCAGCAAAAGACATAAATATTCTTAAATCCCCGCAAATTGCGGGGCTTATGAATATATGTGCCTGTTGACGGTATTGAAGAGGAAATGAGGTTTTGATGAATAGTGATAAAAAAACAGAAAAATACGAGTGACTGAAAGTGCAGGTAATTGTCAACAGTCAGTGACTGTTTGTCAGTAGCTTTGTTTGAGCTATTTTAGCCTCACGCGCCGGTATCGCTGCTGAGCATAAGGACATCTACTGCATATAGCAATACGTGGCAATTACTGGCTTTAAAATGTTTCCTGCACTCGACGGCCGATCTTGAGTTGTGGTGATGATAAATCTTGACTTATGGTTGCGCCAACTCTTGTTACTAATGGAATTGTTGTTTTATATTGTCGATGTGTGATGTTAAATTAAAATATTTATAATATATATAAACCGGTCGAAGGCGGCAAAAACAAAAATCTACCCAGCAGGTCCAAGATCTGTTTGGGAATATTCATGTACTACTCCCCCTTTCGGGAGGAGGTCAGGATATTCTCCAGCGGATTGCAGAGCGCCTGGGGGTAGTCCTTATTGCTATATGCAGTAGGCGTTCAGTGGAAGGCTCAAAAAGATGGGTCTGTCATTCCTTCTCTCCCACTACCCTCTCTTTCTAGATCTAGTGCGCGATGCATTCACAAAAAGGGCAGCTGATGTCCTGATGACACAATGCAAGATAACCAGCCTGGAATTCCATGGCATTAGCACAGCAAGAGCATTCTCAGACTTGAAATGAAAAATTACGCCCCTTGGAGCTAATCTGATTGAGTGCATTTTTGGCTTTAGGCGACGCCTTTGTTTAAAAGTAAAGTATATAATTATAACCTTTTAGGGCTTTTGGAGAGTGTGCATGAAGGCGCGAGTGTGTTTGTGTGTGTATGTGTGCAGTGTAGTAGAAATCAGAATGATATCGTTTGCCACGGTCACAGTTTAACCTGTCGTTAACCGCTCTTTCATCTCCGGCCCGTCGCTGAAAATGTCATGCAGATAAACAACAAAGTGGTCATCCGCTGTCGCAACCTACGAGTGAATTAATGGACACGGAAAAGTCGTTTCGCATATGTGCTCCGCCAGTTGAAAGATGACACTGATATTCCATTTCAGTCTTCGGTCAAATATCTTGGTGTCAAGTATGCAAAGTTAGTGAATGCTTTAGTCACGAGCCGTCTTGACTACTGCAATTCTCTGCTTTTTGGTCTTCCATCTGAGCACATTAGCCGCCTTCAGCGAGTTCAAAATAATGCCGCAAGGCTTGTGAAACGCAGTCGAAAACGAGACCACGTAATCCCTGTACTGAAAGACATTAACTGGCTTCCAATCCAATCCCGCATACATTTTAAGATTTCGACCCTTGCATACCGCCACTTTGATGGCAGTCTTCCGTCATACCTTTCCTCCAGTCTAATTACTTACCAGCCCTCTCGCTCACTGCGTTCATCAGGAGAGAAACTTCTCAAAGTTCCAAAGTACCATCTCAAATCTGCCGGTAAACGCTTTTTCAGATGTACTGTTCCTTTAATTTGAAATTTCTTACCGACTGAGCTGAGAAATATCTCCCCCTTACGCAGTTCAAAGCAAAGTTAAAACTCACCTTTTCTCGCAGACTTTCGTGTAATCTCTACGGTTTTTTTTGTACCTCCCTCCCCCCCCCCCTGCAGACTGTGTGTGTGTGTGTGTGTGTGTGTGTGTGTGTGTGTGTGTGTGTGTGTGTGTGCGTGCGTGTATGTGTGTGTGTGTGTGCGTGTGTGTGTGTGTGTGCGCGCGCGCGCGCGCGCGCGTGTGTGTGTGTGTGTGTGTGTGTGTGTGTGTGTGTGTGTGTGTGTGTGTGTGTGTGCGTGCGTGTGTCGTTTTCGCCTGCGCATTTAGTTATATTATAAATATGAGAAGTGCGCCATATAAATACCATGTATCATTATTATTATTATTTTGAAAGAAACTTTTCCAAGCCAGTAATCGTTAACCTAAATTAATGTCCGTCTGTATTGTAGCGAGATGTTTGCGTGAGGCAAAAATTAGCTCGAAACAAAGCATCCAGTACTATGACAGGCAGGTAGAGACAATTTGAATTTCAATTCGACCCATGTCTTTAAAGAGAGAAGCTAATCAATCGTGGTACTTTGCAGAGGATTCACAATTAACTCATTTAAACCTACTAGAACCAATGACAGATCTTGTTCTAGAGTTGTAGTAGAATAGCTTGTTGCCTCGACCATTGTAGTTTAAGGGTGGTGCCAGAATAGCTTGGCGCTATCACTATTTTTGAAGGGTTGCAAGAATAACTAGGCTCCTCTAGGCACCAAGCTATGCTTGAACTACCTTTCAATTATCATGGTCGAGTCATCTCCCGATTTTGGGTCGTATTCAGAGGACAGCATTCACATGTTCGATTGCCAACCTCAAACGAAATGTGTCTCAAAGCGACCTTCTCTAGGCAGTTTAGGGTTAAACGTTTGTAGTATCTCCTTTACAGATATTCTCAGTATGTCTATGTATGTTTTACAGTAATGCTGGACAAATCGAATAATGAAGTTTGAATGTGGTAAGACTGAAGACTTTTCTGCTCTTCTTCTTTTTTGTGGTAGTGGTACGTGTTTTTACTCACGTGGATTGTGAAAAGAGGTATAGAACAGTCTTATTAGATGCATGACGACAAAAACAACCCGTTGTATCGCGACTTTCAGCAATTAATTCCCGCCATGGGACAGACAACTATAACATAACTTTGATACCATATTTTGTGAATTTATCAATTAATTACAAATCACAACAGTTAACAAGTGGAAGACATTTCAATGTTTCAGGATGTCAAGAATTTGTCGTTTACTATATTGACAATGTCAGTTAGGACACACATACAATCATAACCGTTCAACGAAAATAAATACACAAAATGATACATAAATATGCGACTACAAGTGTGTAAACACCGCAAAAAAAAAACATACAGTAAAATTTTGGTTTTCACACGAATATCAAATAATGCAAGCATTATTGCGTGAATAAAAAAAATGCAATAAAATTATTTGTTCACGTATATCAAATAATGTAAGCCATTTTTGCGTGAAAATACATTATATTGTTTACTCCAACCCTTCCGACTCTTTACTCTTCAATCGATAAACAAAAATAAATAAACGCTAAAAAAGAAAACTAACAGAAAGGTACTCACAAACCATATAGGTGAGGCTAGCGCTGGTAGAACAGTACACATGGCAAGGGGAATTACTGAGCGCTGGACATACACACAGTTAGCCTCACCTGTCTGGTTTGTGAGTATTCTATAACTCGAGGCATAATTTATATCGTGACATTGTGTATTGTCTTGTGCATCTGCTGTGGGCTTTCAGGGTATTTTCCCGACCACATTATTTTAGTAGTGCACCTTCTTGTTTGTGTATGTATGTTTTTCCTGCCTACTTCCTAAGTTCCAGAAAAAGACATGGGTTATAAGCTAGACCTGATGCGTACTTTTAGCGATGTATATGATAGTCTTATTCTTTACCTGCGTATTTTTCTGTGGGCTGGCGATTGGATACCCTATAGGAGGGGGCAGCCTCATGAGGATCTATGTCTCTTGCAGTTATATTGTGTTTAGATTTGTTTTGTCGCAAATTGGTTGAAAGGAAGACAATTGTCGGCGCCAAGCAAATCTGGCACTACCTTTGAATTATCATGGTCGATCCATCCTCTGCAACAGGTTCATAGTCGTTAGATGACGTCTCCAAAATTTGGGAAATACGTGCGTCGGGCTGAATGAGTTAAAACGAATGTGTGCAGAGTACAATAAGATACAATACAATTTTTGATATCGCACAAATGTCAAATACTGCAAGCAGTTCTGCGCGGAAACAAATGAGAGTGTTTATTCTAACCCTTCCAACTCTTGGCTCTTCAAGCGATAACAAAAACAAATAAGCACAAGAAGAGAAAAACTAACAGTAAAGAGACGAATTCTGCCGAAATCGCTTATCGATACAACCTTAGTTTGAATTCAAGATACAGGGCAGCCTCAATAGTAGCTATGTGCCGAGATCGCTTATAATAATAATAATAATAATAATAATAATAATAATAATAATAATAATAATAATAATAATAATAATAATACCGGTATTATATAGCGCTTTTTACTCAATTTTTGGGTTAATCGACTTAAAACGCCGCGAACTGAAACCCAACACGCACACTCACGTGAAAGACACGTATTTACTCTTAAGACAAACACAGTACAAAACAGACGAAGGGTCAGCTCAGCTACTCAGTTACAGAGATTTTCGATTGCTTGTATTGAAATTATAAAGTGGCCTGAAACCGGTACCAAAATGGGGGTGGGGGGGGGGGGGAAGAGGTGGGGGTGGGGGTGGGGGGTGGAAGAACCGGAGTACCCGGAGAAAGAACCCCCGACGGTCCGCCCGAATTAACGGTGACACTTACCAGAGGAGAAAAGTCCGACGCCGGAAACCGTTTTCGAACCTCGCACCTTTGGAATTGGTGGCAGGCGCCTTAACTACTGCGCCACGGACCGCTGAGCTTATCGATACAGCCGTAGTTTGAATTCAAGATACAGGGCAGCCTCAATAGTAGATATGTGCCGAGATCGCTTATCGATACAACCTTAGTTTCAATTCAAGACACAGGGCAGGGGTATGGTCGAGATAATCCCGTACTGGAACAGCAATCAATGTATTTGTTCAATTAAGCTCACAATGGAAGAGAATAGTTCTATTCAATGATGTTTGCGCGACGGTATTTTCCCGTTGTTAAACTGACTTTTCTGGCTTGAGAGTTTAGACCTTAAGGATTAAAGCTGTAAGATTCAAAGTCACAGACTAGCATATATCAACATAGCCGTCAAGATTTTTCAAGCTTCATTTGTGTGTGTGTGTGTGTGTGTGCGTGAGTGCATGAGCATGCGTGCGTGTGCGTGTGTGTGTGGATGTGTGTGTGTGTGTGTGTGTGTGGATGTGTGTGTGTGTGCGTGTGTGTGTGTGGATGTGTGTGTGTGTGTGTGTGTGTGTGGATGTGTGTGTGTGTGTGTGTGTGGATGTGTGTGTGTGTGTGTGTGTGCGCGCGTGTGTGTGTGTGTGTATGTGTGTGTGTGTGTGTGTGTGTGTGTGTTTGCCTTGACTACCATTGACACAGTTAATACCTTCACTGCCGGCGGATGCAGCTTGTGTTTGTAAAATGTTTGCTAATTCAACACCTAAGACCTTCAGCAAACCAATGAACGTACAAAGAAAGTGACGTCAGCAAGAGACATAGATCCTCATGAGCCCGCGCAACTGCGCGGGCTCATGAGGATCTATGTCTCTTGCAGTTATATTGTGTTTAGATTTATTTTTTTTCGCAAAGTGGTTGAAAGGAAGACAATAGGCCCACGAGTTAAATGTAAAGCTGCAAAGGAAATCATAGAAATATCTCTTGACAGCAGAGTCCCGTACAGCGAACACAGCGTGTGGTTCCGTCAGCAGGCAGAGGCAGATATCAGATCTGCCCTTTGGAGACAAAAGACAGTAAGTCCGTTTCATTGCACTGAATATCTCTTTTTCACCAAATAGACTTACCGGTGTTTTTTTTTTTTTTTTTTTTTAGGTATATGAAACAGAAGCTTAATGCGCTGCAAATTCAGAACTGTTACGAAGTGTCTGTTACAAAGAACTGTTACGGATTGTGAACTGCTAAGCGCAGAAAAAAACGTCTTTGAACCAGTCAACAGTCTAGTTGATACGTTTCATCTTTACCACAGCACAACTTATGAACTCATTCAGCCCGACGCACGTATTTCCAACATTTTGGAGACGTCCTCTAATGACTATGCACCTGTTGCAGGAGATGGATCGACCATGATAATTCAAGGGTAGTGCCAGATTAGCTTGGCGCCGACAGGCGCCAATCTAATCTGGCACTACCCTTGAATTATCATGGTCGACCCATCTCCTGCTGTAGTGCGTCTGGGCTGAATGGGTTAACAAATGAACAGATGCTTTTTGGAAATCAGAAGTAGGTCAAATTTGGCAAATGCAAACAGCGGACTATAAGCCCGGACAAACATACGAAGTCGCATGTTTGTCCACGCTGTTATTCCATCGTTTGCGTCAAACGACTAGCAGTTTTCGTCTCTTCTTTCGAGTCAAACGAAAAATAGTCGCAGACTGTAAGCATAGTCAATATATTTGTTTAAATTTCTTTTATATTTTATTTTTTTTGGTTTTTGAATTAAGCATACTGTATATATACAACATGCATACATTACAAATCATGTTACACACAAGCACAGACCATAAAATATAGAAAGAATGTAGCACCCCCTCCCCGCCCCACCCACGTTCCTATTTACCTCTCTTTCTTTCCCCGCCCCACTCTCATAGTACACACACCGCTCGAACACACAACAGATGACAAGCAAAGTTTAGGTTTGAACAGTCGCGCTGGACAGACACAAAATGTGACCGCCTGGGAATGCTTTCCTCAATGCTATAAATAGCACTGATGGATACATGCACAAGGGAATCGAGCTAAGACACCATCCCTACCTTGATCCAACCCTGGATGCCTTAGTGAGATACCTGGTAGTGCCAGAAGCCGTCTGCACAATACCGTCAATGGTGAGGCTGCAGCCAATGCTTCTAACAGCATTACAGTCCGCCAAAAAGTGTAGCATAATGATACCATAAATCACAAAACTTGTTGCTCTGACCCGTAATTCCAAATCGGTACTTCTCACATAGGGAGCGATTCTAACAAAGTGCCTTAAATTAGGCAGGGTTTCTTCTAATCTACATTTGTAAACATAGAACTTAGCAACTAATATTATGAGGTTTAAGACAGTGTCTGACCTAAAGTGCGTAGCTGTGCCAAAGACAATAAGACTTTTTGTGAACTCAAAATTAGTACAGTTTACACAGTTGTCTCGCAACCATTGTCCCATGTCAGACCAGAATATCTGTACATACAAGCAGTCCCAGAACAGGTGGGAAAGAGTTTCGTCTTCATTCTTACAAAAGGTGCAAATTGCAGATTCAGACAATTTAGGCAGAAATAGAAATCGCTTTGTGGGCAACAACCGATGCAATAACCTTAGCTGGAACCATTTAAGTTGGGAGTCTGGTGTGGTTTTGAAGGGTGTTGAAAAAATACATTTCCAGCTTGGTATGTCATTAATTTCAAAGCATTGAGACCCCTCTTGAATACAAATAGGCCTTGACTTTGATTTGACCAATGTAAAATATATGGTTTTACAACCCTGCAGGATAGTGTTCCAGACCTTATTGCCGGTACTATTTCCTTCTTTCACTGGCTCTACTGCTAATGAGGTTAAGTAGGCCCTGACAGCATTGGCTACACCAGAGTACACCAAGAAAGGTGTAGACACATCAGGGAACAACAACTTAAATGACTCGAAAGACAACAAAGAGCCATTCTCATCAAGCAGAAATCCCCAATAACCAATCTCTCCATTCGGTCATATGAACCGTATTCCTGTCTCTAATAATGTTCTTGTTATAATGAATACGTTCTGAGAGCACTTCAGTAGAATGTTCAGGTACACACTTGTTACAAACAATCTTGTAATGTTTGGCCACATCAGCCCAGAAGCAATTAACACAATGAAGCATTAAAACGTTTGCATATTCACCACCAAACACCTGCATGTTACTAAACATAGGATAGCAGCTGACCAGAATCCGACGTACCAATGAGTCAAATGATACACCAAAGACCCTTCTTAGCCAACTGACCTTCATAAACGTCAAAAATGAATGAACGTTTAACATTCGCAAGCCACCTTCATTGTATGCTGAACAGACAACAACTTTATTTATTTTTGCTCTTTTTCCATCCCAGAAGAATGTAAACAAGATTTTTTCAAGGTCAGTCAAAAACTGTGCCGTAGGATCTGGGAGTTATAGTCAACAGTTTAAAATATTGAATATTCCTCATTGTTAATTTTCCCAACTTTCGCATTGTCCCCTTATTCTGACGATTTAAAATATTTCTGAAATAATTTCAGTCCCTGTGATTTCGTTGCTAAACTTTCGGCGTTCATCCACTTATGGAGATTATTCATTTCTTTACTTTAATACGTACGTCTGGAGAGAACGGTAACACTTGTAATGTGTTTTCTATATCTCGTTAACCACTTTGCAATAATTCACAGGAGTGGTAGGAAATGTAACGTTCAGCATACTATTAACGCATCTTCCCTTAAATCTTAATTTCTAAATACTACAGAGAACGAAGGACGCAGAATGACATGTGCCGTACGTGTCATATGAATATGTGTGGGCTTTAACGCAGCGTTTGTCTCAGGGCAGTGATTAGGTAAATTCTCTCTTGGCTTGACTTCGCGAACGAAGATTTTATAGGAGTTGACCACGACGTCTGCAGGCTTGTTCGTGGCTGCGGAGGCCAATCCGAGACAGGCAGGTTCGACCGCAGTGGCTGCAGGGGAAGGTATGGCCAGGGTTCTGAGCTGCGGCATCTCTGTTTTTTTCTCCTGAGCCGCTTGTCCTTAAGGCTAGCTCTGTGAGAGTCCTCAAAGGAGACAGCTGCCTTGTAAATGGTGGAGCGCCAGGTGTCGCGGTCCGCAGCAAGCGTGACTTCTTGAGACAGTCTTTGTATCTCTTCTTTGGTGCCCCTCTGTCACGGTGTCCAGTAGCAAGCTCGCCGAACAGTGTGATCTTTGGTAGGCGATGATCCTCCATCCTGGAGACATGCCCCGCCCAGCAGAGCTGTGTCCGCAGCAGCAAAGCCTCGATGCTCACAGTTTCAGCCTGTTCAAGGACCTCGACGTTGGTGACATAGTCACTCCAGTGAATGCCCAGGATGGTACGCAGGCAGCGCTGGTGGAAGCGTTCGAGGAGTCGTAGTTGGCTGCGGTAGAGGGCCCAGGACTCGGAACCATACAGCAGGGTGGTGAGGACCACAGCTCTGTACACGCTGATCTTGGTGCCTGTTTTCAGCTGTTGATTGTGCCACACCCGCTTGAAAAGTCGCCCGAAAGCGCTGTTCGCTTTTGCCAGCCTGCTGTCAAGCTCCTTGTCCAGCTTGGCGTCCGACGTGATAATGCAGCCAAGGTAGGTAATTTGGATGACCCCTCGGAAAGGTCATGGTCACAAGAGCTCAGGAAATAGGTAAAAAATACCCACATTTTGAAAAAAAAAATGCTTTTTTGTCCGAATTACTTTTTCCAGCTTCAAACCCAACTTGGTACAGAGATACCTGATGGTAAGACCTATCTATGCATACTAATTTGGGTGACCGCTCGGAATGGTCAAGGGACACAAGAAGTCGGCAAATGTGTGTAAAATGACAATTAAAAAGGAATTGTAATTATTATCAACATTTTTGCAAACTCTTCAATCAAATTTGCACAACGGTAGCTGATGACAAGGCCTTACTGTGTATACTAATTTCGTTAACTCATCGCAAAGGTCAAGGGTCACAGGAGTTCACAGATGTGTGAAAACTGACTAAAGTTTGAGAAAACATGGATTTTGTTGGTGCAGAAGCCATCTCCTTACTAATTGTCACACATGTGTAGATCGGTCATACACCTGAGCATAAGGGCTTTGCCTTTCTTGTGTTATAACAGTGATGGTCATATGATGATAGAACTTTATTGCCATATGTAATAATACATTAGGAAATCGTTGCGGTGCTGCGCAACTTAACAAGAAGAACATTAAACACATCAAAATATAATTAAGCTACTCACGTGCACACACACACACACACACACCACACACCATCACACACACACACACACACACACAAACACACACACACACACACACACACACACACACACACACACACACACACAGAAGAACATTAAACACATCAAAATATAATTAAAGCTACTCACGTGCACACACACACACACACACACATACACACACACACACACACCACCCACTCACACACACACACACACACACACAATCACACACACACACACACACACACACACACACACACACACACACACACACACACACACACACACGTATTCCTTAGTAACTATTGTGATCTAAACATAAAGGCAATAAACACAATTTTACAGTAACACAAATCACATAGGACATATCGTAATATTAAACACGTCAATTGCATCGTAGACACAGCTGTGCAGTTAGCCCGATTTCCTACTCATTGGTTTTGGCCAGCCACCTGCTGCTGTGGTATGCAGCCACTCCCCGCTGCGAGCAGGCTATCTAGATCACTGTCTGGCATCAACTATTCCTTCTATAATCTATGTTACGGACTACTGATGTGTGGTGTGTTATGCATGTGTTTAATGTTCTCTATCTCCTCTCCCTCAGCTTTCTACATACCCTGCGGATTGTTTGACAGCAGATACACACAGTAGTATGATACTGGAAGAGCATTCCCTTCTAGTAGCACCATGAATAGTTTTTCCAGTCTGCCTGACTATGCGCGCGCTAATGATTAATTGCCTCCACGCCCGGCTACTGCCACCGATGGCTTATCTTGCACACAGTGGCACCCGTCCGCTCCTAACTAAAAGTGTCTTCTGCACAGCCCTGTAGATGAAGTATTATGCTGATAGCTGGACAATACTGTATATACATTACAGTAAACAGTGGGACGGATGGGTCAGGTTTGGCGTTTGTTTGCATCATTAAAAGTCTGGACAGCAGTTGGGTAAAAACTGTTTTTAAAACGACTCGTGCGTGTTCCGATTGCGTCTATAACGGCACCCTGATGGCAACATCTCAAACAACTCATGGGCGGGGTGGGAATCATCTCGGAGGATGGATCTAGCCTTTTTTAGCATTCTTTCGTGGAAGAGGGACTCCAACGAGGGCAAATCGACACCTATGATTTTCGATGCAGTTTTTATTAATTTGTCGCTATTTCTATGTTCGATATTGAGTTGACTGTGCACTGTTTAGTGAAATAAGTGCAGAGAGCGTTGTGTGGACTATTAACTAGGCACTAATTCATTAACCCATTTAGAGCCCACGTATTACAGCAGGAGATGGATCGACCATGACAATTCAAGGGCAGTGCCAGATTAGCTTGGCGCCATCAGGCAACACCTGCAAAATTTAGTGAAATGGCGTTAAATGGGTTAACCCTCGTATGCATGCAGCCACAATACTGTACGAGGTGTGATCAATAAGTAACGGGACTGGTGCTATAAAAAGAAAACTACAACGCGTAGCAATTTGGCATTTAATCCCCTTCAAAGTAGTCCCCTTCGGAAGCGCAGCACACACTTAATCCTGCGCTGTTTCTATTGACGGAAGCATTCCTAGAACTCGTTTTCTGGGATAATCAGCAGCTGCCTCGTCGCATTCACTTGGATTTTCTCGACGTCCTGAAATCTTCTTCCGTTTAAGTGGGATTTGATTTTGGGAAAGAGGAAAAAGTCGCAAGGGGCGAGATCTGGGGAATACGGTGGCTGTCGGACCTGGAGGATGGTGTGCTTGGCCAAAACTGCTGCACAAGCTGCGCTGATTGGGCAGGTGCGTTGTCATGGTGCGCAATTTCCACTCACCGGACGCATGCACTTCTGGCTTTTTCCAACAAATAACATCCCGCAAGCGTCGCAAAATGTCACATTAGTACTCCTTGTTTTCTGTCTGACCAGGTGGAGCATACTCATGTTGAACAATCCCTTTGTTTTTCTCATTTCTGCTGGTTGCTGGTCTCCGGCCCAGAACGTTCATCACTGTCGACATGCTGTCGGCCATCTTGGAAACGTCCGAACCACACGTACACTCAGCTCATACGCCCCTCTCCATACGCTTTCTGCAACTTTGCGTAGGCCTCTGCGCAGGTATCGTCAAGCTTTCGGCAAAATTTGATGCAGATTCTCTGCTCAACTTTCTCTGTTATAGTCATTGCGACGACCACACGTTACATCATACGTTCCTTCCGAGCACTGCTGTAAAGAGCGGAAGTAAGCTATGACGTTAAAACCTAGTGTGCATGCACGATTGGGGTCAAGGTAAATCTGTGCCAAGTGGCTTCACTCAGCGTGTTTTAGCTCCTTTACTATGGCACCAGTCATGATATTTATTGATCACACCTCGTATACGTTAACTCATTCGAGACGTGCCGCCTCCAGATAAGCGGCGTATGCCGCGTATCTGGAGGCGGCACGTCTCGTATGAGTTAACGGTGGTTGTATATATGCACAAGGGGGTTAATTTACAAATGACTGTGTACAGGATCTATGTCTCTTGCTAGACTAATTTATATCTGTGTGCCTCAGACAGATGGAGTTCTACGGTAATGAATCTACAACGGTTTCAGAAACGTACTTTCCAACCCTTGGAAGTACGGGCTTTATTGAAAGTGTTGGTGAGAATGTAGAACTTGTCAGCGACTGGACGGTGTCACTCTTTCGAAAAGTGTTGAATGCCGGGATACTTCCGGCGCTCGCTGTGTTTGGCGTCACTGGCAACATCATCAATATGGCGGTGTTTGCACTTCATGGGCTGAGGAACCATGTCAACATCTGTCTGTTCAGGTTTGCTGTGACTTTAAATAAAAAGTTATTTCTAATGTATCCCAATACATGTTCGTATACGGCACTGATATATTATCTCAGTGGCGTAGGTCCCAAGAAAAAGTGGTGAGAGGGTGGGGGTGGGGGGTGGGGGGGGGGGTTAGAGGGGGTGATTGGGAAGGCAGGCATATGATGGCCATACTTCCTCTGAGGATAGTGAATAATATGACCAAGTATACGTTGCCCACACCTCCATGAACAGTGTACGTGGCCACACACCCTCTAGTCACAAATATCAAGTTACTCAGTGAAACTGTTATCACAGGCAAAGAAGCACTTTAAGTAAGGCTGATAATGACAATAGGTAAATCGTCTTTTCATGGACATATTAGTAAGGTTCCATTTGCAACAAACGACTCCTAACAATGAAAGAGAGAGAAATCATTGGTAGATGAACAGTTTGTCCCATGAGTATAGACAACACTCCACTCTCAAAGAGACATAGATCCTCATGCGCCCCTCGGGCGCATCAGAATATATACCTCTTGGAGCTGTTAGGAGTGTTGTCTCTGCTCATGGTAGTAGCTGTTTATCCGCCGCTACTTCGCTCTCTTTCGTTGTTGCGAGTCGTTCGATTCCAATGAAACCTACATGTAGTATTAGACATGATGCTTTCGGTCAGCTCCGGTATGTATTGGCAGGGGCGAATCTGTGGGTGTGGGGGGAAGGGGGGAGATCCTAGGGGTTCCGGAAGGCCCCCCCCCCCTCTCCAATTGTTTAAAATGCTATAACAAAGTCCCCCCCCCCCCTCCCCCTCTTTCCAAGTTGTTGATATTCTGGCAAGTAGCGAGAGTGTTGATACACTAACGCCTTTTTAGCTTCTCTATCCTCCCCCCCCCCCGCCACCCCCCCCCCCGCCCCCCGCCACCTCCCCCGCCCCCTCTCGTTTGCTTCTTTCTGCCACTAGAAAGAGGTATATCGTCGGAGAGGCCTTTTGTGTCAGGCTGAAGGTCCCAACAAAACGTTGGACCCCCCCCCCCCTCCTCCATCGAGGTAACTTATCAGTCGCTGATTGGCCACACCAGCTTTGCTTGCTTATCACCCAAAGCCCCGATCCTATTTTCATCCCAACTCCCATCCAGAGGTTAAAGATGAAAATGCACCTGTCTCGAAAATCTTAACACACCACTGTATCACTATTATTGGGTCCACAACGATGATGATGATGAGGGTGATTATTGTGATGATGATAATGACGATGATGATGATGGCGACGACGACGACAACGATGATGATGTTATCGTATTGCTCTCATACTGATGCTGTCAATAGCTTATTTGTTTTTGTTACTAGCTGTTACGTTGTGTGGATTGTTTGGCGTTAAACGTGTCCTTTTTAGCTAGAGGGACCGGGGTAGTTCTGGTGGTCGAGGGTTGGACTCTCGTTCGAAAGGTCGTAGGTTCAATCCGGATGGAGTTTAAAACCTTTTTGGTGTCATGTCTCATACCATAGTGTGATGGTATAATACCGTTACCTCCAAAACGTTCTACTTTTTCAGCTTGAGTATCAGTGACATCGGCTTTTTGCTGTCGCATTCTGCAGTAAGGTTTACTGCTGTATTCAACTCAGAGCTGGCGGAATATCTCACGGTAATAACATGTACTTTATTTTCTTTCACTGGCTTTTACAACATGGGTAAATCAGACTAGGAAAGCAAAAGTAAACTGTTCGCATGATCTGTTTTAACCCCTTGACTTCTAATGACGACACTGCTCGACGGAAAAGACGCGTAAACACGCGCCTTTTCCGTCGAGCAGTGTCGTCATCAGAATCAAGGGGAGCGGTACCGTCAGTAGCAGTTTGGGTTTCATCCCTTTCCTGCCACTGCACGTATATTGTATTTCGGAAATAGTTGTTCATACAACGACCGAAAGCCACAACCGTATAAGGAACATGGATACAGACTGGTCTGAGCAAGAGATATAGATCCTTATGAGCCTCCGCAACTGCGGGGTCTCATGAGGATCTATGTGTCCTGCAGTTGGATCGTGTTCACATTTTCTCAGCAGTCAAGAGGATAATGAAACATGTGTCGTAAAATCCGACTTTCCAAGCCTTCGAACAGTCGTTACTTTTTTTTCAAGAGTGAAGGAATATCAGTGATCAAGATAAAAAGTGAATAAACATGCTGGATGGAAGTGCAGGTGATTGTCGTTAACCAGTAGCCGCCATATATACTCTTAGCGGATTGGTTTTAGTTATTTCATCTCCGCTTAGTGATCAATGCAGAGGGACAAGTTAGCTGGCAGTTACTGGGTGGAAATGCGTCCTGCACATGACAGCTGGTGTGTGAGAGTGACTGGTGATAGTTTACCTCAATGGTTGCTTTTGATGACAGAGTATAGTTCGCCTGATTGCAAAACCATGAATATTTGAATTAAAACAAAAGCACTACGTTTCGGATTGTGGCTCCTTTTCATCAATGTTGTTCACTAATACTCAATTCGGAACATCTTGATTTTGTGTTTCTGTCTTACAACAAACTACGGATAAAACAGCAAGATAAATTAAGTTAGACTTCACTGTACTCTGTTACTTCCTGTATCATTGTACAGGCGTTGAGCTCAGTGTTTACAGGTGTGTACCTTGGTTTCCTGAACACCTCCAGCTGTCTGACGATGATCTTATCCATAGAACGATGTATCTGTGTTGTCACACCCCTCAAGGCAAAACTTTTCTTCTCGTTCAGGTACGTTTGACCACCCGTGTGCTTTTCTGTGATTCACAGACAAGCACACACATTAGTTTGCTAATTGCTGTGGAGTCGAATCTTGTTTTATAGAAAAGTTTTGGCTCCGAGGCTCTGCCGAATAATCTGTTGCACGGCATGAGCTTAAGACACTGACACTATCACAGATTTAGGATTCCTTTTTTCTTTCACAGAAATCGTGCATGTAGATATTCTGCAAATATAGTAAACATACTCAAAACACAGAATGCATGCAGATTCAAATAAGTCCGTATAGTACTGGCATGCTTACAGGCAGTGCCTGTGTATATAATAATATGTAGAACGGACTGTAATTTAGACTATATAATCGTTATATTCGACATTTTGAGCTTCCAGTTGCAATTTGGTTTTGATCTCGCTGTCTGGGAGCTAGCGCTCAAAAAAAGTAACCATTTGCAGAACTTCACGACACACTCTACGTGTCACCTGTATGAGCTCTTTGTTAAGAAAAGGTCATCGGGCACACGACAGCCGCAGGGGGCCCGCGCACGACAGTGCGCGGGCCCACTGCGGCTGTGGTGGACCCGACGACATTTTGCTGTTGGGGTTCCCACATTCTGACTGAATTGTCATTTAGTCACTATCGATTTGGCATTTGATTTGATTAGACTCATTTAATCCTTTACATGACATCCTTTTGATTTTAAGTTTTGACACGACTTTATTAAGCAACTGACTTTAGCCTGAACTTTCGATTTCGTACTTTGTTGTTTCATTATTTATGGGCCTTGCGCTTGATTTTCTTCTCTCGTGTTTCAGAACAATATCAATTATGATTCTGACAGCCTTCGCCGTTTTCCTTCCGTCCTTGACCGTGGCTTTCTACATCAAGTATGGCGTGGAGCGCCACACTGACCCCGACACCAACGTCACCCGATGGCATGAAGTGGTGACGGATGAGTATCTCAACAACCGGCAAGTCTTCAATATAGTTGTGGAGGTTGTCCTTAACACCATCATCCCTGCGGTGTCATTGGTTGTCGTCATTGCAGCTAACGTCATCATCGCAGTGCGCATGAGCTCCGTGTTGGCTTGGCGAAGAAACACAACACACGTGTGTAAACTTCACTTGCTGTTTGGTTGTTTGGGTGGCTGTTTGCTTGCTTGGCTGCTTGTTTGTTTGCTTGGTTGCTTTCTGTAGTCCTCTCGCAGAGGCGAATCAGTTACCTCTTTACTTATATATTGGTTCATTGACCATGCCATCTTCGTATTTTAAAGGGAGTATAGTACAGTGGCGTGCATGCCTGAAAAGACCGTATGCTCATTGCCAGAGTCATCTCCCTTGCGCTCGCAGCATCCTTTGCAGTACCTGTGACTGCATCACACAGCAGGAGAAGGAATAACCATTATAATTCAAGGCGCCGACCTAATCTGGCACTAGCCGTGAATTGTCATGGTTGCTCATCGTCCGCAACTGGTGGCATAGACGTTAGATGACACCTCCAATACTTGGGAAATGTGGTCTTGGGGTTAAATGGGTCTGAGTATGATAAAATATACAGGACAGTATCGCCTGGCCGGTATAACTACTTGACCTTGTTAAAAACATGGATTTTAATCGGTTTGCCGAAACGTGCTTAACATTTTCGTCTCCTTTTCGTTTGGCATTCCAGACTAGCAGCATGGCGTCAGGTGTGGCTGCCTCATCAACCAATCGGCGTGAAGCAGCCCTGACCCGGATGTTGTTCAAAGTCTGCGTGGTGTACATTGTTTGTCTCTCGCCCTCCTCTGTCTTAGCTTTAGCTTACTACTTGTTCCCACAACTACAGTCTGGTCTTCGGTACACCAATCTCCTCAGTGTACATCAGCTTCTACATTTCACGGATGCTGGTATCTGTCAACTGTTCTATCAACTTTCTAATCTACTACACTATGAGTACTCGCTTCAGGGACACACTGAGAGAGGTGGTTTGCAGGAGATGTGATAGGAAAGGGAGAAATTAAGAATTACTAGAAATAGTGTGGCCACAGTATCCGCGAGACTGTGAGGTATTTTCGAACAATACACTATATTTTCGGGGTTATCCCAATCTTTCAGAAACGTTTTCAGTCAATAGATTGTTACGAATTGAGCAGCCAACTATTCATACATTTATTTTGCAAATGGCCCTGCAAGCATACTATCCGTAACGTATCCTTACCATATGCGGGTGTACTTCCCAGACAGGCCACAAGTATACTTCACTTTGAATGAGATGTTTTGATAAGAGTAAGCATTTCATTTGAACATTATTACTTTTTTGCAGCGTACTTCCTGAGTGGACATAGAGTAGAGTACTCCCTCAAATGGTTCGGGTTCCCCAGTAACAAAACGCCTTCGGGCCCACGACGGCCGCAGTGGGTCCGAGAACCTTTGCTTACTGGGTATCCCAATCTTTCAGAAACGTTTTCAGTCAATAGATTGTTACGAATTGAGCAGCCAACTATACATACAAAGTAGGCGGGGACAGGGGATCTAACTGTTGTCTGTCCAGCGCTGTGATTCCCCTTGGTTTGAGTACTGACAATTCTGCCAGCGCTAGCCTCACCTATCTGGTTTGTGAGTTACTGGGTTAAGCCCAATAACAACTCCCGTGAAAATAAATGGGATTCTAGAGCGGTTTTGTTTCGCCGGGCGACTCCTAACAACGAACGACAGCAAAGTCATGGCGGGCAACTAGCGAGTACCATAAGCACAGACAATACTCCAAACATGTATAGGAAGCATAAATCCTCATAAGCCCGGACCTCGAAACATCTCCAAGAGGCAATCGAACACTGGAACACTTATACCTGGTATGAGTGAGATTGTAAATGTATTCCTTTTAACAATTATGCATGTAGACATATGTAGCCTTGATTATCCATGGTTTAGGGGGGAAAACACCAAGGAAAATAATAATAATAATAATAATAATAATAATAATAATAATAATAATAATAATAATAATAATAATAATGGAGATTTGTTAAACGCTTATTCTAAAAGTAGCTTTAAGCGCTGATACAATGAAAAGGTCTACAGCTAACACGCACACACACACACACACACACACACAAACAGCGCACGCACGCACGCACGCACACACACACACACACACACACACACACACACACACACACACACACACACACACACACACACACACACACACACACACACACACACACACACATGACAGTGGTGATGAATTGTGCATGGCTGGGGAAATGAACTAGTGAAAGGCGTCGTTGTAGAGGTGGGTTTTTGAGAAGTGATTTAAATGAGGCGGAGAGCGTTTGACAGTTACGGACAGGGGCGGGGAGGTTGTTCCAAGTGGCGGTGGCAGGATGTGAGATGGCACGACCGCCACTTGTTTACATTTGAAATTGGGAAGGCGAAATTTACGTGTGTCAGTGGAAGAGCGGAGGGTGCGAGATTGAGTATACAGATGGAGTAAGTCAGATATATAAGCTGGAGAGATCAGGTTGAAAGAGTTGAAGCACATGCAGGACAATTTATACAGAATGCGTTCTTGTTCGGGCAGCCAGTGGAGTTTCACAAGGGCGGGCAGATATGGTCACGCTTACCCACGCGCAGAACTAAACGGGCAGCATTGTTTTGCACTCTCTGCAGTTTATCTAGCTGGGTTTTAGGCAGACCGTACCACGCGCGAACTAAACGGGCAGCATTGTTTTGCACTCTCTGCAGTTTATCTAGCTGGGTTTTAGGCAGACCGGAAAAGAGGGAGTTACAGTGGTCTAACCGTGATAACACAAAGGAGGAGACAAGGATTGCAGTTGTTTCAGGCGTCAGATACTATCACTGCTAATGCGCCGAAGTTCAATAAAAACTGATCAGTACATATGACTAACATCCTTATCAATTTTGAGACCTCTGTCAATGAAAATGCCAAGGTTTTTGACACTGTCAGAGAAAGTGATTTTATTTTGACAGACAGAGATGTGACTGGGAAGACAGAACAACTGCGAAGGATGCACACCAGCTGTGATAAGCATGGACTCTGTTTTGCCATCATTTAGCTGGAGTTTATTTCTAATCATCCAGTCTTTAACTTCTGTTGGAATTTAAACGACCAGCTTCAGGAACCGGATCAGAATCGTGCAACTGTATGTCATCAGCAAACATATGATGTCTAACAGAGTACTTTGAAATAATAGTAGTTAACGGATGCATTTACAGAATGAAGAAAATCGGAGAAGCACAAAACCTTGGGGCACGCCGAAAGGTATTGGGGCTGGGGCAGAGTAACAGCCTTTGATAGAGACAACTAGACGCAGGTTTGTGAGGTATGACGCCATTCAGAGTAAAGCACGGTCAGAGAAGCCATAGTCAAAGTGAAGACGAGACAGAAAAATGGAGTGATCGATAGTATCAAAGTCTGCGGACAGATCAAGGAGAGTCAGGACAGACAACTCATTATTATCAGCAGCGCAAAGGAGATCGTTGATGCTAATCAGGGCAGTTTCTGTAAAGCGACCAGGTACGTATGCGGACTGGAAGGATGTAGGAGAAAGTTTTCTTGGAGGTACTTCAACATCTGGGATAAAAACAACCTTCTCGAGGTTTTTAGATTTAAAGGGACGGGTGAAGATAGGTCTGTACTTTTGTAGTACATTAGGATCGAGGTTTTATAAAAAAAAAAAATGGTCTAACTAAGGCCGTCTTGGACTCGTCCAGGAATACACCAGTGGACAGACACATTAATGATGTGGGTTATGGGACCAATTAACAGATCAATGTGTTGGTACAGAAGAAGCGTGGGTATGGGATCTCTTTCGCATGTCTTGGGAGGCCCACAGAAAAATATGCAGCGACGAGAAATAGTGGTTTGTTTTGTGACTTGTCAGACGACGATGCGTTTTCCATTGTATCTATGCGTTGTCCTCTGACTCGTCACAAAAAGGCAACTTTCAACAAACGGCGCAATGATCGATGTTACATAAATCGTCAATTTTCAAGTCCCTCGCCTACTGTTACAAACTGGCCATGAACGTTTAGCGACTGCATTTTAATCGACTTGTCGCTGATCGGCCATTTTACACACGCACTTTCTGTCATACAAAGGCAAGTCATTAATAAGTCGACGAAACAATGAAAGTGGCAAGTTTTAGTATATCGTCAATCACAGCGCGAGTCACAGTCAGCGACTTCCGATTTGATTGAGGATTTACTGAAACTTGTCACTTTGGTCGGTGATGTAAATGTATACTTTTTCTGGAAAGTTTCAGTAAATCGCCAGTCAAATCGCCAGTCGCTGTCCGCAAATGGCGATTTGATTGACGATTTACTGAAACTTGCTACTTTCGTGTGGGTGAGATTGTAAATGTATCTGGTTTCATCTCGTCAGTGAAATCGACAGTCGCTGTCAGCTACTGGCGATTTGATTGACGATAAACTGAAACTTGCCACTTTTCTTGTCCCACCGACTGACTTGTAATGAATGGTCATTCCAGATAGGTGAGGCTAGCGCTGGTACAATATTACGCATACCAAAAATAGTACACATTCCTAGGGAAATTACTCGGCGCTGGACAAAAATAAAACGGTTATATCCTGTCAGGCACCCAATCGACAGCCCACAGAACAAAATACGCAGCGACTGGCTTAATGACCGTTACATACACAGGACACTTACAGCGACTGGTGTCTTGGTCGACTCATAAACTGGCCAGTTTTACAAACTCGCCTGGCTTTATAAACTGGCTATCGTCAGCGACTGTAGCATTGACCAACTTATTGATATAGACTGTTACGTGGTAGTCATTGTCGTAGTAAGATGCAATGAATCACACCAGACGCATTCACGTAGGGTTCTTGTAAAGAAACGTCTCTCAGTTGCAACTCGTCACACGTGGCACAAGGGTTGTAGATCACACTGCCGTAACAGTTCCAACAGTACTTTATTCCCACGATGCAATCTCAGCACAATGCATCCACAAATGCATCCACACTTTGACACACTGTCTCATACAATGCATCGGCAGTTCTGATACATTGGGACAATGCACCAACACTGATACACTGCGTCTCTCATACAATGTATCGACACATATTTCCCTAATACCCTCTTTAATTTTATTACAAATTTCCAGAACTATCCCGCAAATTACACAACTCAACCAATCAGAAAAGAAAACGTAACCGAAACTCATTAATATTCATTAAAAAGAACACTCTAAATCAGTCTACAATCGTCCACTAACATCTAGGCGCATTCCGTAAATAATGCGAAATGTAGCAAACATGTGTACTACAAAACTTTGACGTCCTTTTTGAGGTCACTAGAATAATCACGCCTTTTCCCGAACCTTCCGGCAAAAAATTAGGCCGAACTTCGCAACAATGTATGAACTTCTAACTACACAACAAAAATCGATCGCAATTCTCCCCATGCAAAACATACTAAAAGGGTACGCAATTCTTATCCAAAATAGCTCAGCCGAACATCGGATCTTTCCTATGATTAACACACACATGCCCTAAAAACAATAACACAACCGCAAAAGTAACATAGACCTAATTATCAGAATTAGTTCGGATCTAATTTCAGATGTACTTTTTACCAAACCCGGGGCACAGGAGGGGACTATCCTGTCGCCTTTTTCTTTTCTTTGTACACAGCAGACTGTAGAGCTACTCATCACGACTGTGTCATGGACAAATGCGCTGACGACATGGCACTGACAGGACAGATTACAGATGAGGACAACAGACACTATCGACAAGAGATCGACGACTTTGTAGAGTGGTGCGACAGAAACTATCTTAAATTACACGTTGGTAAAACAAGAGAGATGGTCATAGATTTCAGTAAAAACAAACATCATCCCGATCCTGTTGTCATCAAGGGAACAGAAGTTGAGAGTGTAGAGTCCTACACTTATTTAAGTGTTCTTTTTGACAAAGCGTTCAACTAGAAACAAAAACCATAGTCTATTGTGATAAACGCGCATACCCGTCTTAACTGTTTGAGAAAACTGAGATCGTTTAACGTAAGCACTCAGCTTTTACAGATGTTTTACTGCTCCAGTATTGTTAGCGTTCTAACTTTTAGACTGACGTGCTGGGGTAGAAATTTATGTAAAAGAGATCAAGATCATCTTAACAAAGTAATCAGGAAAGCGGGCGGAGTGATTGGTAGAGCACAAAATACTTTCGACACACTGTACAACTGATGGATTACGAACAAACTGGCTAACATTCTTGATGACAAAACACATCCACTTCGATATGCATTTGACAGCAGACGTATCGAACGAAGTGGTAGACTTCGAGTACCCAAAAGAAGTACATCACGTTATGCCAACTCTTTCCTCCCTCAGGCTGTCCCTTCCTTTTCAACAGTAATATAAGTAGATAGTGTCTGTCAACATTCTTTAGTTGCTTAGTACTAGCCCATTCAGTAGATCACTGCAACATTGCTGACACCAGAAGCACAAAGGGCATAAACCATAAGTATTTCTGATGTCAAGAGTGTTACAAAGGTAAGAGTGCGTCTGTTACAGTTATCTTTTTAACTGAGAGTTATAGGTTTTTTAATTAATTGAATGAGTGAATGATGATGCCATTTGTTGTTTGGGCAGACAGTGAATTTCCCCATGAGGGATAAATAAAGTATTATCGTATTATATTGTTTTGTATTGTTTTGTATTGTATTGTATCATGTACATGTATACAAAATCGTTTTATCCTGGACAACTTCAGCCGCTGGCGAATAATAAATTTGTTATAAACCAATCACTTTCAAGACTTCATTGTTATCCATTGACCATACTAGTGACTGGCCTATTGGCTTGATAAGAACAGGTCACTTGTTTCGGCATTGCATTATAAACAGACGATGCTTAGTGACTCACCCTCTCACATACAAGCCACTATCAGCCACTATCAGTCATTGACGTGTTGATAGACGTTACAAAAACCGACCACGCTTAGAGACTGGCGTACTGATCCATAATAAACTGGACAATTTCAGCAACTGGCGCATTTCATCCACAAAAAAAAAAAAACCCGGCCACATTTAGGCGCTCAACTGTTCACGTGTTATATCTTGTCACTTTTCTTTAGAGGCAGGCTTATTAAATAGACCTTATTTGGAAATAGTTAACATTGCATGTGTTTCGTCGAAAACAGTGGATTAAAAGCTGGACAATCATGCGATATCTCCACGTTTGTCCGGGCTTTTAACTCATTCAGCCCGACGCACGTATTTCCCAAATGTTGGAGGCGTCCTCTAACGACTTTACACCTGTTGCAGGAGATGGATCGACCATGATAATTCAAGGGTAGTGCCTGATTAGCTTGGCGCCGACAGGACTGAATGGGTTAATACAATGTTTCTTCGAACCACTTGCAACTGATTAACGGACATTTTATCCGTAGCGTTTGAAGTCCGTGCAATGTTTGACCTACTTTCTGATTGAGGAATAACTTATATTGTTTGATCCAAAATATATCTCTGGTGCCTTCTGATCAGTAGCACCATGAAGATATTTAAACAGTGAAAACTATTCAAATATTTCAAGATTTCGTGATGCACTTATTTTTTATCGTAGTGACAATGTGAGTTAGGTGTGTGTATTGGTGCTGAATACACAAACTGATACACTCACAACCGTTCAACAAACATAAAAATAGAAAATAATGACATAGCGTAAACAAATCCTCAACATAACGTAAACGAACACCCGACTAAAATTATATTTAACTCTGTGTCTGTCGGTAGCGATTTTTGTCGCGACCATTCCGACAGGAATCATCGCGACAAAAACAGCTACCGACAGCCAAAGGCCTGAAATGGGTGAATATATAAATATTCAATACAACTGATTTCTTCGTACAAATATCAAATAATAAAAGAATTCCCCTGTCAACAAAATATATTGTTTACTTTATCTCCATTCGCTTCTTTGCTCTATCCACCTAATAAAAAATAAGTAAGTAAACCAAAGGGTTGAAATGTGTGTATATGTGAACATTCAATGCAACTGATTCCTTCGTACAAATATCAACTAATGTGAGCATTCCTTCATGAAAATGTAGAGTGTTTACTTCATAACCCTTCGTTTCCTTGCTGTAGCCATCTGCTACATATAAATAAACAAAAAGAGAAAAACATATTCTAAACTGACGTCTTTCAAAAATTGCGTCATGTCATACAACAGTACTGATCTGAACGACTACCATATGAGTAGTGACCTGTTATTAAGTACCATCCGCCAGGCGGCAGTAGCACAATTTGAGGAACGTATCTTGTATTAACCCATTCAGCCCTGACGCACTAAAACAGGAGATGGGTCAACCATGATAATTCAAGGATAGTGCCAGATTAGCTTGACGCCTATCGGCGCCAAGCTAATCTGGCACTACCCTTGAATTATCATGGTGGATCCCTCCCCTGCTACGGGGGAATAGTCGTTGGACGACGCCTCCAAAATTTGGTAAATACGTGCGTCGGGCTGAATGAGTAAATGATAAACATTTTTTCTCAGGTATTAACAGTCCGGTAGCTACCACAAAGATGGTCGTTAACGACGGGTGACCTTTGATGCCTTTTAAGACTTTATCTACAGAGAGCACCTGTTACGATCACGTTTCTTTTACAAAACATGGTTGCTGGAAACAGGCTCTACATCCTAGTTTGAACACATTGATACCGGTCAGAGAACATGCCAACGAAAAAAGAAACACGCTTAGAAAGGACAGTTGCAACACAATTTAACCCGTTCAGTGCCGAGAAAATCTAAACACCACCCAACTGCAAGACGTATAGATCCTCATGAGCCCCCGCAGTTGCGGGGGCTCATGAGGATCTATACCTCTTGCTGACACCACTTTGAATCTCTGTTCCTTGGACAGCGAGAGCTTTTTGGTGTTGAAACAACAAAGATTGCAGAAACACAGCCTGCGTCAGCTGGGATAATGGACGGTCCTGACGGGCGGGTTATGGGGGGCAGGGAGATCTATTGCTTATGGAGTACGACCTGAACACTGATCAATTCAGGCGCACTGCAACGGTGCCACTTTGATTGGCCAGGACCTTTCAACGGACATGCTATGGAACAAGCCCGTCTTTTTTTTTTTCCTGGATTGCGAGTCCAGCTACCTGGGCCGGGACGGGGACTCGAACCCTCGACCAGGCGATTCCCGTCGCTCTCTTGCTCCGACGCTTAACCGCCAGGGCTATATTTCGAACTCTGGACACACGTACCAGAGGATTTCCGCGGCCTTTTGACCATGACGGAAGTAAATTTCACACGTACCAGAGGATTTCCGCGGCCTTTTGACCGTACAAAAAAGAAGCACCGAAAAGTCTATCATTTCACGACATTCAAACTTCATAGTTTAACTCTTTCGAGACGTGTCGCAACCGCATTCGCGGCGTAAAGTCGCGAATCCGGATGTGACACGTTTCGAAAGTGTTAACCTGTTCAGTTCCAGCTAACGCAGACTGGTGTTTTTTTTTTGTTTGTTTTTTTTTTCAATTTTTCAATCTTCGCTAATTCAATACCAAAAACGACTAGACATCACAGGCACATGAATTCAAAGTGGTGTCAGCAAGAGGCGTGGATCCTCATGCACCCCCGCAGTGTCCAGATTTTCTCAGCACTGAACGAGTTAAGTCATTTACCCCACACAAACTTCAGCAAGATAAGGATCGACCATGATAGTTCAAGGGTGATGCCAGAATAGCTTGGCGCCTATGGGCGCCAAGCTATTCTGGCATCACCCTTGAGCTATCATGGTCGATCTTGTGTCCTGCACTGCGATGCAGTCTTCAGAGGACAAGGCAACAATTGGGGATTTCGGTGTTGGGGTGGAATGCGTTAGGTCAGCACTATTGCCCAGCATTACAGTAAGACATTTGTAAAAGACACACGGCGAACTAATTGACCTTTACTGCTTGAAGCAGGTAGGTCGCCTTAACTAGTACAAACCCAATGTTCCAAAGACCATCGGGCCGAGGATGGCCGCCATTGGCCCGCGCAAGGCCGTGCGCCTTGCCAACGACGGCCGACGTCGGCCCAGTGTTTTGCGCATTGGGAGGTTATAATTATGTAGAAGCCGCGTGGTTCCCTTAACTGTGTCATTGTTAAATCCAACATTGTTATAGACACACGTGGATTAATATTTTGCTTGTGGCAACTGCTTACCTCGTCATGTTTTGGTTTTCCTTCAGGTAGGTCTTTGAAGCCGCCTTTATAGACATTTATTAACCCATTCAGCCCTGACGCACTGCAGCAGGAGATGGGTCGACCATGATAATTCAAGGGTGGTGCCAGATTAGCTTGGCGCCTGTCGCAAATAAAGCGGTCTGATTCTTGTAAACTGAAGGCAATCTCAAATCTAATGCAAATAAAGCCGTTTGATTCTTGTGAACGGAAGGCGATCTCAAATCTAACGCAAATAAAGCGGTCTGAACCTTACAGCTTCCAGGGATCCGATATACCAAGATTGAGCTGTATTTCCTATGCACATATGCCGAACCAAAGTCTTTTATTTATGATCATTATTTATTATCAATAAAGACATTTCTAGAATATTTCGATTACGTTTTCGTCAATAGTCTCATTAATGCTGCTCATGAAAGGCAAAAAGACAGTAGGTCCATTTTTGTGCACAGCGAGATTTTCATTTTATAACAATGAAAATCTCGCTGTTCTAAAAAAAATCGGACTTACTGCCTTTTGCCTTCCTAGGGAAGAATGGTCATTATTAGTTATTTATCTTTTCTTACACACATAGCTTTGAAACTGTGTATCATTTATTTTTAAAGGATTTTGTTTTCCAAGTACACAAACCCTCGCAGTCACGAACGCATGCATTCACACACACACACACACACACACACACACACACACACACACACACACACACACACACACACACACACACACACACACACACACACACGCGCGCGCGCGCGCGAGCGCAAGCAAGCAAGCAGTCGCACCAAATTAAAATAAAAAAATGTCAAAGATAAATATAACTATAATAAACTGAAAAAGAGTTGAACGAGTGCTGACGAGCGAAAATCGAGCACATGAAAATAAAAGTAAATACTTAAAAAAAAAAAAGTAACATCAAAGAACCCCATTGGATGCCAAAACAAAATACCCACATGCAAGAGGCATAGATCGTCATGAGCCCCCGCAGTTTCAGGGGCTCGGGAGGATCTATGCTTTTTGTTGACCCCATTTTGTAGCCACGTTCCTTGGGCTGCTGGGACTCTTGGGCGTTGAAATTAACACAGATTTCAGGGACAACCTGCGTCAACTGGCACTCAACTCTTTCGAGACGTGTCGCATCCGGATTCGCGGCTTTACGCCGTATGTAGTCCACAAGAGTCCGAAATAGCTCAGGCGGTTGACATTTTCGAGACGTGCCGCATCCGGATTTGCGGCTTTACGCCGTATGTAGTCCACAAGAGTCCGAAATAGCTCAGGCGGTTGACATTTTCGAGACGTGTCGCATCCGGATTTGCGGCTTTACGCCGTATGTAGTCCACAAGAGTCCGAAATAGCTCAGGCGGTTGACATTTTCGAGACGTGTCGCATCCGGATTCGCGGCTTTACGCCGTATGTAGTCCACAAGAGTCCGAAATAGCTCAGGCGGTTGACATTTTCGAGACGTGTCGCATCCGGATTTGCGGCTTTACGCCGTATGTAGTCCACAAGAGTCCGAAATAGCTCAGGCGGTTGACATTTTCGAGACGTGTCGCATCCGGATTCGCGGCTTTACGCCGTATGTAGTCCACAAGAGTCCGAAATAGCTCAGGCGGTTGACATTTTCGAGACGTGTCGCATCCGGATTCGCGGCTTTACGCCGTATGTAGTCCACAAGAGTCCGAAATAGCTCAGGCGGTTGACATTTTCGAGACGTGCCGCATCCGGATTCGCGGCTTTACGCCGTATGTAGTCCACAAGAGTCCGAAATAGCTCAGGCGGTTGACATTTTCGAGACGTGTCGCATCCGGATTCGCGGCTTTACGCCATATGTAGTCCACAAGAGTCCGAAATAGCTCAGGCGGTTGACATTTTCGAGACGTGTCGCATCCGGATTCGCGGCTTTACGCCGCATGTAGTCCACAAGAGTCCGAAATAGCTCAGGCGGTTTACATTTTCGAGACGTGTCGCATCCGGATTCGCGGCTTTACGCCGTATGTAGTCCACAAGAGTCCGAAATAGCTCAGGCGGTTGACATTTTCGAGACGTGTCGCATCCGGATTCGCGGCTTTACGCCATATGTAGTCCACAAGAGTCCGAAATAGCTCAGGCGGTTTACATTTTCGAGACGTGTCGCATCCGGATTCGCGGCTTTACGCCGCATGTAGTCCACAAGAGTCCGAAATAGCTCAGGCGGTTTACATTTTCGAGACGTGTCGCATCCGGATTCGCGGCTTTACGCCGCGAATCCGGATGCGGCACGTCTCGAAAGAGTTAAAAGACAAGGAAATAAATAAAAGACAGCAGGTAAATCAGCAGGATCCTTTCCCGGCAATACGAAATGTATTTCAGATTTGTCTAATGCACTGCGAGTGCCTGCCACTAGTATTGATTCGAATGTAACAGCGGCGCCTGTTGAGGTCTTAACACCGCTATTCCTGCACTACCCTCCTGCTGTCATGATCCCCATATATCAAACGCCTTCAAAAAGAGTAAAAATACACAAACAGTGCAAGATCTGGAGAAGGGGTTGCCTGTCCGGGTTCGATAACTCCCCCCCCCCCATTCCATTCAAAAGAAAAAATAAATAAATAAATGAAAAATACGTAAAATACTAATAAATATAATAAATACAAAACAAATAATAAATAAATAAATTCATTCATTCATTAATACATAATCAGTAAAATACAATTAGTAAATTCCCACTTGCAGATTTTTCTTTCTTCAGTACCTCCCCCCCCCACACCCCCCCCCCCCCGCTACTTCCCCTTATCCCAAACACCCCGCCCCATCTGCCTTCTCCCTCTCCCCCCTATCCCCCCCTTCCCCCCTGAACTGTCGTCTGAGTATTTGTATAGAAGACAGGTGCTGTCTTTCCAAACGCTCTCTATTCTTGGCGCTCTGTCTCCAGTGGAATGTTATCTCCGAGACAAGCCAGCGATGGATGAACAATCCATATCCGTGTTCGATACGGCGTGCATAAACGTGTTTTGCCACTGTTTGAACTGGGCCACGTGTTTGCGTAGTGGTGTTTGTTAACAAAAAAAAAAGGACATTCTGTGAATGGGAGCTGGTCCGTGATGTTGGACCTTACGGCTTCTGCAAAAGCCGTAAGGTCCAACATCACAGACCAGCTCACATTTTCTGGTTTGTGACTTTCGACATTATGGCCTCACAAGCGTAAGGTCCATATCTGCACAACAGCCCAGATTTACAAATCCGTCGCAGTTAGTCGAGATTTTTTGCTTCTTTCTTTTGCGTGTGTATTGGCCGTGTCCGGCACCCAACTAATGAATCAACATGAGAACCCTAAATGTAAAACAGAGCAGGCAGCTAGATTTCTTTTTCCCAGCCTTTCTCGGTCAAGAAACACCAACTTCGCACATTTTTTTGTGCAGATTGAACGCAATTAGATGTTAATAATGATAACAAATGCATAATGTGCTGCAAAAAAAAAAAAAAAAAAAAAAAAAAAAAAACGAGCGGTGTAAGTTTTCAGCGCAGAAATACCACCATGAAGAAAATAGAACAATAAATCCAAGATTTTGCCGTATATACTCAGCAGCCAAGAGCAGCATGTGATGAAGCGAGCATAAGAGAGGTTCTGTTCGTATCGAACCAACAGAAAAGTACAGAATACCGCCCGCTGCACTGAGAAAATCATACTCGCATGATCACGCAATATTTGAACGCAGAATCAATAGGACTAATTTATAGGATTCATCTCTGTCACTGACCGGAAGTGTGCGTTTAAATAACTCAAGTGTCTCCGAGCGCACGGTTTTTGTCAATGACTGGCAGAGCGTCAGTATGTTCACATTTTTATGCAGTGCGAAATAGTTTTCAACGTGGAATGGTTTACAATGAGCAATAGCTTTCTATGTGAAATATTTCTCATTGTGAAATTTTCTCACCACTTTCGGCATAACAACGTTTTGGGTGTTTTTTTTTTGTTTTTGTTTTGTTTTGATGACGACAAATGAAGACACATGACAGTCCTTATAACTTCTTAAAATATTCGTCGCAATCTGCACAAGTGCAGAAATGTTGGAACCCGGCCGAGAATCAAGCAGCTAACAGACCAGACAGTATTGTTTGCTTAAATCTGAAAAATCACATTTTAAAATGTTTTTTTCCCCCTAGGTAATAATTATGTGGTCTTAAATAGTACAAGAAGTATAGATCCTCATGAGCCCCCGCAGACGCGGGGGCTCATGAGGATCTATACCTCTTACTAGTCTCATTAATATCCGTATACCTTAGATGGAGTTCCTCGCAAATACATCTGCAGCAGTTTCAGAAACTTATTTTTCATCATTTGGCAATGTTTCGGTTAACGACAGTACTATTAAGGACGTAGCATTTGTCAGCGACTGGACTGTGTCAATCGTGCAAAAAGTGGTGAATGCTGGCATTCTTCCGGTTCTCGTGCTATGTGGCGTCATTGGCAACGTCATCAATATGGTTGTGTTTTCAAGTCACGGGCTAAAAGACCGCGTCAACGTTTGTCTGTTCAGGTTTGCTGATCACTTTATGATTGCTATTAATATAGCATGGGTATTGTCTTGTCTTGTTTTGTCATGCCTTATCGTACCGTACCTTACCGAACTGTGTCGAGTAGTGTTGTTTAGAGTCGTGTTTGGCTTGGCGAGGCGCCGTCTGGTCTCGTATCGTATCGTATCATAATATATTGTTTCGTATTGTATCGTATCGTATCATAACATATTGTACCATATTGTACCATATCGTTTCCTGTCGTTTCGTGTCGTGTCGTGTCGTGTCGTGTCGTATAGTGTCGTGTCGTGTCGTATCGTATCGTATCGTATCATATTGTACCGTATGGTGTCGTATCGTATCGTTTCGTATCATACCGTGCCATACCGTATCGTATATCATCGTACCGTACGGTATCGTATCGTATGGCATGGTATCGCATCTTAATGTTGTTGTACTGTACGTACTGTAGTTGTTGCATTGTAGCAACACATTTGTTGACAGATTAACATTTCCTTTTTTGCCGGTGGTTCCCTGCTAGTTCAGGTGGTAGATGGTTGCATAGCGCAGAAAGGCCATCACTGCGGGCCAACTGCGGCCGATGTCGGCCCGATGACCTTTTACGCACTGGGTGGACTCGTGCTGAAGGCTGTAGGTCATGGGGTAAAAGCAAAAACCGTATTTTTGTCCGTGCCCCCAGCTGTCACAAAAACACTTTTGGCAAAAGGTATTTTGACCGAAACGTTTCATGCGGGGTTTATTATGTTAGTTAGTTATTTGGGTTTAACGCCGAGCAAAGGCCATCTCACGGCGGGGGGTTTATTATGTATCAATTTTCACTCTCTTAATAACAGTATAGCTACTTGTAAAAATTTTAAAGAACAGTTATCTATTATGTCACCCTTTGTTTACATTATGATGCTATTATTACATATAGTCGCATTGCAGTGCGCAAAGGCCTTGGGGCCGACGTCGGTCCGATGGTCTATTGCCCATTGGGGTGACAATGCTGTCTAAAAATAAAAGACTTGTAAAGCCGACGTTCTACCAATATGGTGTTGAATGTTTGTTTTTATATCATCTTCTTTATTGTTTCTTTCTTTCAGTTTAAATGTCAGTGACATCGGCTTTTTGCTGTCCCATTTTGCATCAAGGATATCTGCTGTATTCAACTCAGAGCTGGCACATTATTTTACGGTAGGTGCATGTGTACACTGTAGTTTCTTTCATGTCCAGCATTTTGTTTTAGTTTGTGAAAAATTATCGGCCATGAGAAACTTTGTCAATTTGCATTTCTTCAAGTTATGCATGACTTAATTTCCATTCAAGTAAGCCGACATGAGACTGACTTCATTGTTTGCATGGAGTAAAACACAACCAAAAAAAAAAAAACAACAACAACTAAAAAAAGGATCTATCCATTGGCCCGTCGAACGATCCATCCATTCATCCATCCGTGAAAGAAACTTTGAAGTGTAGTAGGAAAATTCCTTATTTCAGAAGATAGGAAAAGAAACACAACGTCTGGGATAAAACATTTGTCAACAGGCTGAGGCAGGTCAACCTGCTGACGACTGTTTGATCTGAAACGTTGTTTGTTTGTTTTGTTTTTTTCCAACATTCTAATAGATCTATAAATCTGAAACGTCGTGTTTCTTCAACCTGTTGATTTATCTCTGATCTGAAACGTTGTTTTTCTCCAATCTGCTGAAGGATGTTTGTTCCCAAACGTTGTGTTTCTTCAACATTATGAATGATGTTTGAACTGAACGTTGTGGTGTTTTTTCTCAATCTGCTGACTATCTATTTAATCTGAAACGTATATTTGTACCAATATTTGCCTCCAATACCAAAGGTGCGAGGTTCGATACCGGGTGCCGGCGTTGGATTTTTCTCCTCTGGTAAGTGAAACCGTCTGGGCAGTGGGCAGATGTTCACATCTGCACGGGACATAGACGACCCTGGCCCCCACGAGTCCCCTGCTGCCTTGCAGGCCTGGCCGCATGGCTGCGGAAAGGCTAAGGGAGGAAACCCCTGACATCAAAGCCCCCGTGTCTCCGGGGAAGGCTTTTGAGCCAGAGACTAAGACAAGGACAGTCTGATATAAAACCTACGACCCGAGGACCTCGATGCCACCGTCCCAGCTTGCTAGGCCATGGCAAACGAACCAAGGGTTTAAAGGGTGGGGCCAGTACTGCGCACACTGCACTCCACCAAAAAGCTCCACCGCGCAGGCTTTAGGAAACGCCCACGGACTATGACACTGAACTTTCCAAGTCCTGTAGCGATGGGCAAGGGGCAAAACGGCAGGTGAAAGATGTCACTGGAAGCCGCAGTCTCAAACCTGCATGCAGGCGGATCAGGATATTGGTCGCCTGATGTTGACCTGGGGATGACAACGTCACTCGGCACACCCTGAACGACCAAGCAGCCTTCTCTAGGGACAGCACTGCTTGCTCCACACGGAGAGGGGCCTAGAAAAGGTGGCCTAACCAAAGCTCATCCCCTCGTAACCCCAGTTGGCTAGCCACGGTCAACGGGCATCTTCTCATGCGGTCAGAAAACAGGAAAAAAACAATGGATCCACTCTCATGACGACCACGACCGGACTCAACGTAGCATGCTGGAACATCCGAACCATGCTCGACACAGCAGACAGCGGACGCCCTGAACGTCGCTCCGCCCTCATTGCCCATGAATTGCGGAGGTTAAACATTGACATCGCCGCGCTCAGCGAAGTACGCCTTCCGGAGGAAGGCAGCCTCCAAGAACTTGGCGCTGGCTACACCCTCTACTGGTCAGGCAGGCCTGCATCAGAAAGACGGCTCTCAGGCGTGGGCTTCATGGTGAAGACCCCCATTGCGACTAAGTTGGAAAACCTACCAACGGGTCACTCCGACCGCATCATGTCCATGCGCCTCCCACTGAGACACCAGCAATACGTCACCCTTCTCAGTGTGTACTCCCCAACCCTCCTGGCAGAGCCTGCAGAAAAAGACAAGTTCTACTCTGACCTGCGCAGCCTCCTGCAGAGCACCCCTGCAGACGACAAAGTCATCATCCTTGGCGACTTCAACGCCAGAGTGGGCCAGGACTCGGAAGCCTGGAAAGGAGCCTCGGCAAGCATGGCGTTGGGAACTGCAATGACAATGGTCGCCGACTGTTGGAGCTCTGTGCAGAGCAGCAACTTGTCATCACCAACACTACTTTCCAGCAAAAGGACAGTCGAAAGACCACCTGGATGCATCCTCGCTCCAAGCACTGGCACCTTATCGACTATGTCCTAGTGCGTCAGAGGGACCGCAGTGACGTCCTCCTCACCAGAGTGATGCCCAGCGCAGAGTGCCACACTGACCACCGCCTTGTTCGCTGCAAACTCAGGCTCCTCCTCAAGCTGAAACCCAAGAAAGGCCCCCCCCCCCCCCCCCCACAAGAAAAAGTTTGATGTTGCCAGCCTTCAGCGTGACGACAAGAAAGCTGCCCTTCAGGCCGATTTACAACGCATGCTCAAAGACACAGTTGTTCCAGCAGACTCCTCCCCTGAAACACTCTGGGAACAACTGAAAACTGCTATCGTAAAATCCTCTGTGGAAGTCTTGGGCTTTGCTAGAAAGAGGAACAAAGACTGGTTTGACGAAAACGACGTAGAGATCCAGGAACTTCTAGCAAAAAAAAGAGCCGCCCACCAGGCCCACCTAGCCCAGCGTTCCTGCCCTGTGAAGAAGTCTGCCTTCCGCCTCATCTGCAGCAGTCTCCAGCTCAAGCTTAGAGAGCTCCAGAACGAGTGGTGGTCTAGACTCGCACAGAGGACCCAGCTCTGCGCTGACATCGGTGACTACAGGCGCTTGTACGAAGCACTGAAAGCAGTGTATGGCCCTAGGCACCTGGTACAAAGTCCCCTGCGAAGCGCTGATGGACAGGCACTCCTCACAGATAATACCTCCATCTTGAACCGCTGGTCGGAATACTTTCAGGACCTCTTCGGCGCTGAGCGCACTGTTCAAGAAACAGTCATCCTCCAAATCCCACACCTTCCACTAAAGGTTGAATTGGACGAACCGCCCACCGCCGAAGAGACCCTCACAGCCATCCACCAGCTCAAGAGTGGCAAAGCAGCAGGCATTGACGGAATCCCGCCAGAGATCTGGAAACATGGAGGCCCAGCACTGCACAACAAGCTCCACGACCTCTTTCTCTGCTGCTGGGAAAAAGGAACACTACCAAAGGATCTCCGTGATGCAGTCATCATCACCCTGTACAAGAACAAAGCAGAGAAGTCTGTCTGCTCTAATTATAGTGGAATTACCCTGCTGTCCATTGCCGGGAAAATTCTCGCAAGGTTGCTCCTGAATCGGCTGGTACCTGCCATCGCTGAAGACCACCTCCCAGAGGGCCAGTGTGGCTTCAGAGCCAACAGGAGTACCACCGACATGGTCTTTGTGCTGAGACAGCTTCAGGAGAAGTGCCGCGAGCAGAACAAAGGGCTGTACGTAACGTTTGTCGACCTAACAAAAGCGTTTGACACTGTGAGCAGGCAAGGTATGTGGTAGATCCTGGAGCGACTAGGTTATCCCCCAAAGTTCCTCACCGTGATCGTCCAGCTCCACGAGGACCAGCAAGGCCAGGTCAGACTAAACAGTGACCTCTCAGAACCATTCCCCATTCGCAACGGCGTGAAGCAAGGCTGCGTGCTGGCACCGACCCTCTTCACCATCTTCTTCAGCATGATGTTGAAGCAGGCCACAGTGGACCTCGACGATGACGACGCAGTGTACATCAAGTATCGTCTCGATGGCAACCTGTTCAACCTCAGACGACTGCAGGCCCACACGAAAACCCTAGACCAACTGATTCGTGAGCTGCTCTTTGCTGATGACGCTGCCCTCGTTGCACACACAGAGAGAGCCTTGCAGCGCATTACGTCCTGCTTCGCAGATGCCGCTCAGCTCTTTGGACTTGAGGTTAGTCTGAAAAAGACAGAGGTCCTTCATCAGCCGGCACCCAAGGAAGAGCATCGCCCTCCCCACATCACCATCGGCGAGTCCAAACTGAAGTCTGTACACCAGTTTACCTACCTTGGCTGCATCATCACGTCAGACGCCAAGCTGGACAAGGAGCTGGACAACAGGCTGGCAAAAGCAAACAGTGCTTTCGGGCGACTATTCAAGCAGGTGTGGCACAATCAACAGCTGAAAAAAGGCACCAAGATCAGCGTGTACAGAGCTGTCGTACTCACCACCCTGCTGTACGGTTCCGAGTCCTGGGCCCTCTACCGCAGCCAACTACGACTCCTCGAACGCTTTCACCAGCGCTGCCTGCGTACCATCCTCAGCATTCACTGGAGTGACTATGTCACCAAAGTCGAGGTCCTTGAACAGGCGGAAACTTTGAGCATCGAGGCTTTGCTGCTACGGACACAGCTTCGCTGGGCGGGGCACGTCTCCAGGATGGAGGATCATCGCCTACCCAAGATCACTCTGTTCGGCGAGCTCGCCACTGGACACCGAGACAGAGGGGCACTAAAGAAGAGATACAAAGACTGTCTCAAGAAGTCACTTAGTGCCTGCCAAATCGACCACCGCCAGTGGTCTTCGCTTGCTGCGGACCGTGACACCTGGCGCTCCACCATTCACAAGGCAGCCGTCTCCTTTGAGGACTCTCGCAGAGCTAACCTTAAGCACAAGCGGCTCAGAAGAAAAAACAGAGTTGTCGGAACTCAGAACCCTGACCAGACCTTCCCCTGCAGCCACTGCGGTCGAACCTGCCTGTCCCGGATTGGCCTCCGCAGCCACGAAAATGCCTGCAGACGACGTGGGCAAGCCCTATAGAATCTTCGTTCGCGAAGTCAAGCCAATAAAAAAAAATATATATATATATATATATATATGTATTTTTTTTTCAACCTGCTGAAGGATCTTTGATCTAAAACGTTGTGTTTCTCCAGCCTGCTGACGGATCGTTGATCCGAAACGTTGTTTTTCTCCAATCTGCTGACGGATCTTTGATCTAAAACGTTGTGTTTCTTCAACCTTACAAACGATGCTTCTTAAACTGAAACGTTTTGGCGTCTTTTTCATCCTGCGGACGGATCTTTGTTCTAAAACGTTGTGTTTCTTCAACCTAATAAATGATGCTTGACCTGAAAAGTATGTTGTTGTTTTTTCCAACCTGCTGAAGGAGCTTTGATCTAAAACGTTGTCTTTCTCCAACCTGCTGACGGATCTTTGATCCGAAACTTTGTTTCTTCAACCTGCTGACGGATGTTTGATCTGAACCTTTTGACAGATGTTTGATCTAAAACGTTGTGTTTCTTCAACCTTCTGACTGATGTTTGATCTGAAACTTTGTGGGATTTTTTCAGCCTCCTGACGAATGTTTGATCTGAAACACGTTTACTTTTATTTATTTATTTTTTATTTTTATTTTGTTTCAACCTGCTGAAAAAGTTTTGATCTAAGATGTTTTTTTCCCAATCTGCTGACGAATATTTGACCCAAAACGTGTTTCTCCAACCTGCTGACGGATCTTTGATCCGATACGTTTATTTTCTCCAGTCTGCTGACGGATCTTTCATTCGAAACGTGTGTTATATTCTACAATAAGTGCGTTTCCTTACTACACTTCGAAGTTCCTTTTTTATGAAACCCTTGCGGTACTATATTTTTATTTTATTCCATCCATTCATCCATTCATCCATCCATCCATCCATCCATCCATCCATCCATCCATCCATCCGTCCATCCGTCCATCCGTCCATCCGTCCGTCCGTCCGTCCGTCCGACCATCCGTCCGTCCGACCGTCCGTCCGTCCATCCATCCATCCATCCATCCATCCATCCATCCATCCATCCATCCATCCATCCATCCATCCATCCATCCATCCATCCATAAGTCGAAATATTTTCTTCTACGGTGTTTTGTGTACTGTGCAGGCTTTGAGTTGGGTGTGTACGGGTGTCTTCCTAGGGTTTCTCAACACCTCCAGCTGTCTGACGATGATCTTATCCGTAGAACGATGTATATGCGTCATTAGCCCCCTCAGGGCAAAACGTTTCTTCTCAATCAGGTAAGTATTAAATCATTCTACCAATGACACACCACAACAAGATAATGATCGGCCATGATAGTTCAAGGGTGATGCCAGAATAGCTTGGCGCCTATGGGCGCCAAGCTATTCTGGCATCACCCTTGAACTATCATGGTCGATCTGTGTCCTGCACTGCAATGCAGTTTTCATAGTACAACGGCAACATTTGTCGACTTTGGCCTTAGGGTACAATTAGTCCAAACCCCTTGCGCATGCAGCCTCTGGCACTGATAAACAGTACCGCGGCAGCACGCTGAGAGTTGACTTTGTATTTGAATTGAGTCTTAATGACATATTACTTGACTTAAATTTGTACTTCACGTTGTGCTTATACTCACAATGATTTCTGGGGTCACTGCTGTCTTCGCTATTTTGGAGAATTTTTTTAACATTTAGTTTTTTGGCGAATTCTCTTTAACCCCTTAACTACCTGGTCAAGCCGAACGTTACCCATCTGCACGAGACATACCCTCGTGAGGATGTATGCCTCTTGTTAGTCCTGTCTTCTTTACACCTATATTTGATCTCATTTACACCTGTGTCTTTCACGTGAATGTCTGTCAGTGTGTATAGTGGTTTCAGGTGCGCAATTCGTGATGACTGCTAGCGAAGGCGTTACTTTTTGTGCTGTTACAGTATCGGCGTCTACATGCACAAAAGGGTTAACCCCTTCCCTGGAACTCGACGCATTTTTTTGTTCTGAAATCGGTGTACCCGCACCCGACCGAGAAACATGGCGACACACTGGTCGCGCCAGATTCCGCGCCGTTTGTGGACGCGCCGTTTGTGGATGGGAAGAAGGGGGCAGTTTTGTACATTGTGTCTCCGTCTGCAAGAGACAAAGATCCTCATGAAACCCCGCGCAAGCGCGGGGGTTAACGAGGATCTATGTCTCTCGCAGTTGAATCGCGTTCGCTTTTTCTCGACATTGAATGGGTTAATGTTTGGTTTTTTATTTGATTTGAATTCTTTTTCCTGTGTTCCAGAACGATGGTTGCTTTAATTCTGACAGCCTTCGTCGTGTTTCTCCCGTCCTTGACCGTGGCTTTCTACATCAAATATAGGGTGGAGCGTCACGGAGATCCTGCCACGAACGTGTCCAGATGGTATTTAGTAGTGACAGACCAGTATCTCAACAATAGGCGCGTTTTCAACATTGTTGTGGAGGTTGTCCTTAATACCATCATTCCTGCGCTTTCATTGGTTGTCGTCGTAACAGCCAACGTCATCATTGCACTGCGCATGCGTTCCGTTTGGGCTTGGCGGAAAAACACCGCACACGTAGGTTTTTTGTTTTTTTTGTAATCATTTATTCAATATTTATTGTTAGTGGTGCTGATTCACCTGGGTGATCGGCTTCTAATTTGTTTTTTTTCTTTCCTTGTTTCTTTCTCTCTTGGTCGTTTTAAGTGCTACCCCAGTCATCTCAAAAGGCCTGCCCACAGCGAATACCTTTTGAGTCATTATAACTTATTAGTAGCAGGGTTTACTACACGGGCCCTTGTACGCCTGAAGGAGGCCAAATCAACCATAGTAAATAATAATAATAATAATAATAATAATAATAATAATAATAATAATAATAATAATAATAATAATAATAATAATAATAATAATAATAATAATAATAATAATAATAATAAATAGTTCTTGTATAGCGCTGTTCTCCAGGAAAACACTGGACTCACTGCGCATGCACAACAGCACACCCTCTCTCTCAGACACACGCAAAATTATACACTGCTTTAAACCACCCCATCCCTTCCCAACACCTTGCATCCACTTCCCTCTAGAATCAGAATAAAAGGCAGTCAGTCAACAGTTAGCTAAAGGTGAGCTAAATATTAAATGCCCGACAGAAAAGAAAAGTCTTTAAGTGAGTTTTGAACTGTGACAATGTGCGCAGATTCCGCATTTTAATTGGCAGCGAGTTCCACACACTTGGGGCTAAAAAGGTAAAAGAATGCTCCCCGACAGTTTTCATGTTAAGCATATAGTTTCGGGATACAGGGTTTAATTGACCTTTAGCAAGCCTAAAAGGGTACGCGTAGCAAACCTTTGCTAACAATAACATTTGTTTTTATTACTCCGTTAACTTCGTAAAACAAAATCAAACTGTCAAACAGTTACTGAATAATGATTTCCCGTCAAAATGAATATACAAAGTAGACTTATGACGAAATAAGAACTCTCATGACCTTGCGGTCTGCACGACCGGCAGGATTGTCCACACATTTTCAGAGTAATGCAATGGACGAGATCAGTGACTGATCGCCTCAAACGACATTAGAAACCCTAAATTAAACAGTCAAAGCAAAGGTTCTTTCTTTAGTGGTTTATTACGCAATATATTGTTGCAAATGTGTGCTACAAACAACTCTAATCATTTGCCTCTAATCTAATTATTTCGAACAAAACTTCGTGTTTATAACGTTTGTATGCTCTAGTTTTATTAAAGGCGCATTACAATGCAGCTACATGAAAGTCCACAATTTTGTCGCTACAAGGGTTTTTGTAACGAGGTCACGTGGTAAGGTTTGCGCTTATTGGATCGGTCGTGTGACACAGAAATGAAAACAAAGCACTTTGTTTTGTCATTATTCAGTGAAATTTCATCAGCTTGCTTTCTTTTACCTGAATTTACCTGAATTTACCTGAGTGGCCACTGAGCGCGGCCGACGGGGTAGGAAGTTTGAGAACTTATTTTAACCCCCTTAACTGTCTCTTTATCATGGCGGTTCTTAAACTGGTTGACAGTTTCAGCTTCGACAATTGATTGTTTCAGAGCATTCCATGGGTTCACAACTCTTTGGGAAAAAAAGTTTTTCTAAGATTCAGTCTGGACCTCCCTTGAACAGTTTGCGCTGTGACGTAAATGATGACTGCATGAAGTAAAAATATGTCCGCAGAAACTTTTTCAAGTCCTTTATGATCTTGAAAGTCTCGATGAGATCTCCCTGTCTCTCCTTCTTCCAATTTCTGCAAATTGCAAAAGGCCAGTCTCTCCTCATACGGCAGGTGACCAATCCCTGTAATCGATCTTGTAGCTCTTCTCTGCGCCTTTTCCAACTCTGCGATGTCTTTTTTGAGGTATGGTCGCCATGCTTGGATACAATACTCTAAATGTGGTCGTACAATTGTTTTGTAGAGTGGGACTTACCAGCTTACGAAATTATCAGAGGAATGAAAACTAATACGTTATTGGTAGAAGTGGTTTCTACACGGACCCTTGAATGCTTTCGGGAGGTCAGATTAACCATTGTAACCCGAAGGCTTCGCCTTAGTGGTTCAATGGTCAATTTGACCTCCCTCAGGGCTAATACGTTATTGATAGCAGCTAGTGGTTTGCTACACTGACCCTTGTAGGTCTTCGGGATCATTTCTCTCGTTTTCTTGGTTACAGACAGGCAGCGTGAGGTCACACACGTCTGCCTCGTCAGTCAATCATCGAGAAGTAGCCCTGACGCGGATGTTGTTCAAAGTCTGCGTGGCGTACATCGTCTGCCTCTCACCCTCCACGTTCCTGGCTTTGTCCCTCTTCTTCTTCCCTCAGCTGGAGTCAGATCGTCGGTACACTAACCTTCTTCACGTCAGCTACTACATTTCACGGATGTTGGTGTCTTTCAACTGCTCTATAAATTTTATAATCTACTACACTATGAGCACCCGCTTCAGGGACACGTTAAGAAAGGTGGTCTGTAGGCGATGTGATAAGAAAAGGGAGCTTTGATAAAGGCGTATATATCTTCTTCTTTTTTTTTTTTTTTTTTTACTGCACATACCTCATTTGTGAACCGATGAATCGACTAGAATGTATAGATATGTCTAATGAGGGCAAACGATTTCAGTCCATGTTTGTGAAAAGCGAGATTTCATTATAGAACAATGAAATTTTTGCTTTTCTCAAAAATGGACTTCAATGCCGAGAAAAAGTGAACATCATCCAATTGCAAGAGAGATAGACAGATCCCCTTGCAATCATATCCTCAGGAGTTTGTAACTTCAACGTTAATGATTCCAGCCGCCAAAGAAACATCAGTGGATACAAATGTGGTCTCAGCAAGAGGCATAGATCCTCATGAGCCCCCGCGACTGCGGGGGCTCATGAGGATCTATGCCTCTTGCTGAGACAAATTTATTGAAACCATGTTTTGTGGACGGTTTTGGCTGTTGATGGTTGAATGAACAAAGATTTCGGAAACAGAAAGGGAACTTACAGTGGCAGGGAAGGGATTAATGTCTGTTGCCTTAACAAGGTAGACAATGTCAGAGAATGATCGAGAATGCCTGCCAATGATAGCGAATCTCGAGTCTGAAAATATCACACCCCGACAGACATTCGCGCGAAGAAAGCGGATGAAATGGGACCCCCAAAAATGGGCACGAAGAACACAGGACTAACAAGAGACATAAATCCTCATGAGCCCCCGCGATAGCGGGGGCTCATGAGGGTTTATGTCTCTTGCAGCTGGGTAGCTTTCACCTTCTCACGACAGTTATGGGGTTACTAGCTCGTTCTTAGTGGCATCTGGGACAAAACTATTTTCACGCTTGAGATGGACATAGGACTATACTTTCCCTTCCCTAGGTAAGGCTCGTCGCGACGGAGGTTGTGCCACCTGAGCAACCGGAGTTTTGTTGTCGCTGTTGTTTTGCCGTTTTTCGCTCGGTGAAATATCTAACATCACCGAGGAGCGACAGCCGAAACTTTTCATGGTCTCGAGTAAAAAATAAAGACACCTGCCCATTGTTGCCATGTGTAGAAGAAGATACATTGCGTCCATTTTTGTGAACAGCGAGAATTTGTTTAAAATCTCGCTTTATAATAATAATAATAATAATAATAATAATAATAATAATAATAATAATAATAATAATAATAAGAATAAAATAATAATAATAATAATAATAATAATAATAATAATAATAATTCACTGTCTTTTCACACAACAGACTGGCATTAGAAACAAAAAAATCACATGTTAAATGTACTAAAACATGAAAAATTTGTTCGTTTTCGTGATTAGCTCTTTTAAATTGTCACTTTATGTATCCTTCAGACTGCTTGAATTGATATTTAATAACATAATAGCCTAGCAGTTTTCGTCATTTTTCCCCAATAATGACAATAATTACTTTAACTGCGTAAAATAATGACGTGAATTGTGGGTTGTTTTCGAGCCCAGAAAAAAAAATCGATAATAACAATTTGATAATAATTTTAATTTTACCACTGCAATGCTGCGAAAAGGTGAACACAGCCCAACTGCAAGAGGCAGAGATCCTCATGAACCCACGTTGAAGCGGGGGCTCATGAGGATCTATGCATCTTGCTTGCCTTAGTTACAACCGTGTTTTTGGTCAGATGGAGCTATGAGGCGTTTAACTTGTGATTACCTCATTCAGCCCGGCGCACGTATTTGTCCAATTTTAGAGGCGTCATCTGACGACTATGCATCTGTTGCATGAGATGGATCGACCATGATAATTCAAGGGTAATGCCAGATTAGCTTGGCGCCGGCAGGCGCCGAGCTAATCTGGCACTACCGTTGAATTATCATGGTCGATCCATCTCCTGATGAAGTGCGTCAGGGCTGAATAAGTTTAAAAAAAGATCTCGTTCATGGACACTGACACTGAAAGATTTTAATATCAAGAGATTTGTTTTTTCGTAAGACCAAACAATTATTGTAGAGTGCTTTCATCATTTTCCTTATTTCAAAATAACGAAATAACGCTGCCTAGCGAAGGCAAAGGACAGTAAGTCCATTTTATTGAGAAAAACAAGATTGTCATTGTAATAATATTACAATGACAATCTCGTTGTTCACAATAAAATAAAAATGTGAAAAGCTAGATTTTCGTAATATTATTACGAAAATCTAGCTTTTCACATTTCATTTTTTGTTTCATTTTCGTTTTATTATTTGTTTTTAAAATTATACTTTTATTTATTTCAATTGTATTTCTTTTATTTTTATTATAAGTTAATTTTAATTTTATTTTTAGTTTGATTTGTTTCTTTGTCCAGTACTTTTCTGTGAATCGCAGACAAGCTCATTAGGCCACATTTTAACCTAATTGGTTGTTTTGAGCTGGAGACACCAGGGTCTGATTTGTATTAATTGTTTTGTTTATGTGTGTGGTGGTCTTTGATTTTGGACCCTACGGAAATAGTCTCTAAGACCTAAATTACGAACTGTAGTACTGCAGCGTGACCACATCGCACAGAATATTTTCAACTAATGGCTGGTTTAAGTTCAAGACGCAGTTGTGACGCATTTTTGTTATTTTTTCTCTGTCTGCGTCTGTCTGTAAGGTGGGACCCAAACGCCATTGTCTGTAAGGTCGAAATCACAGATTGTAGCCCTTTATCATATTTACTAATTGCTTGTTAGTTCTGAAATACACCATTCAATATGAACCCATCATTGTCAGTGGCCGCAAAATGTGTTTTTAAAGTCATCGTAAATTCAACGTCAAAGGTCTGCAGGCTGAAAAAGGAACATAAGCACAAAGTGACTTTAGCAAGAGGGATAGATCCTCATGAGCCCCCGCAACTGCGGGGGCTCATGAGGATCTATGCCTCTTGCAGTTGGGTGGTGTTAAATTTTCTCGATTGTAAGCCCGTTAATGGCATAATCTAAAACATCATTAAAAAGCAACATAATTAAAGAAGCCTTCTCCCATCTCTAGGCAATGCGTTGAGTGCGTAATTTCGCCAGTAAAAAGACTTTCCTGCCCATCTTTTCACAAGCCGTGTGAGCCGGCATGTATAGCAGTGATGTCTTACTAAACGTTCGCCGACCGAGGATCTCTCATATGTCGCAAAAGAGAAGCAGAATAGAAAGCGTGTTGCACTTTGCGACGTTCAAACGTCATAATCAAACCAAACTTAAATCAGCAGTCCTTTTGTGGCCGCACTATTGTAAGACATACATAGAATATTTATGAGGGTAATGTTGTAAACTATTTTAAGCTTTCTTTGCATAGAAAAGGTCTCGGTAAAATGGACAAAGAGATTCTAAAAATCATTGCCTAAACTGTCAATAAACGTGGTAATTCTACACTTAAAATCAGCTAATATTATTTCTCTCGTTGTGGATGGCACTAATTATTTGCGCGTGTGTATGTGTATGTGTGCGTGCGTGTGTGTGTGCGTGTGTGCGTGTGTGTGTGTGTGTGCGTGCGTGTGTATGTGTGCGTGCGTGCGTGTGCATGTGTGTGTATGTGCGTGCGTGCGTGTGTGTGAGTGTGCAAGTGTGAACACGGACGAAAAAGCGTACGGTAATTGGCATTATAAGATCAATATGACTCTCGGCACACACATTATAAACCAGTCTAAATCCAAAGAAATTCATTGTAAAACATATCATACGAGTTGGTCCATACACCATGTAAAGTCTTCAGTTTTGCACGGAAGATTAGGGTTGTGTGTGCGATTTCTTGTGAAACTAAGTTTCGTAGACACTCGAGAACGTGGACGTGACTTTCAAACGAGTGACATGAAAAGGGAAATCACCGACCAAAAAAAAAAAAAAAAATAAACATGTTAATACATGGACAAAACAGTACTGTTTTGTCCATGTTAATCAGAAGGGTGTTTATTTCTTTTTGTTGCTTACTACTTTGGATATCTCTCGCGTTGTCATAGTGATGTTTATGCTCTGTATCGAGTTGATTTTACGCTGTTTGACCGAAATATTCGAGGGCAGCGTTGTGTGGAATATCAGCGGCTAGGCATTTATTCCATAACTCATTAACCCTGACGCATTACAGCAGTAGATGGATCAACCGTGATAATTCATGGGCAGTGCCAGATTAGCTTGGCTCCATCAGGCGCCAAACTTATCTGGCATTACCCTTGAATTATCATGGTCGACTCTTCTCCTGCAACTGGTACACAGTCGTTAGGTGTCACCTCCCAAATTTAGCAAAATGGGGTCAAATGGGTTGACCCCTTTTTGCCACAATACTGTAATACCACGGTAACGGTGGTTATATGCGCAATGGTGTTAATTTGCAATAATATGACTGTGTACAGTCGGAATCCTTTCGAATTATAACTGTAACATTTCTAATGTGTGAAACTTGCGTCGACGCGTGTACAATGTTTTTTTTTTTTTTAACCCATTCAGCTCTGACGCACTACATGCACGAGATGGGTCGACCATGGTAATTCAAGGGTAGTGCCAGATTAGCTTGGCGCCTGTCGGCGCCAAGCTAATCTGGCACTGCCCTTGAATTATCATGGTCGATCCATCTCCTGCTACAGGTGCATAGTCGTTAGATGGCGCCGGTCTGAATGAGTTCAATCATTTCATACTTACGTCGGATGAAGTGTAATTGTTTTTCTTCCGGCCGCATCTCATATCCCCTTCTTGAAGCCCCCCGTATACCGTGTAATAGGTAATGAGAGCGTTTTTCCCATTGAAGTGCTATACCAGGAAACTTCTAAAATCGATTGTTTTCTCCGTAGACGGCGGCAGACTTTCGCATATATTGCTCTATTATCATGCACTTTGAGCAAATTAATAAAGAATATACTTTGACACGCAGACAGCAAGCGGCGATAGATTTATGATTAACGAGTGCATCGATGTAATTTGACAGCACTGTAATGGAAAAATATGTCTGGCATAACAAAATGAAAATTTAGAGGCTCTAAAAGAATGCAAAATCCAGACACATAAAAGTTAACTGCCAAGCATATAAAATCCGTGTAAATGAATGCAAAGAGAACATCCCAAAGAAAACGAAACACCTTTAGAAAAGACAGTTACAACACAAGTTAGTCAATTGTGTTGTAACTGTCTTTTCGCAGCGTGTTTATGTTTATTCCTTCATTGGGATGTTCTCTTGGAAAGCATAGAGATGATGTCATGCATGTCGAAGATACACTTACACCTCTTTGACATGTATGGGTAACATTTGACAAAGTAATGAAACCTATGAATGGCGTAAAACAACACAAGGTTTCGGGAGACGTGAAAGAATGGAGACGCTCAGTACGCAAAGGTCCTCGGGACCACGACGGCTGTGCGCGGGCCGACTGCGGCCGTCGTTGGTCCGAAGATGTTTTGCTACTGGGGCACTGTCTATCATGCCATTATCCATTCGTTTCAATTCTCTAACCCTTCTTTCTTCGTACATGGTTCTTATATGCCCAGTATTGTCAGGCTATCAGTGATCTTTGGAGCAGGCCTGATATTTTACGTTGAGAGTCGCCATTAAAAGCTGATCTTTTGATCAGCCCTATGTCAAACACTTTGGTTGAAATGCTGCAGAGTAAAAACTGACCTGCACTTCGGCCAGTCCATGATTAAAAGTGCTGACAGTGACGGCATACGTTTAGTCTTGGGTAACTTGTTTCATGAATGAGTCACTCACTGGAGAAAGAACTCTTGCTTCACACTCGTTTTCAAAATGTCATCTGCTTCAACACTACCGCAAAACGCAACAAAAACGACAACTGAGACCATCGCGCGATTTGACAGCAGTCCTGAAAGCGTTCACGTCATCCTTACTGATCTCATCAGCACCCAAACCCTTGAGGAAGCGGAGACCGTGATAAATGCCGGCATACTTCCAGTGCTAGTGTTGTGTGGCGTCACTGGCAACGTCATTAATATGGCGGTGTTTGCACGCCAGGGACTGGGAGACCGGATCAACCTTTGTTTGTTCTGGTGTGTTATGGTTATATTTTTTGTTGGATAGAGTCCTTATGTTTACTAAGGAATCTTAAATAGGCGTGAAGAATACTCTGTTTTCAATATCTGACATCATCAGTCAAATACATACTGCTCTCTGCGTGTTAAGTTTATCATTTGTTAATTGAATAATTTATTTTATTCAAGATTTTTGAAGAAAGTTTTTTTTTTTTTTTAAATTTTAGTAATTTTGTCAAACGGAAGCTGAACAAGTGTTTTTTTTTTTTTTTTTTTTTTTAAATAAGAATGCTATGATTTTCTTTTTGAATAGACGTTTTTTAGAAATCAAAGATCAGAAGTAGGTCAAAATTGCTCGTGATTCGTCGCAAACAAACAGATTAAAAGCCTGGGCAAACATGTGATATCCCATGTTTGTCCGGGCTTTTAGTCCACTGTTTACGTCACACGTCTCACAGTTCTTAACCTAGTTTTGATTTACCTCTCTTCCACACACAAAAAAATCTTTAGTTATTGCGTAAATAGAATACTGCAAAATGCTGAATATTAGAATGTAAAATGGTGTTTAAATTCTTTTCATCAAGTATGTCAAATATTGATTATGACATTTGTGCTGCCTTAATCCAAATATGTGATGATCTTTGATTTTGAACGGTCTCGCCCAGCACTCTGATATATGGATTAAACGGCATAGTACTATTAACAAGTAAATTACAGACACCATTTTTTTTCACCTAACACGAATTTGAATCATGGACAACACTGTCTGTGAATCACAACACACACACACACACACACACACACACACACACACACACACACACACACACACACACACACACACACACACACACACACACACACACACACACACACACACACACACACACACACACACACACACACACACACACACACGCACGCACACAAAATTCTGTCACGAGTAAAGTTTAAAAAAAAAATACATTTAACCCGTTCAGTGCTAGTTGATACAGACTGTGTTTCTGCAATCTTCGCTAATTCACACACAAAAAAACTAGCTTCCCATGAACACGGATCCCGAGAGGTGTCATCAAAAGACATAGATCCTTATAGCCCCCGCAACTGCCTCTTTCAGATGGGTGGTGTTCAGATTTTCTTTGCACTGAACGGGATAACCCATTCAGCCGTGACGCACTACAGCAGAAGACGGGCCGACTATGATAATTCAAGGGCAGTGCCAGATTAGCTTGGCGCCTGTCGGCGCCAAGCTAATCTGGCACTGCCCTTGAACTCTCATGGTCGATCCATCTCCTGCAACTGGTGCATAGCTATTAGATAACGCCTGCAAATTTTGGGAAATACGGCCGTCGGTCATCAACATTTCTTTTCCAGTCTGGGTGTCAGTGATACTGGATTCTTGGTGACCCACTTGGCATCGCGGATCTACATTCTTTTCTATTTGTTCGACACTGACGCGGGAAATTTTTGGAAGGTGAGATCAGACTTATCTCATTCGAATCGTGCCGCATCCGCATACGCGGCATAACGCCACGTATACGGATGCGGCACGTCTCTAACGTGTTAACAAGGAAACGTTTTGAGTTTCAATCTCTAGAAGGCATTCTGGAAGAATACATGCAAGATGCATCTACCCTGAAAGTAGGCAAGGGTACTCTCTCTCTCTCTCTCTCTCTCTGTGTGCCGGCACGTTTTATCTCGCTGTTGCATTTTTGGGACTTTATAAACGTTATACTGTATCTCTTGTCTTGAAGTGTATAACATCGTGTGTGATGATGTCGTGCTTCTGACCATCTAGTGCTGTGATTCAACAAAGACCTTGTAAGGTATTTGTGATTTTCTATTATTTTTCTTTGCTTCAACAGTTTGGACGCTTTGGGAGAGGTGTTTTTTTTTTTTTTTTTTTTTTTTTTTTTTTTTTTTTTTGCCTCGCCGCCTCGCCTTGCCCTCGAGTGATGCCTGTATACCACGCGCGGCCAAAGGCAGTGCTACTGCACTAAGCAGTACACAAGGGCATGAGCGAGGTTGGTCCGAGCACGCCTGCCAGCCGTGTACCAGAAATGGTGCACGGTCCAGAACCTGCACATCACAATGCTTAAATAACTTGTTCTATGAACTTCAGCAGTCAAGTTTGCATTCTAGTACAGGTGGTTCTTGTTTCTCCATGTAACGGCCAACCACTCCATAGGCCCCACCACCCGCGCAGATGACGCCGCTACGTATGCTATCGACACCGAGCTATGCTATCATACATTCAAAAGCCGACCCCTTTCAAAAATAATAGTGTCTAGCGCCTCCCGTCAAGCTGCCCTTTTAAAGGTCTATTTTTCACACTAGATATGTGCTGGAGTGCCCTGCCCAGATCTCGTGTGAATGGACAGACTTCCAATATAACCGTGCGAAGACGCGAGAATGAACGCTGTCTAAAAATCATCACAGTACCCGTTTCCTGTGTCCCGGCTTTCTCTGCTGAACAAAGCTGTACAAAACTATTCTACAACTGAGATACGGGAGAGGCAAACTGGTAACTCTGACTTTGTTCCATACCATAGGTACTGTCACCACTAATCCAAGAAAACGTGTGCCCTAAAGGGTACACAATGAGCTTGAAAAACTGAAAGCCCTTGTCAGCGACGAGTGGTGACAGCACTGCCATTCTCTCCCAAACTGACACCACACAGCCCATCATGCCTGCTGACAAACCGTTCCCAGCCCCATTCACACTTCTTGCCATTATGCCCCCACCCACTGAACACCAACCAGATGAGGCAGACGGCGATGATGTAATGGTCAGTGCTGGCGAGCTTAACGTTACCGCTGATGATACTGCTACACCTGTACAGCTGTAGTTGATGTAAGCCCCTCCCACTCAACTGAAGACTTAATCCCGCCAGCCGGTCACCAGCCAGCACTGACCACTAAACAAAACTCCACTTCTCCGGACTCGGAAATAAAGGAACAGTCGCCTGCAGTTCCTAACGCCACAGCCACCGCCCCCTAACTGGTGAGACAACATCCTGCGTGACCGCTAATGCTTCTACTCAGTGTCCCCAGCTGTGCTGCTATCAGTGTGCACAACCAGTCCATGCGACCAAATGTTTCGATTGTGTGGATTTACTAATTTCAAGTTGGATCTCAAAATTCAGTTTGAAAACAAACAACGTGTTCTTATAGACCAGCTCAAAGCTGAAATAGACACTCTTAAACAGGACAACATCAGTCTTCTAAAGCAGGCTATAAATCTGAACAGTCCGAGGCTACCAAAGAAGGTCAACTGTCCATCCTGACAAGCAAGCTGGGCAAAGTAGACTCTCTTGAAAGCCGGTGTAATGAAATGTTGTCTAAAAAAAAACAACCTCAGAGGAGCGAACCCCCGTTGACCCTGTCAGTCACCACCGCCACTGTCCGGTACCAATTCCCTTTCCTCTGAAATTCACTCCCCTACTTCCACCTACATTGAGCCCCTCTGATACTGTACCAAAAAAAGTACACCCAAACCTACCTGTCTCAGTGTGCATCTGTGGCAATGGAGGAGACGGCACTGAGCGGCACTACCACTGAAACTAAATCCCCTAATACGGCGTACGCTCCAGGGCCAGCCTCCGCGAGAGCGCCGTCATTTTAGTGTTTGACTCCTGTAATGAGTTGACTCTTAGATGCCTGTATCTCAACCCTATAGCATAATGAGATGTACCCTTGCTACATCCGCCAGCATGCTCTCTCCTAGCTCTCTTCTATCTCACTCATGTAAACGCTCAGTTCTGCAATAAATAGTCTCAACAACAGACGCCTCCAGTATCATCATTTTACATGGTGGCAGCGATAAACTGAAAACATCACTATCTCCAGCCTGACAGTGTGTGCCTGCCTGTAAGTTGTTAGACTCACACTGATTTTCACGTCGTGCTTGGAGAAATAAGACGTTTTGCCTGCTTCACTATTTGTTGCAGCTAATACCCGCCATCGTCAGAACCTGCTGTTTTTTTTACCTCTTAATCCCTTTTTCATTCTCTCTCTCTCTCTCTCTCTCTCTCTCTCTCTCTCTCTCTCTCTCTCTCCAATGTCTGAGTAGTACGTTTGTTGCAGGCACGCTGGTTTCTGTTCCTGGGAGCGTACCACACTTTTCTGAGCATGACCACATTTCTAACCGTGGTTCTCTCCCTCGAGCGCTGTGTGTGCGTCATCAGTCCTCTGCATGCCAGAAACCTCCTGTCCTCAAAGTAAGCTCGCATGCGCAGGGATCATTCGATCGATCGTAAATTGACAAAAGACTGCACATAACCCGTTGAGAGCCAGATTACGCAGACTGTGTTTTTGCAGTCTTCGTTAAATCAAGACCGAAAAAAAAAACCCTAGATGTTCCAGGAACGTGGATTCAAAGTGGTGTCATCAAGAGGCATAGATCCTCATGAGCCCCCCGCGACTGCGGGGGCTCATGAGGATATATGCCTCTTGCAGCTGTGTGATGCTCACTTATTCTCGGCACTGAACGGGTTAAGCTCATTTATGTGAAATGCGAGATTTTCATTGTAATACAGAAGAAATTTTTTGCGTTGCCATCGTTTGTCAAATTAGGACAGTTTTAACTCATTCTACCCCAGACACACCACAGCAAGATAACGATCGAACATGATAGTTCAAGGGTGATGCCAGAATAGCTTGGCGCCTATGGGCGCCAAAAATGCAAGCTATTCTGACATCACCCTTGAACTATCATGTTCACAAAATCAGTCTTAACTCGCATTTGGGATGTTTTGACATAATTATATACATTTTTTGAAAACTACAGTGTTTGCTGATTGCTGTGGTATATGACTGTATGCTGTAGTGCACAAATGGTAGAAGTTGCTTAAAGCCTCCTGTGGCCATTTTTTGAAAACAGCCTGTGAAGTTTCTGCGTGCAGCATAATTGGGACCAATGACAGACTTTTAAAATCATTTTTAACCTATTTAATGGCATTTTTCATGATAAAGACTTTAACCATACAATACTTTGGTGTATGTAGAATACATTTGTGCAAAAAAGTGAAAATGACCCAGATTGACCCCCACCACATATTATTGCGTGTAGTGCTGATTGTCTCGCTGCGAGTTAAGACTGGTTTCGTGAGAGAGGGTCACATTTGTGGCGCCAAAGCGCCGTGTGTGTATGTGTGTGTGTGTGTGTCTGTGTGTGTGTGTGTGTGTGTGTGAGTGTGTGTGTGTGTGTGTGTGTGTGTGTGTGTGTGTGTGTGTGTGTGTGTGTGTGTGTGTGTGTGTGTAGTGTAACAGCGACTAGATCCCGCGTTGGGGGACGCACACGCTTGAAATTGTATGATATACAATACAATACAATACAATAATACTTTATTAATCCCTCACGGGGAAATTCACTGTCTGCCCATACAACACATGGCCTCATCAATCACTCATTAAAAAAAAAAAAATCACACTCAATTAAAGAAAACACTCAATTAAAGAAATGAACTGTAACAGACATATTGTTACCTTTGAATAACAATAGTAATAATACTAGTAATAATACTGAGAGGGCTAGTACTAAGGACGGAAGAATGTTGACCGACACTATCTACTGATATTACTGTTGAAAAGGGTAACAGCCTGAAGGACAAAAGAGTTGGCATAACGTGATCTACAACTTTTGGGTACTCGGAGTCTGCCACTTCGTTCGATACGTCTGCTGTCAAATTCATATCTAAGTGGATAGTTTTGTCATCAAAAATGTCTGCCAATTTGTTTGTAATCCGTCTGTTGTACAGTGTGTCCAAATTATCCTGTGCCCTACCAATCACCCCACCCCCTTTCCGGATTACTTTGTTAAGACGATCTTGGTCTCTGTTACATAAATTTCTCCCCCAGCACGTCAGTCCAAAAGTTAAAATGCTAACAATACTGGAGCAGTAAAACATCTGTAAAAGCTGAGTGCTTACATGAAATGATCTGAGCTTTCTCAAACAGTAAAGACGGGTATGCGTTTTTTTCACAATAGCATCTGTATTTTGTTTCCAGTTGAGCGCGTTGTC
>BTPG01000003.1:51928141-51950641 GCA_036245525.1 Semisulcospira habei
GTGTGTGTGTGTGTGTGTGTCTGTGTGTGTGTGTGTGCGGGTCTGTGATTTTGGACCCTACGGCCTGAAGTCGTAAGGTCCAAAATGACAGACCATAGCACACATATTGCATGCACCTGATAGACGCGTCGGAAAGATCGTCCACGATCTTTGTGGCTTCACATAATGTTGTTATTGCAGTTGCTATTGACTTGTTGCATTTGTTGCTCTTGCTGTCACAGTTGCTGTTGTTGTTGTCTTTGTTTAGTTATTGTTCTTGTTGTTCATTTTTTTATAGTTCTCATGTTGTGGTTTTCGTTGTTGTTTTGATGTTATCGTTTTGTTATTGAGATTGCTGTTGTTGTTAATTGCTTTTGTTGGTTATCGGTTGTTGTCATTGCTTTTGTTTTTGTGAATTGTTATTGTTGTTGTTGTTGATGTTGTTGTTTTGTTATTTTTTTGGTAGTTTTTCGTGATGTCTTTCTTATATTTCTTATTTTTTTCGTTGTTGTTGATTGTTTTTGTTTTTGTTGTTGCTGTTCTTGTTTCGTTGTGTTTGTTGTTGTTGTTTTCGTTGTTGTTGTTGTCGTAGTCGTCATTATCGCAGTTGTCATTGTTGTTTTTGTTGTTGTAATTGTTCTTTTTGTTGTCGTTGTTGTCGTCGTTTTTTGTGGTTGTCATTATTGTTGTCGTTGTCATTGTTGCTGTTCTACTATACCTTTCATCTTTTGCTTGTCTGCCCGCCATTCCTGATCAACTTTAAACATTAACTTATGAGATAGAAGAGTGAGAAGGAAGCTACTGTCGGAATGAAAGCAGTCTTACGAAGTGCACATTAAATACCATTAGGCATAAATCTGAAGACACATTTCAGCACCATTTGGGTTTGTTATGCCTTGTCGACACACCTAAACAACTTCAAGTTAACAGCAGTTTGGACACGCAGCAAATGCACACGCGTAGTCGCACTCATTTATTTTCTGTGCAGCCGTTCGGGTGTCAATCTATTTTTAGCTGTTTCTCGTACTGATGGCATTGTATTTATAGAGCGGAGTGGAGTCATTGTCAGATTACTTGTTATAAAGACGACGTGGTTGTTGTACTGGATTCTCCTTGTCTATGTGAACCATAACTAGACCTGTGTGCAGCGTTTCGTAACCATCTGTTACAGAAGTAGAACAGTAACGGCGGTAGTGGGCCTTTGAGTATTTTCCTGTAGCCTCGGATAATGATAGAGGTTGGTGCGTGCACTTGGCACGTTTATGCGTTCGTTTTTCATTCATTCTTTATTTTCTGCAGATCGGCACATCGACCGTCACGTCATCGTCTTCATCAGCCAATCAGCGCGAGACAGCAGTGACCCGGATGCTACTTGTCGTCTGCGTTGTTTTCACGCTGTGTACCGCTCCCGTCGTGGTGCAAGCTCTCACTCGCGTTTTTGTTCCGAGCTTTGTAGGGGGCGGTCGGTATAACAATCTATTTTTCTTCACTACGACTGTGTCGCATCTCCTGGAATCTATCAACAGCTCCATTAATTTCATAATCTATTACACGATGAGCACTCGCTTCAGGGACACGCTGAAGGACATGATCTGCAGCACGGGCAAGAAGAAGCAAAATGGTGGCGACGAGTCAAAGACGATGGCGAGTGAACTGCCTTTGTCGAACATAGCGGTGTAAGAACTCGGAAGTTCAGGAAATACCATACCTCTTCCAGACACGTTATTGGTATGTCTCAAAACAATGGTTTGCAAACTGACCTTTGTTTAATAATGAAACTGACTTGAATGTCGTAAAATGAAAGACTTTTCTGCCCTTTTCCTCATTTGCCACACAGGAGAGCGCCCCTGTGTGCACCGGGTGTCGCAACAACATGTGCCCACACGCTTAGGTTGGTGACCAGATGGCCATGAGAAATGTCTTTGTTGAAGAAACGTTGAGAACACGGGAAGGCGGCTTTAACACATTCGAGACGGCCAGCATGCCGGACACGCGGCTGTTCGCCGCGTGTCCGCATGCTGGTCGTCTCAAATGAGTTATAAGTCCAAGTGCACATACTTGCTTTATTTTGCTTGCAATCATTCAGGTGTCATAAGGAAGCTTATTCAAGACGTGACGCATCTGGATTCGCGGCACAAAGCCGACATTTAAGCCGCGTATCCGAATGCAGCACGTCTCGAATTCGTTCAAAGACTAGGGCCACTTTGTCTCTCTCTGCTTTTAAAGGACCTGCTTGGCAATAAAAGGTTAATTATTCGAAATCTACGTTTATGTGTGTTTTTAATAAGTCTTACAATAATGCTGGCCAAAATAGCTAACTTAACTGATTGTTACCCAAGACCGAAATCCCCAAATTTTGCCGTTGCCCTCTGAAGACTGCATTGAACTGCAGGACACAGATCGACCATGATAATTCAAGGGTGATGCCAGAATAGCTTGGCGCCCATAGGCGCCAAGCTATCCTGGCATCACCCTTGAACTATCGTGGTCGATCCATATCTTGCTGTGGTACGTCTGGGGTAGAATGAGTTAACTTATAACGTTTTTAATGTCGTATAATGAGAGACTTTTTTTTCTGATCCTCTTGCCCAGTGTCTGATTTTTCTTTTATGCACTAGGCATCGCAGAAAACAACTAATATTCGTATCTACTCACACGGACTGTGAAAAGAAGGGTACAAAAAGTAGGCAATACATCATTGATATACCTTTGTATCGTCAAATTCAATACCGCCGCGGAGCAGATCGCTTTAAGTATTGTTTCTTCGACATAAGAAAGTTTGTTTCATGGGCTTAATGCGAGGTGTTTTTGATTTTGTGAACACTGACACTCTGTGATTGCTTTGTTCGATTTTAAATGCGTGAACACTATCACTCTTTGTGATTGACTTGCGCCTTTGGCCACTTGTTTTGCGTGTGAGATACTGTCATGCGCGTGACTGTGACTGTGAGACTAGCGTGAAGACAGTCTGCCGGTATATGGCAGAAGCCAACAAGTCCTATTTCGAGAAAAGCGAGCTTTTCATTGTTATATTCTGACGAACTAAAGAAATGCGACATTTGTTGAATCATCGGAAACACTTTAGTGTTTCCAATGATTCCAAAAATGTCGCTTTTTTTTTTTTGCTCGTCAGGATACAATGAAACTCACGATTTTCTCCAAGAAACGTACGTACGAACTTTTGCCGTGTAACCACAATAGTGTTATCAGTTGTTATCATATAAACTATCAGCCCGACTCAGATTTTATTACTTCCGCCATCCGAGAGAAAACAGACCGCCAAACCTCACGATATAATCACTCGAAAATATTACAAAGCAAAATGCGTACCCGAATGAAACCGACTGTCTCGTAAGTGGGGATTTTTCTTGAATGAGCACTCCAATTTCTATATCCTCTTAGGATGTCTCACGAGATTTCTTTGCGCGCGCACACACACACACACACGCACACACACACACACACACACACACACACACACACACACACACACACACACACACACACACACACACACACACACACACACACACACACTCAACACACACACACTCACGCAGGAACGCACACATATCTCTCTTGGCTTGACTTCGCGAACGAAGATTCTATAGGGGTTGCCCACGAAGTCTGCAGGCATGTTCATGGCTGCGGGGGCCAATCCGGGACAGGCAGGTTCGACCGCAGTGGCTGTAGGGGAAGGTCTGGCCAGGATTCTGAGTTTCGACATCTCTGTTTTTTCTCCTGAGCCGCTTGTCCTTAAGGCTAGCTCTGTGAGAGTCCTCCAAGGAGACGGCTGCCTTGTAAATGGTGGAGCGCCAGGTGTCGCGGTCCGCAGCAAGCGAAGACCACTGGCGGTGGTTGATTTGGCAGGAACTAAGCGACTTCTTCAGACCGTCTTTGTATCTCTTCTTTGGTGCCCCTCTGTCTCGGTGTCCAGTGGCGAGGTCGCCGAACAGGCTGATCTTGGGTAGGCGATGATCCTCCATCCTGGAGACGTGCCCCGCCCAGCGAAGCTGTGTCCGCAGCAGCAAAGCCTCGATGGTCACAGTTTCCGCCTGTTCAAGGACCTCGACTTTGGTGACATAGTCACTCTAGTGAATGTCGAGGATGGTACGCAGGCAGCGCTGGTGGAAAAGTTCCAGGAGGCGTAGTTGGCTGCGGTAGAGGGCCCAGGACTCGGAACCATACAGCAGGGTGGTGAGGACGACAGCTCTGTACACGCTGATCTTGGTGCATTTTTTCAACTGTTGATTGTGCCCCACCCGCTTGAATAGTCGCCGAAAGCACGTTCGCTTTTGCCAGCCTGTTGTCCAGCTTCTTGTCCAGCTTGTCGTCTGAAGTGATGATGCAGCCATAAATTGGTGTACTTACTTCAGTTCGGACTCGCCGATTGTGATGTGGGGAGGGCAATGCTCTTCCTTGGGTGCCGGCTGATGAAGGACCTGTCTTTTTCAGACTGACGTCAAGTCCAAAGAGCTGGGCAACATCTGCGAAGCAGGACGTGATGCGCTGCAAGGCTCTCTCTGTGTGTGCAACGAGGGCAGCATCATCAGCAAAGTGCAGCTCACGAATCAGTTGGTCTAGGGTTTTGGTGTGGCCTGCAATCGTCTGAGGTTGAACAGGCTGCCATCGAGACGATACCTGATGTACACTGCGTCGTCATCGTCGAGGTCCACTGTGGCCTGGTTCAACATCATGCTAAAGAAGATGGTAAAGAGGGTCGGTGCCAGCACGCAGCCCTGCTTCACGCCGTTGAGAATGGAGAATGGTTCTGAGAGGTCACTGTTGAGTCTGACCTGGGGTTGATGCTCCCCGTCGCTCCAGGATCTGCCACGTGCCTTGCCTGCTCACAGTGTCAAACGCTTTTGTTAGGTCGACAAACGTTACGTACAGCCCTTTGTTCTGCTCACGGAACTTCTCCTGAAGCTGTCTCAGCACAAAGACTATGTCGGTGGTACTCATGTTGGCTCTGAGGCCACACTGGTCTTCTGGGAGGTGGTCTTCAGCGAGGGCAGGTACCAGCCGATTCAGGAGCAGCCTTGCGAGAATTTTCCCGGCAATGGACAGCAGGGTAATTCCACGATAATTAGAGCAGGCAGACTTCTCTCCTTTGTTCTTGTACAGGGTGATGATGATTGCATCACGGAGATCCTTTGGTGGTGTTCCTTTCTCCCAGCAGCAGAGAAAGAGGTTGTGGAGCTTGTTGTGCAGTGCTGGGCCTCCATGTTTCCAGATCTCTGGCGGGATTCCCTCAATGCCTGCTGCTGTGCCACTCTTGAGCTGGTGGATGACCTTGAGGGTCTCTTCAGTGGTGGGCGGTTTGTCCAATTCAACCTTTACTGGGAGGTGTGGGATTTGGAAAATGACTGCTTCTTGAACAGTGCGCTCAGCGCAGAAGAGATCCTGAAAGTATTCCGACCAGCGGTTCAAGATGGAGGTATTATCTGTGAGGAGTGCCTGTCCATCAGCGCTTCGCAGGGGACTTTGAACCAGGTCCCTGGGGCCATAAACTGCTTTTAGTGCTTCCTAGAAGCCCCTGTAGTCACCGTTGTCAGCGGAAAGCTGGATCCTCTGTGCGAGTCTGGACCACCACTCGTTCTGGAGCTCTCTAAGCTTGCGCTGGAGACTGCTGCAGATGAGGTGGAAGGCAGACTTCTTCACAGGGCAGGAAGGCTGGGCTAGGTGGGCCTGGTGGGCGGCTCTTTTATTTTGCTAGAAGTTTCTGGATCTCTAAGTTGTTTTCGTCAAACCAGTCTTTGTTCCTCTTTCTAGCAAAGCCCAAGACTTCCGCAGAGGACTTTGCAATAGCAGTTTTCAGTTGTTCCCAGAGTGTTTCAGGGGAGGAGTCTGCTGGATCAGCTGTGTCTTTGAGCATGCGCTGCAAATCTGTCTGAAAGGCAGCTTTCACGTCGTCACGCTGAAGGCTGGCAACATCAAGCTTTTTCTTGGAGCGGCCCCCTTTCTTGGGTTTCAGCTTGAGGCGGAGCCTGAGCTTGCAGCGGACAAGTCGTTGGTCAGTGTGACATTCTGCGCTGGGCATCACTCTGGTGAGGAGGACATCACTGCGGTCCCTCTGACGCACTAGGACATAGTCGATAAGGTGCCAGTGCTTGGAGCGAGGATGCATCAAGGTGGTCTTTCGACTGTCCTTTTGCTGGAAAGTAGTGTTGGTGATGACAAGTTGCTGCTCTGCATAGAACTCCAACAGTAGGCGACCATTGTCACTGCAGTTCCCAACGCCATGCTTCCCGGTAACTCCTTTCCAGGCTTCAGAGTCCTGGCCCACTCTGGCGTTGAAGGCGCCAAGGATGATGACTTTGTCGTCTGCAGGGGTGCTCTGTAGGAAGCTGCGCAGGTCAGTGTAGAACTTGTCTTTTTTTGCAGGCTCTGCCGGGACGGTTGGGGAGTACACACTGAGAAGTGTGACGTATTGCTGGTGTCTCATTCGGAGGCATGGACATGATGCGGTCGGAGTGACCCGTTGGTAGGTTTTCCAGCTTAGTCGCAATGGAGGTCTTGACCATGAAGCCCACGCCTGAGAGCCGTCTTTCTGATGCAGACCTGCCTGACTAGTAGAGGGTGTAGCCAGCGCCAAGTTCTTAGAGGCTGCCTTCGTCCGGGAGGAGTACTTCGCTGAGCGTGGCGATGTCGATGTTTAACCTCCGCAATTCATGAGCAAATGAGGGCGGAGCGACGTTCAGGGCGTCCGATGTCTGCTGTGTCGAGCATGGTTCGGATGTTCCAGCATGCTACGTTGAGTCCGGCCGTGGTCGTCATGGGAGTGGATCCGTTGTTTTTTCTTGTTTTCTGACCGCAGGAGAAGATGCCCGTTGACCGCGGCGAGCCAACTGGGGTTGCGAGGGGACCAGCTTTGGTTAGGCCACCTTTTCTAGTCCCCTCTCCGTGTAGAGCAAGCAGTGCTGTCCCTAGAGAAGGCTGCTTGGTCGTTCAGGGTGTGCCGAGTGTCGTTGTCATCCCCAGATCAACATCAGGCGACCAGTATCCTGAACCGCCTGCATACAGGTTTGAGACTGCGGCTTCCAATGACATCTTTCACCTGCCGTTTCGCCCCTCGCCCATCGCTACATGACTTGGAATGGTCGGTGTCATGGTCCGTGGACGTTTCCTAAAGCCTGCGCGTTGAACGCACACATACACACAAACTAAACACACAGGCACGCCCCCCCCCCCCACACACACACACACACTCACACAAACTCATGCACACGCACGCACGCACGCACGAACGCACACATACGCTCAAACTAAACACTCACGCACGACCCCCACCTGCAACCCCTTACCCCCCGACCCCCCACCCCCCACCCCCACCACCCGCCCACCCCACACACACACGCACGGCGCGTCGCGTAACACTGAAACTCTCGTTTTTCAGAGAAATGGGCCAACTGGATTTTGCCAAATTAATTCAAAACTAACCTGATAAATACCTGTGACACCTTCACTGCCAAAGGCCATAACACATGTCTTTGACAGCCATTGCAGATTTGCCACCAACGCACCTTTGCTCAACTCCTTCACCGCCAGTGGAGGCAGATTATATTTTTTAAATCAGAAGTCAAAATATAAAGGTAACTCTTTGGATGTCGTTAGCGGTTTTTTTTCGCGATGATTCCTACATACAAGAATCATCGCGACTAAAACTGTTACGGGCAGCCAAACGGTTAGCATTGATACAATGTTAAATGTTTCGACAAGAGGTATAGATCCTATTAAGCCCCAGATATTACCGGGTTTTCTTGGCCCTCAGGCTAATCTGCGTTCCCAGTGCGCAAAGGCCATCGGGCCGACATCGGCCCATGACCTGTTGCGCAATGGGTTCTCTTTTGATTATTGTTTAGTCATTAAAATTAATAATGTCCGCCAAACTACTCATGAACTGGTAGCCGAATAGCCGCCCCGACTCAAGTTTTGCGGACATCCGCCATGAGACCTTTGTGCGAATGTCCTGCAGAACACGCACATCAGTTTACAGAACAACAATCACAAAAAACGCAGCTCATCCTATTCAGCAAAAAGGTGGCTTCAAACTTATTTACAAGTTGAAAACGATAGCATTTATTGTCTCCTAAGTGTCACGCACCTAAAGGTTTCGCAGAGAATGTTCGCCGCTGGCCTGAAATGTGAAAATAAGTGCGACGAAATACTTTTTTTTTTTCGAGGTACACAACTGCCTTATTTACACCTAGATAGGTTTTAGAATGACCTTTGTTCTACGGTATTGAAAATACGGTAGACTTTGATATAGGGCTGGTCAGAGCGCGTTTCGTAGAAAGGGAAGCACACAATGTGCTGGAGGGTGCGGAGGGGGGGGGGGGGGGGCGGACCCCGAATTCTAGGAAAGAAGTAACACAATAGCAATTACGTCATGTTACGCAAACCGCCCTGCTGAACGTACATTTGGCGGGAAGCGCCGTGTGTGTGTGTGTGTGTGTGTGTGTGTGTGTGTGTGTATGTGTGTTTGTGTGTGTGTGTGCATGCGTGCGTGTGTGCGTGTGTTCGTGTTTGTGCATGTGTGCATGTGTGCGTGTCTGCGTGCGTGCTTGTGTGTTCTTTTTTTTCTTACGTCAACTGTGTTGTATTTCCGCATTTGTTTTATTCGGTTCGTAATGTTTAAATTATTTTGGGATATATATGTGCATTTATTTTTTTGTTTTGCTTTGAAATTTGACAAATAATAATTTCTTTCGTTTTGCAGCTCACACACACACACACACACACACACACACACACACACACACACACACACACACACACACACACACACACACACACACACACACACACGGCGCTTCCCGCCAAATGTACGTTCAGCAGAGCGGTTTGCACTCACGCACGCTTATACGCACGCACACACACACACACACACACACACACACACACACACACACGCACGCACGCACGCACGCACGCACGCACGCACACACACACACACACACACACACACACACACACAAATTTGCCAATTTCCGACGTTTGGATGCATTACACGCACTTTACAATCAGTTATTGACCCCGAAACGGGTCCATTTCCATACAAAACAAAAATCTCGCTTTTCACTGAAATGGCCGTAACCCTTTAACTGCCGTAGCGAGGCGAATGACACCCATCTGCAAGAGTCGCGGGCGCTCATGAGGATTTTATGTCTCTTGTTGAGCCTACGTTCTTTATGTCTTTTTCTGGTCCCATTTCGTTTGTGCACTTTGCAGTGGTTTCAGACGCGAAATCCGTGATCGATGTCATCGAATGGGGAGAATGTCGTTGACCTTCACAGAGCACAATTTGTCCTTCTTCCTACACAAATCGACGAAGAGCACTCAACCCGTATGCGCGGGCCCACTGTGACCGACATCGTCCCGAGGGTCCTTTGCTCACTGGGAATATTCCTTGTCGGTATTTGCCACATGGTGGGGGGGGGGGGGGGGATTCATTATTTTGTGTAGATTATTTTAAACCTTTCACTGCCATTGATCGTACATTTGTACGTCTGAAATTCAGCGCCAAAAGAGATCCAGCTGTCTCATAAACAATTCATTCAATATGATGCCAGTTAGAGGCATAGATCCGTATGAGCCCCCGCAATTGCGGGGGCTCATGAGGATCTATACCTCTTGCAGCAGTGTGGCGTCCGTTTTTTTGTTTTTGTTGTTGTTGTTGTTTTTTCGGCCTTGAGCAGACAAAGTGATAAGGAAGCAGTTGAATACTTGTTGTCAACAATTTCCTCTGCGAATACAGTCCAAGAAAATAAATGGTCTCAGAATATAATTGAAGTGATCTTGATTATTTGTTTGTGTAAAAAGGTGAAAATACTATAGTGCGAAGAAAAGGTATGACTCTAGGTGCGAGTGTACGTTTGTGTGTGGTGTATGTGTCCGTGTGTGTGTGTGTGTGTGTGTGTGTGTGTGTGTGTGTGTGTGTGTGTGTGTGTGTGTGTGTGGTGTGTGTGTACGTGTGTGTGGGTGTGTGTGTGTGCGTGGGTATAAGCGTGCGTGAGTGCGTGTGCGTACGTTCTTGATTTTTTAAGAGCTTGCGAATGTGCCTATGCCTGCTTGCGCGCATATTATTTGTGTCTGTTTCTGTGTGAAATCGAGCGTGCGTACGTGTGTGCCTATGCCAGTATGTGTGCGTGCGTTCGTTAGTTAATTATTGGGGTTTAACGCCGAGCAGGCCACAAAAGCCATCTCATGGCGGTCGGGCGTTCGTGCGTATGTTTGTGTTAGTGTATATCTTAGTCTGCTCTGTTCTCAATAATTAACAACGCTAAATTGTCTCTGCTTACAATATGCAATATATACATTTTATATTAGTGGAAGCTCGCAATAATAATTATGTCGCCTGTTTCCCATGTGTATAAACATTCGCACTTTCAAAGTAGGAAAACTAATTTCCAAATCTGTTTATATATAAAGCTGGTTTTCACGAATTTACTTCTGCAAAAATGTGAATTACTGACATATAATTGTGTGTGCATGTGTGTGTGTGTGTCTGTGTGTGTGTGTATGTGTGTGTGTGTGTGTGTGTGTGTGTGTGTGTGTGTGTGTGTGTGTGTGTGTGTGTGTGTACCTCCAATAGCAAAATTTCTTCGGGCCCACGACGGTCGCTGTGGCGTGCGTGTACGTATCGGAAAGGCGTACAGTAATTGGTATTATAAAATCAATGTAACATTTTGCACACACATTATAAACCAGTCTAATGTCAGTGAGATTCATTAAATAACACCACACCATAAAAAGAGTTGCTCTGATATGTTTTACATATGTAAACAAGAAGGACTGTTTTTGTTTGTTATTTTTTACTAGTTTTCACTATTAAGTCTTCAGTTTTGTATGCAGGGTTAGAATTTAGAGCGAGGTTCCTTTTAAAACCTATATTGTAAAAACTCGAGACCAAGGAGGTGACCCTCAGTCGAGCAGCGTGTAGGGCATGGTCGCGGAACACGGTACAAAAATGTTGAGGTCATCTGGCATTCAGACGACACAAACGGGATCGACATATCCGCTTATCATATACATCCCTATAACGTATTTGTAGGGAAATAGACTCTAACACCTCCCATAAAGTCACTTTGATAGTCGTCCCTCGCATTTGTTTCTTTCACCGCTGCTGTTGGAGTTGTGTTACACTGTCTGTATCAAACACAGTGGGCACTCTTTGACTGACATGCATGTTGTTTGATGGAAATCTTCAGAATCCAACTGTTCTGCGTTAGCGAAAACATGCTTGCTGTTGTCTATCAGCCCTATCCATAAAGTTTCTAACTTTAGCTAGCTAATCTCACTGAAACAAACGAAAGCCACCTCTTACAAGTCTCCGTTTTTTTGATGTTGCAGATAGAAAGCGAAAACCAGAAATGAATATATTTAAGAGGATAGGAAGGAATTTAATTTTACACTTACCTCACAGTATGGGTACATGCACACTCAAAATCAGCAGACGTACTCAGACTGGACACGCCAGGATACAATTGTGGTACTCCACGCGAAATGACATCTTTGTCAAGCACAAGGGACGGATTTTCTCTTCATGGTTGTTTTTGATATGATGCAACGTAATAATGTTAGTGACGTTTTCGATTACTTTTATATTGCGTCACCGCATGTGGTCATGTGTTCTTACAAAGGAAATGTTGCAGTTTCATCCTATGGGGCAAAACGCGAACTAAGAGTTGGTTAGAGTAGCGTCCCCTACCTTAGGCCTTATGGAGTCTAAAGTAACAGATTTGCGAACGTACGCCTCTAAACTATTGCCTGAAGCTAAATTGCGATATTTCCGAAAGTTAATAGACGTTGATGGAGTTGACCCTTACGATATTCCAAAGTCTTCATGGTCAAATTCGGTCGAAGATTTGCCTGCTGTAGATTATGCAGCCATTGTAAATTACTTCGTGTTGGGCTGTTCTGCTTACACTTGTGAAGATTTCAAAGCGTACAAGAGTCTTCAGGCTTACAAGTTATTTGTGTCAGGTTGGGTCAGGGACATACACACCTTCAAACCAGATGGATGTGCAAATGTTATTGTAACGGCAAAGGTCAGTATTATTTCAATAACTATTAACTATAAAAATTATCATGCTTGACTTACTCTTTATAAAACTAAGTCTAGACCAGTGTCGTGACATAGTGTCAAAGTAGGCTACACGACCAGCCCCGTAATTTTTTTTGTTTTATTGAGGCCAAATTTGTCATTGTTTTTGTACAGATCATCTAGTGCATTTTATTTTGGTTTTCTTAAAGAAAGGATACATTTAGGCCTACCTACCACCATCCACTATTAAGGTAGACATAGCAAAGAGGAATGGCCTTAGTCGGCTGACTACATTATTTAGATTATTTACTCTTGTATCACATTTTTATTAAAACGTGTATAAAATATTATTTATTTATTGGTATTGTATATTTAATTCCCCACCTAGAGACTAGTTCAGTTTGTTCATATTTGGAAATTATGCAGGATTGATCACTGCTGTATGAAAAAATAGATATAACGTACTATAAATATAATTCTTTTTATCTGAGGCGACCCCAGGTGAGTGCATTGCTATCCTAGAATTTGACTAAGTAAGCTGATAATTAATGCAGAGACCCCCCCCCCCCCAAATACTTTTAGGCTTAGCCACCTAGGCACCTACACTATTTAAATATTCCAATAATTAGGTCTAATATTTTTATTTTAATGCGCTTGCAGGTTATGCATTCACAGAGTCTGAATGACAAGCCACTTGTTCCTTGGCTAATATGCACAGCAGACGGAGCAATCATTACTGCCCACTGCACCTGTATGGCCGGAGTTGGTGAGACCTGCACACATGCTGCAGCACTGTCATTTGCCTTGGATGCCCATTCTAGGGTAAAAGAAAATGCAACCTGCACAGGCGTAAAAGCTTATTGGAAAATACCAGGAAACGTAACTGGAGTTCTGCCTAAACCTGCTTATCAAATAGATTTTACTTCTGCTGACCAGAGAAAGAAGAAACTTGATAAACTTATTGATAATGTTTCAGAAGATGCCACACCCCAAAAGGGCATAAAGCCATTGGACTGTGATGCAGAACCAACCCAAGAGGAGATGACAGATTTTTTTTCTAAGCTGAAACAGAGCAATAGGAATAGTAATCTACTCAAAGTAACTCCACAATACTGTAATGATTATAAGGTGGCAGTCCCATGTACAGAATCTGATGAACTGAACTGCAGTCCATCACTTTCTTTGCCAGCTGACCTGAGAGATTTGAAACAGGATGACTTAGTGGGGAAATCTTTAAAATGCCTGCAAGAGACTTGTCGCACTATTGAGATTAAAGTACAACAGTTTGAGACTGAGCTTATTGAACAATCCACACAAGGACAATCTCAAAGTAAGAATTGGTTTTCTGTTAGAGCAGGACGAATTACAGCTTCCAATTTATATGCTGTATGTCACACAAGTATTGACAAACCTGCCCCATCTCTTGTAAAAAAGATCTGTTACCCAGATAAAGTCCTCTTTACCTCTGCTCAGACAAAATGGGGTAAAGAAAAAGAAAGTCAGGCAAAAGAGATGTATCGCACTGTTTGTGAGAAAGAGCATGATAACTTTGTCATTAGAGCATGTGGAATATTTGTTCCAACAGAGTACCCATTTATGGGTGCGACACCAGACGCCATGGTAAATTGTGCATGCCATGGGAGTGGTTGTCTGGAAATTAAATGTCCTTATAAACACAGAAAGCAGACAATAAAAGAGGCTATATCTTCCGACGCTGCATTTTGCTTAGCTATTGTTAGTGGCTCCATTGCATTGCGGGAGGATCACCCATACTACTCTCAGGTCCAAGCGCAGATCTTCCTCACAAAGTCAGCATATTGTGACTTTGCCGTGTGGACCACAGCTGACCTGGCCATTGTGAGGGTTTTCCCAAACCAGATATTTTGGGATGATTGTGTGATACAGGCAACAGCTTTGTTTAAAATGGCGATTCTACCAGAGCTAGTTGGTAAATGGCTGGTTCATGACCCTTCAGTTAATCAGAACAAAAGTGCTGAGACACAAGAAGGGAAAGAATCAGATGCACGTGCAGAGGGAGTCATTTTCTGTGTTTGTCGGAAGCAAGAATATGGGAAAATGATTGCCTGTGACAACAAAGGATGCAAGATTGAGTGGTTTCATTTTGGCTGTGTAGGACTTAAAAGGAAACCAAAGGGTGTGTGGATCTGTCCACCGTGCGGAGGTCAGAGCACACATGGATTTTAGTATCACACCTGCCCCCATCTTACGCCAGCCTCCTGTAATTTATTTCTGTGCCAAATTGTTAAGTGTAATTACAATAAACATTTACATTCATCACATTCTGTAAATTAACACTACAAAACCAAACAAAAAAGTTTTCACAACAATTTCAATTCAATTCAATTCAATTGGTTTATTAAAAGTCTACACACAATCATCGTCCCATTCTCACATATTTTCACATGATACTTTTAATAATTAAAGAAATGAAATAAAAAGGAAAGAATTACAACTCTAATAATAACATTCATTTATAGCAGTACAATATGCCATATGGTAAATCATTGTCTTTGGTCAATAAACGAAAACAAATGCACCAGCAAAATTACAATATTTTGCAGTATTTGTCAATATCATCACTATTTCCTCATCTATTGATTCTTTTCAATATAACATCTATTTACATAGGGCTACATTACATTTTTATTTTGTTATCGTTAAATATTTTTTAAATGGCATCACATTTAGAGAATATTACTAAATAGATATATTTTATACAAAGTACAAGTAGGCCTACATTGTACATTCTTGAAAGATTTAGTTTTCAGTAATTTCACAGTAATCTGTACATTAAGCTTGATATGTCCACTGTAGGCCACTACAGTAATTGAAGCTTATTTTCCAACTGTATGTGTAAACATTTTATCACTCACTAAAGGTTTCATAACCATTTAATAGAGACAGATTGCTTAACTCATTCTACCCCAAGACCGAAATCCCCCAAACTTTGAAGTCGTCCTCTGAAGACTGCGTTGCAGTGCAGGACACAGATCGACCATGATAGTTCAAGTGTGATGCCAGAATAGCTTGGCGCCCTTAGGTGCCAAGCTATTCTGGCATCACCCTTGAACTATCATGGTCGATCTTCATTTTGCTGCGGTGTTTTCTGGGGTAGAATGAGTTAAAGCAACTATCAATACATAACAGCCATTCATTGTGATAAGACATATACATTACTTAGTTTTAGACAATGGTTATAATCAATTATCACTCTTTTATTTTATAGTCTATTAATTTTTTTTCGCCATAACAACATTAATTGCTGCCTTGTAACTTTTTTTTTTAACATGAAGCAATTTGCAATGCTGACTTCATTATTAGTCTTTGCATCAATCACACAGTGGCTCAAAGGTCGCTAAGTAACAGGCTGATTGTTAAATAATACCATTGCAGAGGTTGACAACTGCACAACCAACAGTGACAATCTTGTCTAATGTGGTAACCTCTTCACCTTCTCGATGAAAAAGCAGGTCTATTGGAATAGTGGTGTTCAAAATTGTAAATTTGTTTCTCAGAAGACCTATGATGCGTTCTACATGAATGCGCAGATGTGCCAGTTTTCTTGTTGACTCTATTTCTGCAGATGTCAGCTGACTTTTACCCTTAGTGAACGCTGGAATTTTAACCTCGGCTCCCTGCATTGCCACTAGTTCATGAATATCAAATCCTCTGTCTGCCAAAACAAGATCATTAGGTAGTAAATTATTTAAGTATCCACTGCAATCAGTAATTTTTTTGTCAGTTGTCCTCCCACCCCAACCCTTGGATATAAATGAAATATGGCCCTGTGGTGTTATGGATATGAGATATTTAATGGTATTGTTGTGTTTGTAGTGTGACCAAGTCATAGCGCTGGTGTCAGAACAGGAAGGCCTTTCAATGAATATTTCAAAACAGTCTATAATTGAAACAACACGTTTCCATGGATAGACTAGAAATTGTTCAGGCAGACTTGCTCTAATGCACTGTCGCTCAGGCCAAAACACCATTGGTTTCATTCGATAATAAAGAATGTTTAGTGTTTCATTGAACACTTTGTAGGCAGTTGTTCTCGATACGCAAAACATGTATGCTAGGTGCGGAAGTGGAGTATTTAATCTTAAATGGATCATTGTCAACATAAATGATTGAAACGAAGACAGAGCACGACGCTTGTTTGATGGCAAATGACTGCAGACAAATGTAAATAAAGTAGACAAGAGAGCGAAATCTGTAAGACCTGTGAAATAACGGACAGTATCATCCTGGTCTCTGAGTGATTCTTGGTTCATTTCTTTCTTTGACAGCTGTTCTTTTAGATCACAGTTTTCTTTAATTACTTTGCTAAGTTCCTCTCTGAGCAGGTTTTCTTCTTGTTGTGTCAGCGTGCTCAGTGCAACAACCTCAGTCTGGCAATAGCTACCTCCATCTTCACCCTGTTCAGGAGGTGGTGTCCCAGCTGCTGCACTGTCGGTCTCATCATTCATGTCATTTGGCTCACTTATCTCCTCACCTCTAGACGCCTGCTCAGCAGCTTTCTTTGTTCTGCGACTGCACAGTCTATTATAACTGAAACAAAGGACATGAAAATATAGCAATAAAACTTGTCATCTCTGGAATTTTTGACTAAACTACTAAACGCCATACACTTATAAGACAGCACCAAAAAAACTTACCAGTTTAATTGGACTTAGCTGCAAATATGAACTTGCATTTGAAGTTAAGGCATCAAAATAGAGGACCTGCATCACTTTCAATATGCTGGACCACTGTGTGGTCTTCAATGCCTTCACAGTACACTTCCTAACAATCAATATTGATCAGGATGTCTTTTTTAAGCCTTCCATAAATGAACAGTATACTTAATATTTTTTAAAAATATAAACTAATCTTAAACACAACTGAGACTGCTAAGTATCTTGAAGCTAAAATCATAAACACAACAAATAAATATTAAAGATACCTTTACTTATTATTTGTCTTGATTGAAAGTTGTATTGTTTAATAATTAAAAGTATCTTTAATATTTCTTTGTTGTGTTTATGATTTAAGCTTCAAGATAGTTTGCAGTCTCAGTTGTGTTTAAGATTTTTTTTCTCAATGCTTGCATCACTGCACTGTTTAGTGCTTTGTTCTTAAATGTCGTTTGCTTTCATCTTATTCAATAAACTCATATAATTTTTGTCATTTTTGGTCTTGTTCTTTTTTTTCTGTTTTGTTTTATATTAGTTTCTATTTCCACAAGTATGCCTAAATTTGCTACTATATTCTTATCTCTGGTTCTTCCTCAAACCTCTCACACAATCAGCTCTTCCTGTGGCTCTTATTGATGCTAAGACATGCTTTGATACATCTGCCTTGTATTGTTTAATAAATAATATCTTTACCATTAACATTATTTTTTTAATATCTTTAATAATATATCTTTAATCGTTTGCCTAGTATCTTTAATATTATTTTCTTTGCTGTGTTTATTATTTTATAATATAGTTTTTCACAGTGAAGACATTACAAATGAGTAAAGAATAGTACCGAGCAGCACTGAAACCCTTGCACAGGGAGTGTCCTAATTTAAGTGTAGGTTTCCAACTGGGACTGTTGACATCTCCAACGTATGCCTTGACACCTGAAATAATATCAATAATAATCAATCATCTTGCTTTAACACTAATGTTCATCATAACAAATTTGTTAATTTATACAATAATCACCGTGTTCTGATTATTATTACAAAAGATGAGTCCATAATAATGGGAGAAACACAAACAAAACCTGGAACCGACACATGACTCCTTGCTTTAGTCAGTGGAATGAATCACTACATATTATTTTACTGGGAATTTAACAATCGAAGTAACTATGCCAAATTTAAAATAACAATCAGTTCTAATGTATTGAATTACAATAAATGAAAGCCAGTCAGCAAGCCTATCTGATGATTGAAATGTAGGTTTACACACTGACTGAGCAGCCTACTGCTGACTAGCTGTAGTCAGTAGGCGTGTACCTAAGTCCTAAGCAGTATGTACAGTACTGTCACAGTGTCAGTAGTCACACAAACTCAATCCAGTTATCCACAATTATCAAGGCCTGAATATTATGACTTAAATTCAAAGACTTAAATGTATTCTGATCTAAGTACAATTTTATCTGATGACTTACCGTTCACAAAATGATCGGAACAAACGTGTTTTCTGCCCTTGGACTCGAAAGTTACTGTCTTCAGTTGCAGTTGTGCTATCCACTCTCTTCGTCGTCTTGTCGTCAATTCTTTCATTGATTCTCCCTTTTTATTTATCACATTGGGAATAGAGTAGAACCGACGATCTGGCTCCCGATCCGATCTGTTGTGACACAACTTTACACAACACTTTTGAACCATTTTATTTGCGCCCAAATGCTAGTCGATCTCTTCTCAAAACCAACACGGAAGTGACGGAAAGGAAACAAAGAAGGCCTACAGTAGGAAAAGACAACTCGTCCCTGCACAACGCGTGTTGCCCCATTATTTTCGCGTCCCTGGTGGATAAGGCTGGCTAAATTGGCACGTTGTTATTTTCTTCACGAAAAAGCTAGTACGGGCGTGGATCCACATACTGATTTTACAGTTATTTCATGAAACGGTGATAATAAATTATAATAGAATATGTCACCCCAGTACACATAGCAAATAGTGTGAGCCTGCACACATAATTAGAAATGCCTGCTACAGTCATTTGGAACAGGCTAGCTGAAAACACTTAAATTGGCTGTTCAATATGGTTTCGGACACTATTCTCAAAATGATCACAATACAAAAACAATGTCTTTTGATCCCTGCATGGGTTTTTTGTTCTCAGTGCTAATGACCGTACAAGATTTTGAAGAACAAATGTTATGGCATGAGGCTGCATATTGTGTGACGGTGCATAATTATAATCCGAGTGCGCGGGTCAATCTCAGTTTGACTGTTCAGTGCAAAAATGGCTGGTCTTTCAAAATCCGTGGCTGTAGTGTTTGTAGACTTTCAAACACACACTTGTTTTTCAGGATGCAGAAAAGAGAGACTATTTTGTCAAAACACAAAAATACGGATCTATGCTTACGTACGGTAAAAATGAGTGTTATGAGAGTTCGGGCGAGGTAGGCATTGTGTCCAGTGAAGGGCTAGGACCCTAGGAAACATTAATAAGTCGTTCCTAAAGCATTTTCTAAGAATTTGATATTAGAGTACTATAACCTTAATGGATGCATAAGATCGTCTTGTCATTTACCTGCGTATTGTTCTGTGGGCTGGCGATTGGATGCCAGTGAGGAAGGGGCAGGTGATTCAATCGTGTTTGTATGTCCGGCGCTGAGTAGTTCACCATGGTATGTGTACAATCCATAATTGAACGCGCTGTCGGCGCCCACAAAATTATTCTTGGGTAAATTGTTTTATGAATCAGCCAGTCTCTGGAAAAGGAACCGTTGCCTCATACTCGTGTTCAGAATGTCATCTGTTTCAACACTATCGCAAAACGGCTTAAGAGCAACAGAGGAGAACTATACACATTATGACAACAGTTCCAAAAGTGTTGACGTAATACTTTCTGATCTCGTCAGCGCCCAAACCATTGAAGATGTAGAGACCGTGGTGAGTGCCGGCATACTTCCGGTGCTCGTGTTGTGTGGCGTCACTGGCAACGTCATTATTATGGCGGTGTTCTTACGTCAGGGATTGGGGGACCGGATCAATCTTTGTCTGTTCTGGTGTGTTATGGTTGTATTATTTGATTGATAGGTTTAAGCTTACTAAGGAATGGCATCGTGCTGAATTTTTCAAATAAATAAACCTTTTTATTTTCAATAGACGTTCAATAGACGGAAATCAAAAGATGAGTAGCAGGTAAACATTGCACGTGTTTCGTCGAAAACAGTGGATTAAAAGACTGAATATATATGCGATATCCCATATTTGTTCGTGCTCTTAGTTTGCCTTTTGTACCAAAAGACGTGCAGTTCATAACCTAATTCTGATGCACCTCTATACCTCTGAAATCATTTAGACTAATTAGTTATTGTGTAAATAGAATACTGTTAGCAAAAGGCTGAATATTAGAATGAGAAATGGTGATTACATTCTGTTGATCAAACACTAAAAAATATGGATTCTTCTTTTTTTTTTTCTTTTTTTTTTCTTCGTTGATTCAAAAATGGGCAGGTCATGATTTAAGGTGAAATGACGTAAGTAAAATATCATAGACCAGCACACATAAAATAAATTTTTATCTTATCAAGACATACATGGTATAACGTTATTGACAAGTAACAGTCAATATTCAACTTTTTTTTATTACCTGCACGAATTTTGAATAGTGTACAAAAATGTTCGGGAATCACAGAGTTAAAAAATAAATAAGTGAATCAGCTTTTGGCATTTATCAAGCTTTCCACTCCGCTCGCCCCCTCCCCCCCCCCCCGCCCCCACTCTCCCTCCACCAACCCTCTCATCAACACCTTTTTTTCAGTCTGGGTGTCAGTGATATTGGGTTCCTGGTGACTCTCTGGGCATCACGGGTCTACATTCTTTTCTATCTGTTCGACACTGACGCGGGAAAATTTTGGAGGGTGAGTGAACACTTAAGTCAATCGAATCGTGCACATTCGGATAGGCGGCAAAAAGCATGTACGCGAATACGAATGAAGCACCTCTCGAATGAGTTAACAAGGAAACATTGGGTTTCAACATCTAGCTGACATCATGGAAGAATACATGTATGCAAGATGTATGGACGCTAAAAGGAGACAAGGGTACTCTCTCTCTCTCTCTCTCTCTCTCTCTCTCTCTCTCTCTCTCTCTCTCTCTCTCTCTCGCTCTCTCGCTCTCTCTCTCTCTCTCTCTCTCTCTCTCTCTCTCTCTCTCTCTCTTTCTCTCTCCCTCCCGGGGCTCGTTAGAAGCTACGTCTGACAACGCTTTGAATCTATGTTCCTGGGGCAGCTAGTATTTTTTAAAAAAAATTAATCTTTATCATTCGGAATACACCAGTGTGTGAAAATAGTGTAACTAAAATAGTTCAAGGGTAGTGCCAGAATAGCTTGGCGCCTCTAGGCGCCAAGCTATTCTGATACCACCCTTGAAATAAAGCCATTGGTCTAGGTCTGCATCCTTATCTGTTCGTCCTGTAATGTAGCTCGCATATGGCAGTGCACAAATTTGAAGCTTTTAGCCTCAGTGTGATATGGGCTAACGAAAACTGCAGAAACACTGCCAACTTCCACTGAACGAGAGCGATTCAGTCGAAAACGGAAAAGTTGTAAAATAATTAAGTCGAACATCAACGAAACAAATTCCGAGCCAAAGCTGCTCTATCTATGCCTTATTTTCAAGCATCTTATTTGAAGATGCAAATGATCGTCTTATTCTATACCTGCGTATTTCTCTGTGGGCTGGCGATTGGGTGCCTGATAGGCGGGGACAGGGGATCTAACTGTTGTCCAGCGCTGAGTAATTCCCCTTGGTTTGTTGTACAGAGACTAAGACAAGGACAGTCTGATATAAAACCTACGACCCGAGGACCTCGTTGCCACCGTCCCAGCTTGCTAGGCCATGGCAAACGAACCAAGGGTTTAAAGGGTGGGGCCAGTACTGCGCACACTGCACTCCACCAAAATGCTCCACCGAGCAGGCTTTAGGAAACGCTCACGGACTATGACACTGAACTGCCCAGCGCAGAGTGCCACACTGACCACCGCCTTGTTCGCTGCAAACTCAGGCTCCGCCTCAAGCTGAAACCCAAGAAAGGGGGCCCTCCCAAGAAAAAGCTTGATGTTGCCAGCCTTCAGCGTGACGACAGGAAAGCTGCCCTTCAGGCCGATTTACAGCGCATGCTCAAAGACACAGTTGATCCAGCAGACTCCTCTCCTGAAACACTCTGGGAACAACTGAAAACTGCTATTGTAAAATCCTCTGTGGAAGTCTTGGGCTTTGCTAGAAAGAGGAACAAAGACTGGTTTGACGAAAACGACGTAGAGATCCAGGAACTTCTAGCAAAAAAAAGAGCCGCCCACCAGGCCCACCTAGCCCAGCCTTCCTGCCCTGTGAAGAAGTCTGCCTTCCGCCTCATCTGCAGCAGTCTCCAGCTCAAGCTTAGAGAGCTCCAGAACGAGTGGTGGTCCAGACTCGCACAGAGGACCCAGCTCTGCGCTGACAACGGTGACTACAGGGGCTTCTACGAAGCACTGAAAGCAGTGTATGGCCCTAGGCACCTGGTACAAAGTCCCCTGCGAAGCGCTGATGGACAGGCACTCCTCACAGATAATACCTCCATCTTGAACCGCTGGTCGGAATACTTTCAGGACCTCTTCGGCGCTGAACGCACTGTTCAAGAAACAGTCATCCTCCAAATCCCACACCTTCCTCTAAAGGTTGAATTGGACGAACCGCCCACCGCCGAAGAGACCCTCACAGCCATCCACCAGCTCAAGAGTGGCAAAGCAGCAGGCATTGACGGAAT
>BTPG01000003.1:51955641-52083927 GCA_036245525.1 Semisulcospira habei
TATAGAGATGAGTCAGATAAAGTACACTGTGTTGCTGCAGTGCGTAGCTCAATAAATAAAATAACAATACAAAATAATATGGTAGCCTGCACGATGTGCAGACGCCAAACTAGGATGCCGTCAGTAAATAAAAACAAAAAGTGGTTTAATGCTAACATGCAGAAATAATACCCATAATTATTTAATTTAGGTGCAGTAATTATTTATAAATAAAGCCTGCCATTGGAATGCTGACATGGTCGGCATGAATCATGCTGATGTGGATAAATTAACCAATCGTTAACACATTTCTTTCAAAGATGTTAAATATTCACAAGGCAGGCTTTGTTTATAGAAGAAGAAAAAAATCAATTAAAAAAATGTAGGAGAATAAGGTGAGAGAAAGAGAAGTTCAACAATACACACATTTAAAAAAAGCAGAAAACAGTCAATTTTCTGAACTTTACTAACAGATCACCACACAACTCAAGGAAATTTTACAAAGCAATTTTCTATGCCGAACACTTATGCATTGAAATAGAAATGTCCACGGTGATCAGATCGAGGCTCTGGTAGGACCCTATGAATCTCTTCAAAAACAAACAATCAAAACAAACAAACTACGAACAAAAAACCAACAACAAAACAACAACAAACAAACAAAAAAATATGGATTCATCTGGGATGTCTGGATATGAAAAGAAGTCGCCGTGTTGTTTCAGGAAGCTGACTTAAAACGCCTTCTCTTCAGTTTCGACGTTCTTGATCTGAAAATATAAATAAGTGACATAGGAATATCTTGACCTCTTGGCTGGACTTCGCGAACGAAGATTTTATAGGAGTTGCCCACGACGTCTGCAGGCTTGTTCGTGGCTGCGGAGGCCAATCCGGGACAGGCAGGTTCGACCGCAGTGGCTGCAGGGGAAGGTATGGCCAGAGTTCTGAGTTGCGGCATCTCTGTTCTTTCTCCTGAGCCGCTTGTCCTTAAGGCTAGCTCTGCGAGAGTCCTCAAAGGAGACAGCTGCCTTGTAAATAGTGGAGCGCCAGTTATAATCAACAGTTATGACAGTTTAATGGAATTGAACATTTGAAAGATACTTAAAAAGATGTCACATATAGTGCAGGTGACCAAAATCAATCAAATCGATTTTTTTTTCAAACAGTGTTTGAACTATTTGAAGCTGAACTTAAACATCTACTAAAGCTGAGTCGTAAAAAAAGCGAGAAGGGTAAAGATTTCTCACCATGATTGTCAAAAACAATGGAATTTGCAACAAAAATCTGAAAATCAGTAACCTCCAGCCAATACTACACGAACCGGAAGTAACCTGCATGCGTGCGACGCTGAGTCATCGTGTTCGATTGATGCAATTAAGTTACCTAAAATAACGTTTTGATGAATATTGTCAAAACAAAACATGAAATGCTGCATCCTCAGTAATATGATATAAAATGTGTTTATCAAAGCCGAAAAGAAAAGAAACACAACTTCAGTTTATCACAATAATGTCGAATACATCATTTCGAAGTAACATACACAACACTTGACAAGACTGGAAAGTAGAGCACAGATCACTGAAGTCTAATTGAATTATCATCATAGGGAACAATAAACGAACTGTAATCAATTTCTTCCCCTTAATCGCTCGAATTAGTCATTTATCAAAGTTTAGTAACTCACCTTAGCCCAAGATAATGCAGAAAACAGCCAATTTGAAACGATTTTCAGAGCGAGTCAAAAACGTTGGTCACAAATAACCCCAACGTGACGCAAAACTTCTGCCGCAAAGCGTTATCAATGTTTTCATGTGTGATACACAATCCAATGGCGTTGTGCTGACGTTTGAAAAAAATGCCCTCCTTGCAAGAAATCGTGGAAAGAAAACTTGCGGTAACCTGCGTCACGGATGTGACGCAACACTCTAAAATAAGCTATTGAGAGACATAGAACTGTTTTATTAGCCTCTACTTCTTGAAAGCAACTTATTTTAAACTCACAAGTAATAAACAATGCAAACATGCTGGTTTGAATGGTTTCTGTCGTCTGGTAAAGATTCAGTTTACGAACCCGTCTTTGTGACAACACCAGCTTGCAGGTACCCCTTTTTTCACAGAAGCGCTGTGCAACAACAGCAGGGTGTTTTTAAACTTTATCTGTGGTTTCAGCTTTATTTACATATAAGGAACGAACACATGGCTTAATGTTTGCTGTTTGAAACACTAACTGACCAAAACAGATCGTAAACAAAGTGAGGGGTTGCCGTTCCACTTTTGGGCAGCCATTTTTAGTTCTAAAATCGAAAACAATCAAGAATAAAGACCATTTATTGTGCACTAATTGCCTCAAGGTTGCTTTTGTTTATACTGTGATATTTGAAGCATACAACAAACATCTCATTTTATTATGGCCTTCTCCCGATTTCCTGAAAATGTGTCAAGTCTACACTGACTCTCTGCAGTCACCATTAGCAAAGAATGACTCACTTACGAAATGTGACAAGAGACAGAGGAAATAACAGTTTAGTTATAAGATAAGCACACACAGTAGTAAATGCGAAAATCACGAACATTTTCGTGTATAGATGTGTTTGACTATGCTCTTATTGTGTGCGTGTGTTCAAATGCGATTCAGATACGATGTAGGTATTATGTGTGTGTGTGTTCAACTGCAATTCTTACCGGACAAAGGTCCAGCAAGAATGACATTTGAACATACGCACACAATACCTACGCTTCGGTTATGGGAGCAAAAGAAAAATAAGAACGGATGTCAAATCAATAATAAAAAGTGCTGCAGTGATGTATCTCATGAAATCACCTCATTATAATGTGAGGAATCGTAAAGGTAACCGAGTCGCACACATATACTAATGGTCAAAACGTAAGGGCCATCCCACTTTTTGTGTTATTGTTTATCGTCGCAAGTACGCTAATAAAATACAATGTTCTCTCAATCCAACAGAGAAAGAAGGTACGATAATATCGGAAAGAAAACGCAATCGTAACAAGTACGCCTTTTGTATTTTACTTCAATGTGAAGGTTTTGGCCAATGTGGGAAAGGGAGGAGGGGGGGGGGGGAGGGCAAAGGGGTTTATACGTTCCAGTGCGCAAAGGCCATCGGGGCGACGTCGGTCGCTGTTGGCCCGCGCACATCAGTGCGCGGGCCAACGGCGGCTGACGTCGGGCCGATGAACATTTGCGCACTGGGTCGTACTTTGCACGTCCACGTATTCATCTTTCCTTTCATTCTTGGGGAGTTGGGTGGCTCGGTGGTAGAAAGTTGGTCTCTCGACCGAAAGGTCCCGGGTTCGAATCCAACTTGGGTAAAAATTTGTTTAGATCCTATTTCGGTGCCCCGTCTTTAAAATCACCTTCGTGGTGGACAAAAGATGTTAAGCCCTAAACGTTTTTCTTTCATTTTTTATTTTCCACAGGTCGGCATGTCAAACACCGCGTCATCATCTTCATCAGTCAATCAGCGCGAGGCAGCAGTGACCCGGATGCTACTTGTCGTCTGCGTTGTTTTCACGCTGTGTACCGCTCCTGTCGTGGCGCAAGCTCTCACTCGCGTTTTTGTTCCGAGCTTTGTAGGGGGCGGTCGGTATAGCAATCTAGTTTACCTCACGACGAATTTGTCACATCTCCTGGAATCTATCAACAGCTCCATTAATTTCATAATCTATTACACTATGAGCACTCGCTTCAGGGACACGCTTAGGGACATGATGTGCAGGGCAGGTAAGAAGAAGCAAAATGGTGGCGCAGAGTCAAAGACGAAAGTGAGTGACATGAGATGTCACCCCAGAGATGTAGGAACCACGGGGGTTGGGTGCGCAACACCCAGTTACCGGTTTAGCTGTCAGATAAACTAAAGCCTGCAAGTTACACAACAAAATAATTTAACTGCAGTTGCACGAACGCATTTTTGACTCGCTAAAAGCAAAAATAGCGTGGGAATTTCAGACTTGGTCCCAGCAGCGCTAGGAACATGTTGGAACCAAGTTAGGGAGTACAAAATGGCGACGCCATAACAACAAAGATACAGTCGCAGAAATCGTAGGCATAATCGCGTCTACAGACAACGTTTCGACCCTTTAGTGGAGTACGACTATATAAGCACCCAGTGCGCAAAGGCCATCGGGCCCACATCAGCCGCCGTTGGCTCGCGCACGGCCCGGTAGCCTTTGCGCATAGGGCATCAATCCGAGGTTTCACTTTCGCATAGCTGATATCCAACGCATCGTCAATTTACAAAGAAATAACCTTGAGTTTAGATGCAATCACAAAGAGCCATTTTCACCTGAAATGCAGATTCTAACAAATCTCCGTTTTATGCGTCCGGCAGCTATCGAATCATAGTAGGCGACACCGTAAATGTCCATAGGTCGACGGTCGCTGTCTCAAGAGTGATTCGCCGTGCCATTGCAAGGAAGTGTGGGTAGAAATCTTGGACGTAAATGCAGCGGAAGAAATGCTGACGTCACAGTATAACTCGATTAAGAACTGGTGACGTCACAGCTGCAATTAACATTCACAATCTTCAAACTAGCCGCGTTAGCTGCAAGCTACTTAGCTGCAAATTAAATTCAGGATATGCGACCTGGTTAGAGAATCAAGTCAGCTGTCAGCTAGCTACCTTACAGCTAGGCTTTATTGTGGACACAGCGTCTAGTTTAGCCCCCCCCGCCCCCCCCCCCTTTCCCCTGGTATGGCATGACATACCTCGTTTGGATATGGTATAGTCGTCGTATCCTTTTTGTACTTGGACCATAACTCTTCTTAACAGCTGAGCTTAACGGAGGTATGACAGCACAAGAATACTATTATTTAGGCACTGCACAGTCGTGCCTAAATAATAGTATTCTTGTGCTTCCAATTCTCCGTCAGGTTCAGCGGTTGTGTTGCTTACCTTTAGGTCCCCATGCAAGTACAGACATTGTCAATTTTAGCTTTCCACACAAGTACATACATCGTCGAAGTAGCATTGAAACAGGCTAAAAGCGACGCACCTGCTGAGTATGGATTATTTATACCTTGTTTGTTTTCCTCCAACTCCCAGCCTCCCAACCCTCTCGCCGTTTCATTTTATTTTTATTTTTAGGTAGGGCCAGAAAGGAAACACCCCCAAAATCGGTTTGTAGCACCACTGCTCCAGTATGAGGGCTCTGAGTGAAATTGCGGGGGCTCATGAGGATCTATGCCTCTTGCTCCTCAGTGTGTGGTGTCCAGTCTTTTGGCAACTAGTTAATCGCAGAAAAAGGGGCTGAGGAAGGAATTCAATACTTTTTTGTCCAAACAATTCTTCTGCGAATAGATTCCCAGAAATAAATGTTTTCAGAATATAATTGAAGTGATTTTGATTGTGTGTGTGTGTGTTAAAATGTGAAAATACAATAATGCGAAGTAAATTTAACGTGTCTACAGCGCGCGTGTGTGTGGTGTGTGTGTCCGTGTGTGTGTGTGTGTGTGTGTGTGTGTGTGTGTGTGTGTGTGTGTGTGTGTGCATGCGTGCGTGCGTGAGTGTATGTGTGTGTGTGTGTGCGTATGTGCGTACGTTAATGCGTTTGCATACCTGCTTTCGTACGTATGTGCCTAAGTGAGTGCGTGAGCCTGCGTGCGCGCGCACGTATTTGCCCGTGTTTTTGTGTGTACTTGAACGTGCGTGCGTGGTTATGCGTGTACACGTGCGTGCGTTCATGCTTGTGTTTGTGTTGCTGTATTTCTTTGTTTGCTTGGTTCTTCAAATATTAACAAACTAAATTGTCCTTACTTGGCCTTGTGCAATTACATGTTATATTCTAATAGAAGATGTCGATAATAATTTTGTCGCCTGTTTCCCATGTGTATAAGCATTCGCGCTTTCAAAGTAGGAAAACTAATTTGCAGAATCTGTTTGCCAAATTGTGTGTGTGTGTGTGTGTGTGTGTGTGTGTGTGTGTGTGCGTGCGTGCGTGTGTGTGTGTGTGTGTGTGTGTGTGTGTGTGTGTGTGTGTGTCTGTGTGTGTGTCTGTCTGTGAGAGAGAGAGAGAGAGAGAGAGAGAGAGAGAGAGAGAGAAAGAGAGTGCGTGCGTGCGTGTGTATGTGCGTGCGTGCGTACCCCAAGTAGCAAAACGTCTTCGGGCCCACGACGGCCGCAATGGGCCCGAGGACCTTTGCTTATTCAGGTCGTGCGCGCGTGCGCGCGTGCGAGCGTGTGTGTGTGTGCACTTATGAACTATGCAGCAATGACGTACAGTAATTGGTATTATAACATCAACGTGACATTTAGCGCACACATTACAAACCAGTCTAAAGTCGATGAAATTCATTATATAACATGTCAACATAACATAACAAGAGTTGCGCTGATACCAGTTGTCACTATACAGTCTTCAGTCTCGCATGCAGTGTTAGAAATCTGAGTGAGGTTTCTTTTGAACCGTACTTGGTGTTAGCGAGTGGCATACAAAATACGCAATCAAATAACAAGACGATCATATACATCCCTTAATTAACCCCGTCCAGTGCCGAGACAATTTGAACACACCCATCTGCAAGAGGTATAGATCCTCATGAGCCCCCGCAGTTGCGGGGGCTCATGAGGATCTATACCTCTTGCTGACACCACTTTGAATCCATATTCCTGGGAGAGCTAGGGCTTGTTGATGTTGAACTGACGAAGACTGCAGAAACACAGTTTCCGTCATCGGGCACTGACCGTCTTGTTATCTGCCTGCGTATTTTTTGTGGGCTGGCGAAATGGTGCCTGAAGAAAGACACTCGTCAGTCAAGGGGCAAAGTTATAATCCTATGTATGTCCTGCGCTGGTATGTTTACAATCCATAATTGAAAGCGTTGTCGGCGCCGACACAATTTTTCTTGGTTAACTTGTTTCATGAATCAGCCTGTTTGTGGAGAAGGAACCGTTGCCTCATACTCGTGTTCAAAATGTCAACTGTTTCAACACTACCTCAAAACGGCGCAAAAGCGACAGTGGAGAACTTTGCACATTACGACAACAGTTCCAAAAGTGTTGACGTAATACTTTCAGATCCGATCAGCGCCCAAACCCTTGAGGTTGTACAGGTCGTCGGGAATGCCGGCATACTTCCGGTGCTCGTGTTCTGTGGCGTAACTAGCAACGTCATTAATATGGCGGTGTTCGCACGTCAGGGACTGTGGGACCGGATCAACCTTTGTCTGTTCTGGTGTGTCGTGGTTTCATTATTTGATTGATAGGGGTTTAAGCCTACTAAGGAATAGCATGTAGGCATGCAGAATGCTCTGTTTTTCCATATCTGACAGTATTTGTCTCTGAACAGTCACATACTGTTTGTTGCGTGTTAAGTGCTCAGACTTTTGCGTGAATGTTCTTTTTTGTTTTTGTTGTTGTTGTAAATTACTTTGTTAAAACAAAGTTGAAAAGTATTGAATTTAATAAATGAAGTCCGCAAATATTTTTTTCAGTAGACGTTCTCTAGAGATCGAAAGAAGTGAAGTAGGTCAAAACTACACCTGTTTCGTCGAAAACAGTGGGTAAAAAGCCTGCACAAATATGCGATATATCATGTTTAAACATGTTTTAAGTTCATTGTTTGCGTCGAAAGACGCGCAGTTCGTAACCCATTTATGATTTACCTCTATTCCCATGAAATCATTAGTTATTGGTGAGGTTTCATTTGAGATGAGCGACTCCCAAAACCGAACAAAGACGAACTCACCGCGGATAACCAGCTAATACTATAAGCACAGATATGCAACACTCCAAACATCTCCAAGTGGCATAGTTCCTCATGAGCCCGGAAATGTGTAAATAGAATATTACCTGCAAAATACACACTATCGGAATGTTAGATTACGCTTTAATTCTCTTGATCAATTTTTTTTTTTTTTTTTTTTTGGGGGGGGGGGCGGGGGATGGGGTGGGGTGGGGGTTGCGGGGGGCTGCGTTGATTCACACATGGGCTGGTCTGTGATTTTGGACTTTATGGTTGAAAGACGTAAGAGCCAAAATCACACACCAACACATATTACCTTATATCGGCAGAAATGCTAAAACACTATTGACAGGTAAATTTCGGTCACCATTTCTTTTCACGAAATTCAGTCATCATGATATGCACAAAACTGTTCGTGAATCGCAAACAATTTCTGTGTGTCACGAGTAATGCAATAAATAAATAAATGAATAAATAAATAAATAAACAATCTTGAATCGCTTATCAGCTGTTATCACTCATCAAGCTATTAACCCCTGTCCCCTCTCTTCAACACCTTTTTTCAGTCTGGGTGTCAGTGATATTGGGTTCTTGGTGACACTCCTGGCATCACGGATTTACATTCTTTTCTATCTGTTCGACATTGAGGCGGGAAACGTTTGGAAGGTGAGTGCAGATTTAACTCATTTGAGTCGTGCGCATCCGGATACGCGGCTGTATGTCGCGTATCTTGATGCGGCACGTCTCGAATGAGTTAACAAGGAAATGTATTGAGTTTCACTATTTAGCTGGCATCCTGGAAGATTACATTCAAGATGTATCGAACCTGAAAGTAGAAATCTCTCTCTCTCTCTCTGGTGGCTACCTATCTGACAACGTTTTAACACATTCTACCCCAGGACCGAAATCCCCACATTTTGAAGTTGCCCTCTGAAGGACTGTATTACAATTCCAGAGCATGATAGTTGAAGGGTGGTGCCAGAAAAGCTTGTCGCCTATGGGCGCCAAGCTATTCTGGCACCACCCTTCAACTGTCATGCTCGATCCATGTCGTACAGTTGTGTGTCGGGGCTGAAAGAGTTAACATGTTTACATGGTTTAGGTTTAATTAATGCTAAAGATCAAGTTTTAAAATACTATGCTTATCAAAATCTGTCCTCATGTGTCATTGTTATTGTCTCTTTCTCACGTTTAAGTCTCTCCTATTTATAGCAGAGGCTTTTTAGGATGGGACACAGTGGAGCTTTTTCAATAACACGCACATGACGTCACAGGCGAGCAGGTTTTAGAATCTAATAGTGATGAAACAAGATACAAATTTATCATGACTGTCTAGTTACTCTAACATGCTGCTGAACATACTTTTGGCTCGAAGCGCCTTGTGTGTGTGTGTGTGTGTGTGTGTGTGTGTGTGTGTGTTTGTGTGTGTATGTGTGATGGTGTGTGTGTGTGTGTGTGTGTGTGTGTGTGTGTGTGTGTGTGTGTGTGTGTAAACGCGAAAATCTCCGAAGATTTTGCTTGTGTGCAAGTTTTAATATAGCAAATGCTTCATTCAAGGGCTGTTTAATTAAAAGATCCTTCGAGCATATTTTAAATTTGATGCCCTCTTATAGAGTTATATGACCCTTTATAGAAAGTCAGCTGTCCCGTATTTGACTATAGCTAGTGTGGAGAAAGATAATTATTGGATGAGTTCATTAGCCAGCCTTGTACCTTTTCAATTTTTTTAACAACAAAAAATTCATTGCAGAAAATTAGCCCCCTAAGAATAATCAACCTCTCTTAAAAGCAATAGACACGTCAGTGTTTTACAATGTTCCTAAATTGACGCAAAGCACCATCACGTCAGTGTTTTATACATAAATTGACGCAATGCTGTCCCTCTGTCTCTCTCAGTTTGATTGAGGTAAACAGTCTCTATCTTTGTCGGCTGTTGTGGTATCTGCGGGAGTACTGCCACGGCCCAGGCATGCTACTTCCACCTCCGCCGCATCAGTCAGGTCAGAAAATACCTCACTACCGAAGCTGCCACCAAACTTGCTGTCTCTCTCATCCTATCTCGCATCGACTATTGCAACTCTCTCCTTTCCGGCCTCCCTCACTCCACCACTTTCACTCTCCAGCGCGTCCAGAACAATGCAGCCCGCCTCGTCCTCAGAAAGAAAAAATCCGACCACATCACTCCCCTGCTCAAACTCCTTCACTGGCTTCCCATCCCCCAACGCATCCAATACAAGATTCTGTCTCTCTGCTACAAATCCCTGAACAACTGCGCTCCCGCCTATCTCTCAAACTTACTTCACCCCTACACTCCTCCCCGCTCCCTCCGCTCTGCCTCGACCGGCCTCTCCGCCTCCACATCCCCCGCACCAAACTCAGCTCTTTCGGCCCCAGGCTCCTTCTCAGTATACGGTCCATCCACCTGGAACACTCTCCCACTCTCTCTCCGTCAGAAACACTGTCTCTCCTCCTTCCAGTCCGCCCTCAAAACTCACCTCTTTCAACAGTTCTAGCACTATATCACCACACTCCCCACCCTAAGCAGACTGTCGTAATGTATTTCACTATTTGTGGTACGTGAGTCGTTGTCTAAAGCGTGCGCATGCGTGCGCGAGTTGTGAGTGCGCGCTTAGAGTTATAATTATTATAAGATAAGCGCATTATAAATACCGTAATTATTATTTTTATTATTTATTTATTTATTTATTTTATTTTTTTATTATTATTTATTTATTACTGTGAAAAAGGTGGGAAAATGAATGTAAGCCGATATTCCAATTGAAGTTACTTTGTGGGCTGGGTACTCCCATCTTTTTTAGGGGGCGGGGGAGGGGGGGGGTGGAGGGGGAGGGGGGGGGGTGAAGGCAAGGTTGACAATGAACAATGAACAATGAACCTTTATTTTCCAACGGTAGAAGTTATTGGTATCAGGACCAGTTTTCAAACTTGCCGTTGCTACATCTACTACATAAATGACATCATCATCATCATCAGTCCCTTGCCCGAACTGGGCGTTGGGGGGACTGAAAGGCAGCAGCAACAGACAGTGCTCTCCACTGAGTTCTATTTTGGGCGGTGGCAAGCAAGTCTGACATCTCGAGTTCGGTCTATTCTTTTATGTTTGCGACCCAACTCTTTCTCTGACGACCTCGCCGACGACTTCCTTCGAGAGTGCCTTGGAGGATAGTCTTGGACAAGGTGTTGTGTCGGGTCACGTGGCCAAACCAAGCAAGCTTGCGCCGTTTCACGGTTGCCAGAAGGGGTTCATGTGGGCCCACCAGGGAAGTGACGATGCTCCGTACATATTCGTTGGTCTTGTGCTCGCGGTACGAGATGCGGAGCAACTTCCTCAGGCACTTGTTCTCAAAGGCCTGGATTTTCTTTTCTGAGTCTGCAAGCAGTGTCCAAGTCTCACAGCCGTAGAGTAGAATAGACACTATGAGGGACTTGTAAAGCCTGTACTTGATGGTGAAGCTGATGGAGTTACTTCGCCATATCCTGTCCAGCCTGGCCATTGCGGATGTTGCTGTACCTATCCTGATACGGATCTCTGCTATGCAACTACCGTCTTTGGACAGGGTGGCTCCCAAGTACTTGAAGCTATTGACCTCTTCTAGCTTTTGGCCATTCATGTGAATGTTGCTGCTGCTGTCGCTTGTGGTGTTGATCATCACTTTGCTTTTATCCGTACTGATCTCCATGCCATAAGACCCTGCGCTACTTGAAAGTTTGTCTGTCAGGTTTTGGAGCTCACTATTGCTGCCTGCCATGAGGTCAATGTCGTCTGCGAATCGAAGATTGCACAGGGATCTGCCACCAATAGAGATTGAAGTATGGTGGTCGTGGAGGGTTTCCTGCATGATCTTCTCCAGGAATATGTTGAAAAGGACAGGAGAGAGCAGGCATCCTTGACGGACACCGATCGTCGTCCTGAAGAACTCGCCTGACTGATTGTTAAGTAGAACCGCGCTGCAGGCGTTCTTGTAAAGCGCTTCTATCATTTGGATCAGTCCCTCCTCTATGTTGAACGATCTCATGACTTGCCAGAGTCCGTCGTGCCAGACGCGATCAAATGCTTTCCTGAAATCAATGAAGTTGTGGTAGAGTTCGCGCTGATGCTGCAGATGTTTCTCGATCAGGACGCGGCAGTTGAAAATCTGCTCTACAGTGCTTCTTCCAACTCTGAAGCCAGCCTGTTCTTCTGCCAGCAGTTCCTCGGCGAAAGTTTTGAGGCGGTTGAGAATGATTCTAAGCATTACTTTGCTAGGGTGACTTATCAGACTGATAGTTCTGTAGTTCTGGCACTGTTTCAGATTTCCTTTCTTGGGGAGCGGGATCACTAGAGACTGTGTCCATTCTACTGGCCATTTCTTTTGCTCCCAGATCTTTTGACATAGACATGTAAACATACACATACCACACACTGACGCATGTATGCACTCGCTCATGCACGCACACCCGCACATACGCACGCACACGCACGCTCACATACACACACAAACACAAACTTGCACACGCACGCACTTAGACACACACGCACACATATACACACACGCTCTCGGACACGCACTCGAGACATACGTACGCGCATAACGCGTACGCACAAAAATATAAAATGAGTAAAAATGCAAAGTAAAGCAATACACAGAAAATCATTAAGTACATTAGAATTCATACAGCAAAGGCAAATATGTATATATGTGCTCTCTCTCTCTCTCTCTCTCTCTCTCTCTCTCTCTCTCTCTGTGTCTCACACACACACACACACACACACACACACACACACACACACACACACACACACACACACACAGCATGCACACACACACAGCATGCACGCACACACACATACACACACACCACACACACACACACACACACACACACACGTGAGCGCGCGCCCAAAAATATCGCGTACACACATATGAAGGCAAAAACATTATACATAGTACATGCAGTATTCAATGTACTCTTGACACTCAGATATTATGGTCTACTGTATATTATATAAACAAAAAACAAAAAGAAGCAGACGCTCTCTCTCTCTCTCTGTCTCTCTCACTCACACACACACACACACACACACACACACACACACACACACACACACACACACACACACACACACACACACACACACAGACATTCTCACACACACAAATTCACACACCTGAACACACGCGCAAGTTATCCCTGTACTGTAATGATTAGATTACGTCAGAGATTCTAGGTGTTTGAAGAGGCTGACCCTAAATGAGGTGAGCGTCTTTGCGTTTCTGATTTCTGCAGGAATAGAATTCCAGAATGAACTTCCCGAGAATGACAAACTGGTTTTGAATAAATCAAAGGGGAGGAGGAAGGAGAGGTCATGGAAGTTTTTTTTTATCATTTCTTCATTCTGTCTGTCTTTGATCCGGCCGTCAGGTGCCGAGAAAAAAAAACCCACCCAATTGCAAGAGGTATAGATCCTCATGAGCCCCAGCAGCTGCGGGGGTTCATGGAGATCTATACCTCTTGCTGACAACTCTCGGACAGCTAGCGTTATTCTGGGTCAGCTAGTTGTGTTTTTTTCGCGTGTGTTGTATTAATGAATATTGTAAAAACGCAGTCTTCGTTCACTGGCACTGAACGGATTTAAACGTGGGATGTGTATAATGTGTTGCAGGCGCGCTGGTGTCTGTTCCTGGGAGCGCACCACACTTTTCTGAGTATGACCACTTTTCTTACGGTGGTTCTCTCCCTTGAACGCTGTGCGTGCGTCACCTTCCCATTGCGTGCAAAAAGTCTCCTGTCCTCAAAGTAAGCAAAACACAAGAAGTCCATTTTACGTGAAAAGCGAGATTTTCAGTCTAATACGATGATAATTTCGCTTTTAAGAAAACATGGCTTCGTTTTTCGAATAAGGGCAGCGTTCATGAAATATAAAAGTTAACCAATTCACTGCCCAAAAAACTAACCATGATTCAGCTGCATGAGACGTCAGTAATCATATCCTCATGAGTGGTAAATTCAACGTTAAAGGAATCCAGCCGCCAAAGAAACATGGATACCAATGTGGTTTCAGCAAGAGGCATAGATCCTCATGAGCCCCTGCAACTGCGGGGGCTCATGAGGATCTATGTCTCTTGCTGAAACCACTTTGAATCCATGTTTCTTTGTCTGATGGTATCCTTTAATGGGCGCTGAATTTACCACTCCTTAAAAACAAAATATGCGTCCATTAATAGTGGACTGTAAGCGACGTACTAGCTGTTTGTGTACCTGTGGTCATTGAATTCAAAGATCATTATGCTTCATTTTTTTTATTTAATTATGTTTCTTTCTGTTTTGGGTGTTATTTTGCTTTGAGGGTGGGGGTGGGGTCGGTTTTGTTTTGTTCTGTTTGTTGTTTGTTTTTGTTGGCGGTGGTGGTAGTGGTTGTTTAGTAGGGCTGGGTTGGGTTGGATTGCGTTAGACTTAGTTGGGGTGGATTTGAGAGTGCTGTGCTGTACGTTTTGTGCCGTGTCGTGCTGTGCTGTGCTGTGTTGTTGTGCTGTGCTGTGCTGTGCTGTGCCGTGCCGTGCCGGCCGTGCCGTGCCGTGCCGTGCCGTGCCGTGTCGTGTCGTGTCGCGCCCTTTGCTGTGCTGTGCTAGGCTGGGCTGGGCTGGACTGGGTTAGGCTGTGTTGGGGTGGGATGGGTTCGGTTTGGGTGGGTTCGTTTTGGGTGGGTTCGGGTGACTTGGGTTAACTTGTCTTGGGTTTGGTCTGGTTTTGTTCGGTTGTAGTGTTGGGTTGGGATGGGTTGGGTTGTGTTGCGACTTTGCGTCCGGGTAGGATTAATCTTATTTCCATTCCCTTTATTTTCTCTTCTTTTCTTCAGACAAATGGCGGCCATCGTAGCATCTCTCTTCATCATCAGTGTTGGTGGGAAAGCGATGGGCAGCTTCCAATACAAAACGTTGGAAATCGTGGACCCTGTCACAAACATCACCCAAATAGAGACTACCCCTACCGAATTCTTCCAGAACAACCGCAAGCTTTTTCAAGTCGTCTTTGATATCGCTTTCAACACGATCATACCGGCTATATCTCTCGCACTTGTTATTGCAGCCACAATTACAATTGCAGTACGCATGCGCTCGGTGTTGGCTTGGCGCAAGGATACAGCTCATGTAAGTTTACATGTTTGCCAAATAAGTTAGGTAGAGCATCGTGTTCTTGTATTCTTAATATTTTTATTATGCCTTTTCCCCCGAAATTTTAATGAATTCTTTTGTAATTGCCCTTAAAAAGAGGCGCTTTTTTCTTTGCATGTTAAGCATAGATGTGTGCTCGTCTGTGAGTTTGGACCATGGCCTATGGCCGTATGGTTCAAAATCACAGACTTGCACATAAATCACAGACTTCACATAAACAGTGTTTGCACCAGATGATATACAAAGATCTGCTACAGCATGATGGAAAAACAAGATGGGATGAACCATCACACAAAGTATCTTCTACAGGAATATGAATTTGCATGCATTTCCCACTTTTTACACCATACACTCGCAGACACCGAGGCCATTTACACTTGCAACTCGAGTTAAACCCGAGTAGAGTTCAACCCGGGTTAAACCCGGTTTGACGTGTTTAGGCACTTGCATTTGGAACCGGGGTTGACAGGCCCACATGACACGACAAAGCATCTTAGGAACGCATCATGGTGCCCTCCACGAGCCAACACGTTACGTGGATCATGGTGTATTTGGGCTCTTGCAGTTATATGGTGACCTTCTATTTTATTTTAATTATTTTTAAAATTATTTTGTATGTACTATTTCTTGGGGCATAAAAAGAGATGATCTCAAACACCAGATTCAAGCTACACAAAGAGCAAAGTAAGGAGGGGGAGAAAGTTTTTCTTAGTACAGGATCATGACCTTTATGACAACGTTGTTAATAACAGAGTTCTTACATGATCAGATCGGTCGGCAGGTACTTGTTTTATTATCAGAAGTGTTTGTTCTCTGCCACGGTCTCAACACTGCTGGAGGCAAATCTTGCTGCAAACTTATATAATGAGCATTTTCAGCATAGACATGGATTTAAAAAAAAACGTAGAAACATCTCATGTTCACTTTTGATGTGCACAATTGACTATGAAATTTGTTGTGTCAACCGTACTGAAATTCTTGCCTGTGACGTCACGTCCCCGATTTTCTTTTGCAATATGCACACTGATGACACAGAATAGAATGTGGTTTAGATCCAACCCCGGTTCAACCCTGCTTCGGACCAGGGTTGAACTCTATCCTGCTCCAACCCGGGTTGGGTCAAGTGTAAACGCTCCAACCCGGGTTGTACTAGGGTTCAACTCTGGTTGATGTGCAAGTGTAAACGGCCTAAATAACAAAGATACCGAAAGACTGTATTCCTAACTAAATCGAATTGTCAGAGAGAGAGTGAGCATTGCGTCAATTCATATTGACGTGCTGGCGCTTTGCGTCAGTCAGGAACATAATATAACAACTGACGTGTCTTGTGTTTTACATCACAGTCTGATTTTTCTCCACAGATCAGTGATTCTTACTTTTGACCTTTTTTTTTCTGCAATGGATAACCTTTTTTTCGGAAAGGTTGAAGAGGTACAGAGCTGGCTCATCAAATGTCTTTCTCCAAACAAAATTTAAAGTAATAATTCAAAAATTAAAGACTCTAATGTAGGTGAACCGACTTTCTATAAACGGTCATTAATCTCTTCAGTGAGGCATACAATTTCAAAAAGCTCGGATGCTCAAGCTTGTACGTAATACGCAAACTTCGGATATTTTCGTGTTTACATACATACACACATACGCACATTCGGCGCTTCGCGCCAGAAGTACGTTCTACAACGAGGTTTGCGTAACTAGACATGACGTAATTTTTATCTCGTTACTTCACTGTCAGAGTCTGAGACCTGCTCGCCTATGACTTCATGTGCGTGCTACTGAAAGCGCCACTCAGCGCCTCATCCTGAAAAAGTCTCTTCTATAATTTTTTTTAATGTCTTTTTGTATTTACAATACAACACAATACAATACAATACAATACAATACAATACAATACAATACAATACAATAGTCCGAATGACATTCAGATAACCAAAGCGACCATCATTATTACAGTTTACCTCCACCATAAATGACCCCCCACCCCCATCCCACCCCCCACCCGCCACCCCCCTAAGGAAAGCAGTAAGACCGAGGTAAGGCGACCAGTCCCGCAGAAATTCGAAGCTCCTGCCCTGGACAGCTGCGGCGCACTCTTCTATCCTATATCTGGCTTTTACTATATCTATAAAATAATTTACAGAGGGATTGCAGCTTTGAAATTTGTATTTGTAAATGAAATAAGTCTCTTCTGTAATTAGAAGACACTTATAAACACCCAACACCATAGTAGTATCCAAGACACCCAACACCATAGTAGTACCCAAGTAAGCAAAGGATCATCGCGCCGAGGCCAGGTGCAGTGGGCTTGCACACATTCGTGCGCGGGCCGACCGCTGCCGATGTCAACCCGAGGACCTTTGCTTACTGTAGAACACCCTTGGCTTTCTTTAGTCAAGGTTGCCTTGTGACGTGATGTAAAAGTAACACGTAATGAAAACGTCACGCAACAGATGACGTAAGATTTTCTACAGTCTCTGCTATTTTAATACATTCTGCTCCAGGACCGAAATCACCACATTTTTGAGTTGTCCTCTGAGGACTGCATTACAATTCAGGAGACAGATCGACTATGATAGTTCAAGGGTGGTGCCAGAGTAGCTTGGTAGGCGCCAAGCTATTTTGGCAGCACATTTGAACTACCAAGGTCGAGCCATATTTTGATGTGGTGTGTCGGGGCTGAACGAGTTAATGTACGGCCACTGTTGTTGTTTTTGTTGTTGTGTGGTTGCAATGCTGTTGTTGTACATCATTCGTCAGTTTGCCCGTCCGTCATTTATGATAAACCTTTAACATTAACTTCCCATAATTTAACACATGTAGCCGCACAGCCGCTTTTCTCAAATGTTAGAGGTGTCTTCTGAGGGCTCTTTTGCCGTTACAGGAGATGGATGCTATTTTCAAAGGTAGTGCCAGATTAGCTTGGCGCCAATCTAGCACAACCCTTGAATTACCATTGGTCAAATCAGGCGCCAGGCAAATCTGCCACTACCTTTGAATTATCATAGTCGATTCTTCTTTTGCTGTACGGCGTTGGTAGTGCTGAATGGGTTATCAGAAAAAAGAAGCAAAGATACTATCGGAAGGAAAAAGCAATCTTAGTAAGTAAGCCCTTTTTTTTCCTTTCTTATGACGAGGAGGGGGGGGGCAAGAGGTGGGGGGGGGGACAAAGGGGGGGGGGGGGGGGGGGGCTGAACGTGCACTTGGCACGTCCACGTATCCATCTTTTCTTTCATTCTTTATTTTCAACAGGTCGGCACGTCAAACACTACGTCATCATCTTCATCAGCCAATCAGCGCGAGGCAGCAGTGACCCGGATGTTACTTGTCGTCTGCGTTGTTTTCTCGCTGTGTACTGCTCCTGTCGTGGCGCAAGCTCTAACTCGCGTTTTTGTTCCCAGCTTTTTAGGCTATGGTCGGTATAACAATCTGGTTTTCCTCACGACGACTGTGTCACATGTCCTAGAATCTATCAACAGCTCCATTAATTTCATAATCTATTACACTATGAGCACTCGCTTCAGAGACACGCTGAAGGACATGATCTGCAGGGCTGGCAAGAAGAAGCAAAATGGCGGCGAAGCGTCAAAGACGATAGTGAGCGACATGTATTCCTCCCGCACAGAGATGTAGGAACCTAGGGGCCAGATATGGCATAAACATATGCCTCGTTTAGGTATGGTATGGCCGGCGTATCGTTTTGGCGATGCCTCTTAGCAAGGTGGGACAGGAAAAGAAAACTGCGTGAATTATTTATCTTTTTGTCGTTGGACAATAAAGGTTTATTCAATCGTTCATTCGTTTGTTTGCTCGTTTTTGTTTGATCGATCATTTATTCATACAAGAAAGGAGGGCCAAGTAGTACTCCACTGATATAAAAATGTTAGCCCATTGTCATGCTAAACTCTTCTCTCCTTTTTTGCTGACGCCTTTGTGAGTGGTGTCAGTGTGCTTGTATCCTTCCCCAATAACCAAAGGTCCTATGACCCACGATGGCCGCAGTGGGCTCTCGCACGGCTGTGCGCAGGCCCACTGAGGTGGTCGTGGGTCCAAAGACGTTTTGCTATTATTTTTACTCTGCATTATAAGCAATTACAACGGTAAGTAAACTATAAGGGCATTACGTCCTGGGTATCGTGCACCCCACTTTTTAAGTCTCTTCTATGTATAGAAGAGACTTTTATTTAGGATGGTTCTCGGTGGGGCGAATTCAGTGGCATGCCCAAGACGACATAGGCGGGCAGATAAGACAAAATCTGACAACTAAACTAACCAGTTAAAAATTACGTCATGTCTAGCTACGCTAACCTCGCTGCTGAACGTACTTTTGGCGTGTGTGTGTGTGTGTGTGTGTGTGTGTGTGTGTGTGTGTGTCTGTGTCTGTGTGTGAGCGCATGTATGTAAACACAAAAATCCCCAACATTTGTGTACCTACGAGCTTGAAACTTGGAGAAATGCTTCATTCAAGAGGTGCCTAGGAGAGCCTCCGAGCATATTAACACTGGGTGTCTCAATGACGGGTTAAAAGACGGTTAATACAAGGTCGGTTGTAACGCATTAGAGTCCGTACCTTTTTTTATTTTCACTTGAAATGTTTGACTAGATGAGTTCGTTAGCCAGCTTTGTGTCGTTCGAACTTTTTCGGATAAAAAATAATTTTATGCAGATAAAATTTAATAAGTACAGAAATCAACTTCTGGAGAAAATCAGACAGTGACAGTGACGTAAAAGCAGCAACTCCGTCACCACGCAGAAACGACGCAATAACGTATATTCCCCTCCCCCCCCCCCCCGCCCCCACCCCTCTCACTATATTCCTACACAAGAGTAGCTGTATCATAAGCGCGCAGTAGCTGTCTATAAACACTCACTTTACATCGCCCCCCCCCCCCCCCCCCCCCCGACCCTGTCAATTGAATTGATGTGTGTGTGTATGTAACCTTCAGCGACTTGCGAACTTATATCGGCATGTAACACAAGTGACCTGTGGGTGTAGCCGCTTGTTTGTGCTGTTAACATGTTGTTTTTGTGTTTGTTTGTTTTTTAATGTTGTAGTTTAGCAAGGATAAACATGAATAGAGGCCTGTGCACCTATTGTTTCCATTCATTCATTCATTCATTCATTCATTCATTCATTCATTCATTCTCTCTCTCTCTCTCTCTCTCTCTCGCAGTTATCCTTTTTATTTATCATTTGAACTACTTAGCTCTGTGTGTGTGTATGTGTGTGTGTGTGTGTGTGTGTGTGTGTGTGTGTGTGTGTGGAGGGGGGAGGAGCGGGGGGAGGGGGAGGCGGGTGTCAGAAAGTCTATATGAGTATGTCTGCCTTTGTGAACAGTGTTGCAAATTGTCTGCAAGTATTATGTTTTACTTATATGTATGTGCATGTGTATCTTGTAGTTGTTAGCAACGGCAGATTTGTAAAATGGCTGTGTCAATAACGATGTCAATGCCTTAACCGTTGTAAAATAAAGTTTCATTGATTCATTGATCCTCTCTCTCTCTCTCTCTCTCTCTCTCTCTCTCTGTCTCTCTCTGTCTCTCTCTCTCTGTCTCTCTCTCTCTCTCTGTCTCTCTCTCTCTCTCTGTCTCTCTCTCTCTCTCTCCTCTCTCTCTCTCTCTCTCTCTCTCTCTCTCTCTCTCTCTCTCTCTCTCTCACACACACACACCACATACACAAACACATGCACACACACACACACACACACACACACACACACACACACACATACACACACACACACACACACACACACACACAAATATCGCATGCGCATGTACAGTAGAAAAGCAGTATCTAGGCAATCACCACCTCATTTCACACAAATTATAGCAAGAGTACCTTGAAATTCAAATACTGTCACAGCTTTTTTCAAGTCTATAAGTCAAAGTTGAACACATATCACGTGAAATATAAAATTACGTAAAAGGTAAAATTGCGTTATCACAAATGACAAATTTATTTGACATATGTGAAAAAACCCACAAAGTTGTATTGTATTTTCTTCTTTATTTACGCAATAACGCTTGCATTATTTGATATTCGCATGAAAACCAAAATTTTACTGTAGTCGCAATATATATATATATTTATTTTTGTTGAACGGTTTTGATTGTACGTGTGTCGTAACTGACATTGTCAATATAGAAAAAGACAAATTCTTGACTTCTTGAAACATTGAAATGACTTGCATTAGTCAGTTGTTGTGACCTGTGATAACACAACACATATCACATAACACATAGCTTTAACATAAAGTTCTATGATAACCCTATTTTTATCATAGAACTTTATGTTAAAGCTGTCTGCTCCATGGCGGGAATTAATCGCTAAAAGTCGTCGATACATAGGGTTGTTTTTGTTGTCTGTTCTATACCTCTTTTCACCATACATGTGAGTAAACACATATACCACTACCAGATGTTTAATACTGCCTTTTAAGCATAATGGAAGGAACTTTTCTACGTACAAAAAGAAGCAGAGCAGAAAAGTCTTCAATTTTACGACATTTAAACTTCATAATTCGGTTTGTCCAGCATTACGGTAAGACATCCATAGACATACTGAGAATATCTGTAAAGGAGATACTACAAACTATTAACCCTTAACTGCCTAGAGAAGGCCGCTTTGAGACACATTTAGTTTGAGGTTGGCAATCGAACATGTGAATGTTGTCTTCTGAATACGACCAAAATTCGGGAGATGGCTCGACCATGATAGTTCAAGGGTAGTGCAAGAATAGCTTGGCGCCTGGAGGCGCCTAGCTATTCTTGCACTACCCTACAACTATTATTATAGCACCAAGCTATTCTGGCATCACCCGTGAACTAGCATGGTATCCAAGCTATCCTACACAACTCTAGAACAATCAAGACCTGTCGCCAATGCAAACGATTTCCCCCGAGCTGTTTTTAACTCATTCAGCCCCGACACACCACAGCAAGACACGGATCGAGCATGAAAGTTCAAGGGTGGTGCCAGAATAGCTTTTCTGGCACCACCCTCGAACTATCATGCTCCACCGTCTGTCTCTAGAATTGTAATACAGTCCTTCACTTGGTAACTTCCAAAATTGGGGATTTCGGTCCTGGGGTAGAATGTGTTATCAGTGAGAAAAATACATCACAACCCGTAGGTGCCAAGTGCAGAAAATGTGTTCCTAAAAAAAAAATGACAACAACAACAACCGAAAGAAACTAAGTCCACATTTATTTCGTCTGAGCAACTTTATTCATGAGTAATGGCTGAAATAAAACTTTTTTTTTTTTACTTTCTGGGTCATCATACAAGGGGCAAATTCCCCAAGATTCATTCTGCGCTCGCTAAGCGTGGATATTCGGAGGTCAGTAAGCTAGACAACGAAAACATTAAACGTTCACGTGTGTGACGAAACGACTATGTGCTAGTTTGCAGCAGACACAGCGACCGCAATATTTCAAGGGTAGTGTCAGATTAGCTCGACGCCTAGAAGGCACCGAGCTAATCTGGCACTACCTTTGAACATGCTTAATCAGGCACTACCCGTGAACTGACAGTCTGGCACTACCTATCATGGGTTCTGTGCGTCCTGCTGAACCCTGTCTGGATAAACGAGTGCACACTGTATTTTTGCCACTACGAATGTTGTTTCTAAGACGGGTCACCGAAAAGGGTCTGTACCAATTTTAACCCTAGCTGCTTTCGAAACGGCAGCTTATCAGTTTTGCGTGAAGAGGTTAACACGCTAAAAATGACCCTCTCACCAGGTTGCCCCGGGCTCAGTTTGGCTAACGCCAAATTAAGCCCGGGTCAAATCTGGCGTGAGTCATCTTAGCGTTGCTCTTGCAATAAGCGCATAGCGCAAGGAAGAAGCTGTTTTGGAATACAATTGAATAAATACGATAAAATAAATTTAAAAAAATATTTGAAAAATTAAATGAAATAAAATTAAACAAGATGGGATGAATCATAACCCACAAGGTATTTTCTATATGAGAGCCGTAACCCACAAAGTCCCTTTTATATGCGTGCTGTCCTCGTTGTCAAGGGTCTCTACCTGTTGTCTTTGACCTGATTCTGATGTTGAAATATCTCCTATTGAAATAGCCTCGCAGATTTGGCAATGCGTCAGTGAGCTCTATAAGGGGCACAGTGCATACGCGGCATATGATTGGTTTTTTTTTAAAAAGTCATTTGTCACGACGTAATTAATTAGTTTTTACGTGATGTTATATTTTACGTGATATGAGTTGAACTTTAGAAGAAACTACCTAGTAAGTTGGAAAAAGCACTGTCAGGGGAGATAATTATGCATTATCGGCCAATGATCATAGATCAACTTTGGTCAAAGCACCCCCCCCCCTCCCCCGCCCCCCCCCCGCCACCCCACCCCCACCTACCCCCTCCCCCAAACCCCCACCAAAAAAAAAAAAGGATAAGAAAGAGGGGTGCGCTAAGTATGTGACTGGAAGCAATGAATATGAAAGCCTTCAACTTTGCCTTCCAGACCTGGGAAACTGGTGACCGAACTAGAATTTTTCGGTGCAATTTCCAGTCTCAATATTATGTGTGTAGGGAGGTTGACTACCTAGAAGCATGATATTCTACTGGTAACGCGCATGCTCCTCCGACAGCTCGTCGATAAGTGTGCGTGTGCGCGCGCTAAATACGTCATCTAGAGTATTGCGTCGATGTCTGCGTAGCAACAAAATTTCTGCTTTTACGTCACCGTCGCTGATTTTCTTAAGAAGTCGAGTTTTTCTACTTTCTAAATTTTTCTGCAAAAGAATTAATTCTGACTGAAAAGTATCATTAGATACAATGCTGGCTAACGAACTCATCAAATGTCTTTTTCCAATCTAGTTGTATGCAAAATTTCAAGTGAATATGACGAAAATTACAGATTCTAATGTGGTACAACCGACTTTCTATGAACGGTCTTTTAAACCTTCAACGAGACACCCAATTTCAATATGCTCGGAGGGCTCTCCTAGGCACCCTTTTAACAAAGTACTTCACCAAGTTTCAATCCTGTACGTACACAAACATCAGAGATTCTCGCGATTACATACATACGCGCACACACAAACACACACACACACACACACACACACACACACACACACACAAACACACACCCGCACGCACGCACGCACAAACACACACACGTCGTTTCCCGACACTGAAAAGGACGTTCAGCAGCGAGGTTAGCGTAAATAGACATGACGTAATTTTTATAATAATAATAATAATATAATAATAATAATAATAATAATAATAATAATAATAAATAATAATAATAATAATAATAATAAATAGTTCTTGTATAGCGCTGTTCTCCAGGAAAACACTGGACTCACAGCGCATTCAAAACAGCACACTCTCTCTCTCAGACACACGCACAATTATACACTACTTTAACCCACCCCATCCCCTCCCAGCACCTTACATCCACTTCCCTCTAGAATCAAAATAAAAGGCAGTCAGTCCAACAGTTAGCTAAAGGTGAGCTAAATGTCAAATGCCCGATAGAAAAGAAAACTCTTTAAAGGTCCTGGTTCAGCAATTAGTTAGAAGAGGACAGCCCAAAAAAAAAAAAAAAATTAAAGTCCCTACCTGACACAAAGTGCAACCCCTACAGGGCCCCGTCACATTGGATCCCCGAACACGCACGTTACTATAGCTGCTGTAGAGTGTCAGACGTCCTTGACGGCTGTCACAGTTCACACAAACGGGTATACACTACCCATCTGCCGAAGGTCACTTCCAGTAGCATCAGTCTGCACACGGGAATATATCCATGGTTCACGTGCAACCACGGGATTGTATTACCCAACCGCTGAACCTGCTGCGCTTTGAAGTCTTGCTGGAAAATTGTGCACCCACCAGAAAACATCGCTCCACAATGGCCCAGGGAATGTTGACGGCAAGTCCACGATGATATGCGTTTTCTTGCACATTTCGTTTCCTTGTATTTTAGCATTTCCTCCGATGTTCTTGGAAAGGCGGGTGCCCATCGCTCCATAAGAGTGGTTGTAGACACCATTTTTGTTTACGAAGGGAAGCTACTCCGAAGCTACTTTTATGGGGAAGCTATTCCCTTTGCCACAACGCCTACTTCCGGCTGTGCGAGATCGTAAACAAAAGGGAAAGGCCTTATACGGGCGATCGAGCAGCGATGTAATGTGATATTTCATGTGTGTTGTGGTGGTGGCGGTGGTGTGTGTGTGTGTGTGTGTGTGTTACGATAAAGTATTATGTTACCTGTGCAATCCAGCATATGGTAATGTGTTAGACTGCCGATCACATATCATTCTTATATATACACGCTTACGGCAGTGGCCTGTTCTGTAACTTGATGTTCTGTACCAGAATGTTTTATAACATAAGGAAATTACCATCTTCAGACATGGCGAGTTGAGTGATTTGATGTGTTTTTCTTTCCCCAGGGGTGTAGGGGGCTCTGGATAGAGGTAGCACCTTTGCTGTTCGGCAGCTGCGTCCTACATAGGACGGACGGGCATCACTGGTCCTCATCCATCTCCTTAATCTCTCACGTGCTGGCTCCAAGCGCCACACCCTGGCAAACCACCTCAGCTGGTGGGCTAAACCACGTGAGGGGGTGGTGTTCACATTGCACCACTAGGCGGATGAGCTGTTTCTGACAGCCAACGGCTAGAGGACGGAGGAGATCAGGTTGGATCCAACGGCCAAATGTGGGGGAGTAAACCCTTCAAATCAGGAGTGGAGCCCCGAAGGCAGACAGCTGCCTGTATTCACGCACTGTTCTGGCAGCTCCTGCAGCCAAACTGGTGCCAAACGTACTGCTTTGCATTCCTTTGGATGCATCAGCGAGGCCGAGAGGGGGATCTTGACGACTGGGCACCCCAGGATCTCCATACACTTCGCACAGGCTTGCGCCCTGGAGAGGTCACTCCAGTGACTGACCCAGCAAGCGCATATACTCCATTGTCTTCCGAGACAGGATGCCAAAACTTTCCCCACAGACAAATTGCTGTTCGTGCACAAGAAATGCACGATGTATAATGCGTGCATCGTGCACCTGTTTGCAACGACAGACCGTGTGCATAAACTGCAAAGCTAAACTCTGCAGAAACAACGGAGAGGTAAGTTCCCAAATGCATAATAAATGCTTACAACATAAAATTAGTTCCATACCTTGCTCATTATGTGCGCATCTGCCAGCCATGTTGGATTTATTGATGAAGATGCCAGGTAGTACATGATACACCATAATTATAGTTTTTATACCAATCTCAGTTATTTTTATCAGATGGTAGGAATGGGTGACCTCCCTAAAATGACTACCAAAGGTAGCAGTAATAAAAACACAACACCAAAAATTCAACAAATTGTGTATAATATATTTCACTTCACACAAAATTGGTAAAATAGCATTGTTTAAAAATTACATGCCACCATATTATCCCTGTATAATATATTTGTATTGGAATTAATAACAATGTCAAACATTCAAAAATTAGCTTTGGTGTCACACATCTTTTATGTGTGTAAATTGTAAATGTTGGTATTGTTGAACACAGCTAAACGCTGGGCCCCATTTAGCGGCATTCATCTGTAATAATTTAATAACAAATTTCATTCAGTGCTGATAAAAGCTATAGGATTTCAAAATAAATGTTTTGTTATATAGACAGATGTATCTCTAACCCCAAAATGGGGACCAACCAGTTTAGTTTAAACTACTTGATTGACACCTTTTTGGGGTCATGTGAAAAGAAGCCGGTATCAAATATAGAACATGCATACTAAATTTGCGGATTGTCCATTATTTCTGTGCCGTTCTCCTTTCCTTATGCCATAACTGAAGCACATTATCATCCCACTCTAAATTCCCTCAATCAAACTATATGTGTACACACTGGGTTGCATAATGTGGTCTTTGCCCACAGATTTCCCAGACTGTAAATATACTGTAGAACCAAAACATCTCAACAACAAACATCTCGATGCTGAATGATATCTATTTTGTTTTTTTGCTTTGATGAACAGAAAGCTTTTAACCCATTACATCCTCAGGCTGGTTTTGGTAAAATGTGCTTACTGTCTTATAAAGGCTATATTACAGATTACGAGATTGATCAACCAGTTTGTTCAACGGCGGTGCCAAAATAAAGTGCCAAGTTATTCGGGCTTCACCCTTGAACTATGAGAGTCAAATTCATTTCACACAGTAGTGTATCAGAATAAAAAAGGTTAACATACCTACAAAACTACAAATACTATATACATGAATACTTCTACGATGCATAGAAATGAAATGATTCGGCCGAAATAAAAATGAAATAGAAAGTGTCATAAAAAAAATGTCACCTTTCCCATAAATGTCTGTGCCACGACATGACCATGACTACACGTTTAGAAGCACAATTTGCTTTTCACCAACAGGACAACACTGCCATAACTCCACAGCATATAGCCACCCTCCATGTGGAGACCCAACAGGCCAGACTGCGGCAAGCACCTCACCAAACTTCCGGAGTGTTCGCGGCAACATCAGCAAGAAACTCAGGAATAGCCAACAGTATGATGGAGGTGAACAGTGCTCCTTGTCCGTGCTCAAGAGGCAGCTGCACGACGAGAGGCAAAGGTTAGTTATTACACATACTGATCTAGAGCAGATACTGCTTTGGAAGGTGTTCACTCTGCTACTGTGTGTATGTCATGGCATAATCTGCACATCTGAAACCAACCAGCATCAATCAGAGCCAGTGTAAATCCATACAAAACAATAGTCGTTTTGCAAACAATTTATTTGTCTAAGTGACTGTCACAAGATGTATACAGATTGAGGCTAATAATGAATGGCTTTGACAAATGGAGTAAATTTGTGACTGCCAAAATGTTTTGGGAGGTAGGGGGTGGGGGGGGGGGAGTGGGGGGGGGGGACTTGCATTGCTTGCATGGTAACCTTTGATGTTATATAAATATGCTTTCAGGCCAAAATTGCGAGCATGTCTCTTGACGAGGCTAAAGATGCATTGAATTGTCTTGCGGAGGAACAGCCCTTAGTGACAGCGCCATACATGGGTGTGGAAGCAGCGCCGTATGAGCGTCTCACAACTCAGGACAAACCAGCCTTCTGCTCCTGTGGCAATTGCCTATTAATGGACTCTCACAAAGATCGCATCTGTTGCAGGTATTCCACGTGCATAACAGAGGAACACACATTTATTGACATCTGCATGAAACAATCAGTGGTTGAAATCTGTGGTGTCACTAATTACGGCCGCACCTTTGCCAATAAAAATCCAACATACAGCAATCGAAAATACCGACATTGTGCCTATAGATTTTTTCAACTGTGGCAGGAGGGTCATATGGGGCATGGTAACAGGAAGCGTTGTCCCTCTTGTGTTGTAGCCAGAATCAGATGGCGGTATCCGGACCCCAATCAAACCTATACAGGCTATGCCTCGGCCAATGAGGGTATAAGTAGTGATGAGGATGAGCAAGTTGAATAGTACATTACTTGCAAGGGGTCTAGACTGTCATCTGATCCTGGTCACAATAAATGGTGATCAAAGGGCTTGCACTGTACTCGACAAACTTGCATATGCCAAAGTCAGTACCATAAAAGAAAGGGCTAGGCAAAAATAGCATTGTTGTTTATTCGGAAACTTTTATAACCAACAAAATTTTTAAATACTCACTTTAGGGTATAACATTTCTTACCATAATAATAAAATACAGGCCACCATAGGAGATCGGAGTACATTTATTATCCAGCAAAAGTGGCTGCATGGACTAAACAACTTATCATAAAGTTTAACTCTCTCACTAATGTGTTTGTGCTGATGATTCGAAATCGTGCATTGCCAGGAAAGTAATGGTTTGCTACCATCTTGCACCGGTGAGTTCAACAGTACCCTATTCAAAGACTTGGTAGCACATCATTTTGATTAGTGTCTGCATAACTGTCAAAAACATCTCAAATTACAATAAGTAAACAACACACACTTTGGTATGCACAGTGTTGCAATTTTCGATTACTTTCAAAGCAATTCATTTTCTTTTTGCTTTTTCTATCCCTTGAAGTACATTTTGATGTGTTCCACTTCTGTTATGCAGGTGGAAAACAGCAAGTGTCCACTTTCTACTGACATCTATACATCCTGTTCAGTAATGTGCATCAGTCTGTAGACAGTGTATGCACAGCTTGTACATCTTGTGTGCAGAAAGCAGGTTTTCTGTGGATGATTCTTCGATCACCATTGTGTTTACTGTAAAATTAATGCATCATCTCATCGTGTATGTGACACCTACCTCCACGTCTTTGCTGCTGTTGAAAAACTGCATGAGCTCCTGGGTTTACCCGGTCATCTGCATTGCGCAGGTACAGAGCAAAACTGGAGGGCCTGCCATCACTGATGCGCTTGCCATACAGTGCTTCGAGGCATTCTTTTATCAGACCTAAAAACATAAGGAAAAAGAAAAACAATTTTCAGGTGTTTTGATTTTTGGTCCAAGGATGGAGAGTGTTACATTTGTTTCCACAATAGACTTGATTCTGATTAAGGGCAAAACTGAACTGTCCGCAATAAATGGACTACAAGCTTGGACAAACATGCAATAACTTTTTGTCCACTGTTTGCATAAAAAGACTAATAATTTGCAGTCATCATTTGGTTTGTATGGCGACAAATTCACATATGTAATAAGTCACTATTTGCACATGTTTGTACTTTTTTTCAGGTAGGCTGTGCACAGTAAAGTATGCCATGTCTAACATAAAGTGTTGTTCAATGTTTTCCATATGTTTCCACATTCATCATTACAAATCACATATATGTATCTGGTTTCATTTTCCATCCTTCCTATGTGTACATAAAGTCTTTAGCCGCTGCATAAAAAGTAGACCACACCTTCATGTTGACTATACAGTGACCATGTACACAATGTCTTCCTGTCTATAGTGGTCTGTAGTGGCTACCTGTCCCTGTCCATTAGGTGGCCATTATATAGTATTTGTTGTCGGTGGCATAATTTGAAACAGTATATATTTTTGCAAGCAGCATTATTTTCAGGCTAAAATTACCATGCTTTCAGGTGAGCAATGGCATACTTTTGGTTTTACCGTACCTGGAATATAGGCATATTCCTTCTCCACCATTGCTTGGTAGGCTACCCAGTGTTTGGTTCTTTTACTGTAATGGCAGAAGAGCACAGGATTGCCAGTCTGGGTGTAGTTCTATTTCTGTTGCGGTGGTGGTTGTGGTCCAAGATTGCTAGCATGTTGCGCACCGCATATCCATCATAGCCAAAGTTCAGTCTTTTAGGGCAGTAGTGAAGTAGGGAGTGTGAGTAGAAGCACTCAATTTTGGAGGTGTGGCGGGCAAACGTATAGTGGGTGAAGGAGCCCAGCAGGTTGGGGTTCATGATTACGCCTCTGCAACACAAAATAATGACAGAAGGATAGATCATATACAAGTGTGCACATACAGAGTTTCATTTACTTATGTACAACCCACAAAATGGTACGGTCATGTCAGTTCATTTACAGTCCAACTCACCGTCAGTATAATAGTATGGTAAACAGCAGCTATTGCTGTCAGTCTATATTGGTGCCATTGCTGGGAAAATCCTTGCAAGGCTGCTCCTGAATCGGCTGGTACCTGCCATCGCTGAAGACCAACTCCCAGAGGGCCAGTGTGGCTTCAGAGCAAACAGGAGCACCACCGATATGGTCTTTGTGCTGAGACAGCTACAGGAGAAGTGCCGCGAGCAGAACAAAGGGCTGTACGTAACATTTGTCGACCTAACAAAAGCGTTCGACACTGTGAGCAGGCAAGGCATGTGGCAGATCCTGGAGCGACTTGGCTGTCCCCCAAAGTTCCTCAACATGATTGTCCAGCTACACGAGGACCAGCAAGGCCAGGTCAGACTCAACAATGACCTCTCAGAACCATTCCCTATTCTCAACGGCGTAAAGCAGGGCTGCGTGCTGGCACCGACCCTCTTCACCATCTTTTTTAGCATGATGTTGAAGCAGGCCACAGTGGACCTCGATGATGACGATGCAGTGTACATCAGGTATCGTCTCGATGGCAGCCTGTTCAACCTCAGACGACTGCAGGCCCACACGAAAACCCTAGACCAACTGATTCGTGAGCTGCTTTTTGCTGATGATGCTGCCCTCGTTGCACACACAGAGAGAGCCCTGCAGCGCATCACGTCTTGCTTCGCAGATGCTGCCCAGCTCTTTGGACTCGAGGTCAGTCTGAAAAAGACAGAGGTCCTCCATCAGCCGGCACCCAAGACAGTGTATCGCCCTCCTCACATCACCATTGGCGAGTCTGAACTAAAGTCAGTGCACCAGTTTACTTACCTTGGCTGCATTATCACGTCGGACGCCAAGCTGGACAAGGAGCTTGACAGCAGGCTGGCAAAAGCGAACAGCGCTTTCGGGCGACTTTTCAAGCGGGTGTGGCACAATCAACAGCTGAAAACAGGCACCAAGATCAGCGTGTACAGAGCTGTGGTCCTCACCACCCTGCTGTATGGTTCCGAGTCCTGGGCCCTCTACCGCAGCCAACTACGACTCCTCGAACGCTTCCACCAGCGCTGCCTGCGTACCATCCTGGGCATTCACTGGAGTGACTGTCAGCAACGTCGAGGTCCTTGAACAGGCCGAAACTGTGAGCATCGAGGCTTTGCTGCTACGGACACAGCTCCGCTGGGCGGGGCATGTCTCCAGGATGGAGGATCATCGCCTACCAAAGATCACCCTGTTCGGCGAGCTTGCTACTGGACACCGTGACAGAGGGGCACCAAAGAAGAGATACAAAGACTGTCTCAAGAAGTCACTTAGTGCCTGCCAAATCGACCACCACCAGTGGTCTTCGCTTGCTGCGGACCGTGACACCTGGCGCTCCACCATTTACAAGGCAGCTGTCTCCTTTGAGGACTCTCACAGAGCTAGCCTTAAGGACAAGCGGCTCAGGAGAAAAAACAGAGATGCCGCAACCCAGAACCCTGGCCATACCTTCCCCTGCAGCCACTGCGGTCGAACCTGCCTGTCTCGGATTGGCCTCCGCAGCCACGAACAAGCCTGCAGACGTCGTGGGCAACTCCTATAAAATCTTCGTTCGCGAAGTCAAGCCAAGATATTGGTGCCAGTTTGACCCACACTATGGAAGAATGTGCCCCTGCTTCTGATGTAAACACCCCCATGTGTAATACAGTCAAATCTGCATATAATGGCCACCTAATGGACAGGGACAGGTAGCCACTACAGACCACTATAGACAGGAAGACATTGTGTACATGGTCACTGTATAGTCAACATGAAGGCGTGGTGTACTTTTTATGCAGCTGCTAAAGACTTTATAATTGTGGCCGCTATAGCAGAATGAACTGTCACAGATTTGCCAGAACACTTATGCTACAACTTATAATGGTGCCGACCTGTAATACCCCATCACCAACCTGAGAGTCTTGAAAGCCTTTGAGGTGGGGTCTAGGGGGGCAGGACTTGTTTCCTCATGCAGAGGCCCATGGTGGCATTTGCCCACAGTCCACCTGTGGATACCTGAAACCAAGGGGCAAATAGTGCAAAGCACACAAAAATAGGACAAGCAAACAGAAAAGTTGAAATATGTACACTGCAAATATGAAACATACACATATCCATGGTGATCAGAAATGGCAAAAACTGAAACTGCATTTTTGAAACATTATATTAACTATTTTCTTTTCCAATGTGCCAAAATAATGGCTGCCTTCTCCTAAAAGGTGTGTCCCTACATGATCAGTGCAATCAAATGAACAGCCTGAGCGTCCAGAAAATGTGCAGCCCCTGCAATTCATATGAGACTGGTAATTTGCAGTGTGGTACTTTCCATGTGCTAGCAGCCAACAAATTAGTTGTCGATAAATCTCCTCCAACAAAGTACGCCACACTCGATGATAGGACTGAAACATGTCTACCGTACTTTAAAATAATGGCATACATTTCAAACAATACCTTGAACATGCCAGAGTAGGGAGGCCCATCGCTCATGCATCACCTCAACATCTCCGGAGCAATGGGTGGCGATATACCAAAAATGGTTCACGACAGGCCTAACCCATGTTTTTAGGTGGCTGTTAGCACCTTTTGCAACAGCAAGGATACTGAAATAAAAATGCTGATTGATAGACTTCAAATAAGCACCAAACTGAGCAGAATAACAAATTATTACGTTGTAGTAAGTTATATAGATGCTTATTTCCTTATTTTACAAACAGCACAACATATCCTTCATGTAAGCACACTATTCAACTCACCTTTCAGCGATTCGCTTTCCCTTGTGCCAAATATCGAGGGAATGATGAAGATCCGGATGATCTGTGGCTGCAATTGAGTCAGTAATACAAGGCCATTAGTACTGAAACAAGATATGCATGAAAAAATGTCAAAAATTGCACCTGTTTGAAGACTTTCTGGAAAACTCCAGTTGTACATGTACTTGCAATGTAAAAGAAATAGTTACACATGATAGAAACAGTCACATGTAAAGCAGAATGTACATGCAGCCCTCCCCCACCCCCACCCGCACACACACACTGAGGTAACTGATCCACCACTGTTATGTGCTAGTATACAACTGATGTCACTGCAATGTGAACAGCAAACACACTGGTGTGCTAGGCTGCAGATGCACTCTACTGTCATGGTTCTATAGATTACCTAGCAAGGAGATCACAGCAGAGCTGGCATCGCTCACAATTTCTCGCACTGGTGTTGTTGCTCGCAGAAAGTTGAGGCCAGTCCCTGTATTTGCCGCTTCCATTGCTGCTGATCTTCTTGCTGTTGCTCGGCTGTCACCAAAGACGGCATGAACTATGACCCCTGAGTCATAGTCCATAAAAACAGTTGTGGATTTTGATGCACAGTAGCCTGTTAGAAAAATAAAATGTAAACTGAGAAATAGTTCTGACTGGGCATGTCTGCACATGTGGGTGTGTCTTCCAAAATATTTTTGGTTATAAAAATCCCAGTATGCCAGTGTCTCACATCATGCAATATACACAGTATGTGCATAACACAATATAATACTCTGGTAAACACATGTGTACACAGCCTTACACATGTACATGCAACCCAATAATTATTAGACATGTACTGTCAATCTAATGTCAGTGTACATAATTATGCACTTATGTAAGAGCTCATGCTTGGCATCTTTCTCATGTTTATCCTGTTATCTTTCTCCTGTGCTATTATGCAGCACCCTCATAATCAGCTACTGCAAGTACAGATGCAGCTCTTTTCCAGACATTATACCACATTTGACATACTGATAAGACTATTCCAACATGGAAACATAACAAACATGAAAGGTACATACCAGGGGAGTCATAGCGTGTGTCCACTGCAACAATGTGTCTAGCATCTGACTGTCGCATTTGCTGCATGTGCCTCTGGTAAAAAGACTGGCCCACAAAAGAACAGATAAAAAGTGTCTGAAGAAATAACCAAGTATCAACCTTTACAGAAAATGAAAAGGCACTCACATGCATGCTTCGCCAAAAGCCATAAAAACAACCATGAAAGACTTTAGGATGAAAGTATACATGTACATTGCATACAATGGCTCCCCCTAACATATAACAATTACTTCACTGCCTAATGTATATTTGTATGTCAGGTTTATGTGCACATGCAATAAAGATATAACAGATGTGTATATATGCATTTGTCTAAATCTGTGTATACACACATTTTGGGTAAATTGGTGTGATTATATACTGACCTTGATGGGTTCAAACAGTAGGCGCTGCAGCCGGAAAAATGTTGACTTTGATGGTATTTGCAGTTTTATGAATCGTGCACCCTGTGCAAACTGACTATACGTCATTCCACTCAGCAATACCATCAAAGTCAACATTTGCCCGGCCATCCCCCGCGCACCATAGTAGGCTGTTGTGCTGTACACTTGAGTGCACTTGTCCTAAAAGTATAAAGAAAAACAAGAAAGGAATTATTGGCATCCATGCCCAGTGAGCAGGAAATCAGCATGTACATGCAAACTGATTTATATGTAGATGCAGCATACAGTGTGATAGCTGCCTCCATAATTGCATCAGTTCTGTCTGTCTGCCTCTAAAACAAAGTTGCATAATGATCACCAGCAGCAACAACAACAGCCAGCAGCTGCAGCAAAATCCACCACACACACACACACACACACACACACACACACACACACACACACACACACACACACACTCACAAACACACACACATGTACGCACAAATGCAAGCACACACACAAACACACACAGTTTGATCACCTACCTCGCCACTGCATGTATATTTTACAGTCAGAGATGCCATGCGTTGTGTGTTCTGCACTGTTGCCAGATTTGGGGGGGCTCCACAGGTGCGGCACCTAGTCTACTTGACCAGATCTACAAAGGTCTGTTCCGAAATCAAGTAGAGTGGTTGGCGCAGATGTTCACTAAGCATCTCTTGCGCCACCTCATTTGCTGTTGAGCTGAAAGTAGGAAACAATATTCCATTCTATGTGTAAGTTATACACATGTAACACACATGCAAGCTAATATATACACTGAGAGCACAGACACATACATGTGTAATGGCAAAGTAAACATCAAAGGTCATAATTATTCAAGTGAGGAGGAGGAGAGATAATGGCAATGATTCTTTATTTTACAACAGTGAAAGTTTTTGCTGGCACAACTATTTTCGAACTTGCCGTTGCTAATATAATCGACACATAATGCACAAAGTAAGAACATATTGTATTGCAAATAAAAATAATTAAATTTGCAAATAAGAAAGAAACACATGCACACACACAAACACACACGCAAACGCAGAGAGAGAGAGAGAGAGAGAGAGATATTACCAGTCTATTTCTTCCTCCTGTCCCTCGTCATCTTCCATATCTTCCTCATCCTCTTCGGTGTCGGTGACCATGATTTGTCGGAATTCTTCATCCTGTACACCCAAACACTGTTTTTTTTCAGCACGGAACTTATTTCCCTCATTCGATGGAACCGATCACTCTTGTCCACACACATACACACACGCACGCTCACCACATCACAACACCATGGCAACATAAAATGACATAATTACTTTCCCCTAGTATTTGTTTACATTTCGTACTGTTTGTCGTCTGTTGCTTAGCATGGGAGTGGCGTCCCCTGATAGCACATGTTCAAGTTACTTCCCTTCCTTTCGAAAGATGGCGGCTACCAGGATTGTTGGCCACGGACCACAGTGCTGTTTCCCTACTGTCCAGTCTCTTAGCCTTAGTCAGTCCCAGTCATCCTCTAATTGTTCAATTCCCTAAAAAAAACACTCCTGCCCACCAGCTGCACACTTGCCATGCACAAAATACCAAAAAAAAAAAAAAAAACAGCACATGACCCGTCTCATTTCTTGGCTATGAAACTGGTTCCTTACCAACCCCACACCCAAGCACAGCTGAAATCAGCGTGCCCCTCAAATCACTACGTCAAAGGCAACTCAACATAGGCCCACAATTGTTCACTGGAGAAGCTCAGGATGGTATGAATCGAAGCACCTAACATGTCTCCTTTCATCTAACCAGAAATTTCCAGCAAATTCCAACATCCAGCCCTACTACAAATTTTGAAACAAGGCCAAAAATTATTTTTAAAAACACCGGTCCTCTTACTGCCTGAACTGCCCAATTTAAATGCGTAACGTGACCTGTTGCATGGCTTGTGTTGTTGGAACTTAGTGCTGCACAAAATGCTATTTTGCTAAATGCTCGGAGGATAAAACTAAGAAGTGCAAACTATGTGGTGTTAGACCTACCGTCATCATTTGCTGAGCCATGTTGGAGCCGGCGGTATTTGTAGATTTTTCGGCAACCCGTAGCCGTTCTGTGCGACTTGCTGCAAGTTGGATAATACAATCCCGTGGTTGCACGTGAACCGTGGATATATTCCCGTGTGCAGACTGGTGCTACGGAAGTGACCTTCGGCAGCTGGGTAGTGTATACCCGTTTGTGTGAACTGTGACAGCCGTCAAGGACGTCTGACACTCTACAGCAGCTATAGTAACGTGCGTGTTCGGGGATCCAATGTGACGGGGCCCTGTAGGGGTTGCACTTTGTGTCAGGTAGGGACTTTAATTTTTTTTTTGGCTGTCCTCTTCTAACTAATTGCTGAACCAGGACCTTTAAGTGAGCTTTGAACTGTGACAATGTGGGCATATTCCGCATTTCAGTTGGCAGAGAGTTCCACACACTTGGGGCTAAAAAGGTGACAATTTTCATGTTAAGCTTCGGGATTTTTAATAGTTCTTCACTGGATTGATTGATTGTACATTGCTTAAAGCTGAGAAACAGTCAAAAAACTCCGCCCCGCACGTGTTTTAAAAAAACTTTGCAGGACCCAGCGAGGGCCCTGTCTTCGTGAACGTTCGGCTAACTTCGGCAAACCGGTTTGCTACTCAGTTGACTGAGTTTTCAACTGCGTTTGTCGTGCTGGCAAAACTCCCGTGAAAAGGACAGGCCACTTCCTGTTTGCAGCGAGTGGGCACCGCGATCACTGATCTAAACCAGCGATATTTTTACCGACATCAACAGTAGCAGACGACACTCGACCACCCGACGGACAGAGCAGGCCATTTGTGTCTTGCCTGGACGCACACTGGATATGGACCAGGCCGAGCTATCCGTAAGTTACACAGTACAGCCTGAAACTTTATTTGATATCGGAAGGGTGAGGAAGGAGGGGTTATTTGTCGTTTTGTGTTTGTTGTTATAATCTCTCTCTCTCTCTCTCTCTCTCTCTCTCTCTCTCACATCCAATTTACTGTGTTGGATGTACATCACAATGCTTCTTTATTTATTTATATTATCCTATATTGGACTGGATGTACGTGTTGACAAAATTCGTTCACAACTACAAAGTGTCAGGAGTCATACTTACAGCATGTACAGCCGTACATTCTGCCATCATAGTCCCCCAGCGCGTAAAATCCGTGGCTGTCGGTCAGTTTCAAAGTGTCACAGAATCGTCTGCTGTTGTCCGATCTGCTAATCGCGATGATTTCCGTGCAACAGGAAGTGGTCTGTCGTTTTCCGAGAGTTTTGCAAGCTCGGGATACGCAGTTGCCAACTCCGTCAACTGGGTTACGAACCGATTTGACCCACTTAGGGGCAGGGCCCAAGCTGGGTCCTGTAGAGTCTTTTTAAAACACGCGCTGGGCAGATTTTTCTCATTGCACCTCAGCTTTAACGTCCCGACAGCAACAAGGCTTTCTCAGGACGTGCCTGCACTGCTTGTGAAAAAAAAAAAAAAAAAAACAAACAACTAAACAGAATATTGAATGTATGTCGCCAGCCGGTTCAATACGTTAAATATATCCTAAGGCATAGGGCCTACATAAAGCTAAGACCATTTAGCAACACACATCCAATACGTTTTTTCACTGGAGGGACGAAGGGTGCGTGATGGCTGATAAACAGACAGCTTGGCAGAAAGGTACGGCGGAAGAGATCCGTCAAAATACAGATAGGCGAAAATTTGCAATTTTTTTACTGGCAAGGAATTTTACGCATTATCTGGTTATTTTACTTGTCAGACTTTCAGACCTGCCCGCCTTTGCCGTTCTGGGGATTCTTTTTGAATTTGCTCCACCACGACCATCCTAAAATGTCTCTTCTATAAATAGAAGAGACTCAAAAACAACAAAATAAAAGGTGTAAAATTTATGTAAAAAAAAAAAAATTAAATAAAGAAAATAAAATAGAAAATTAAAGCAAAACATAAATGAAGCGAAATTAAATAAAATTAAATGTAAACATAAAATGATTTAAAATTGAATAAAATAAACTCAAAAAAGAAAAAAAGTAAATAAAATAAAATGAAATAAACTGAAAAAGAAAACAAAAACAGTTTTACTTTTGTGGTCGTAAAAGATTAGCCCAGAATCAGAAATTCATCGCATTCGTGCACCGATCGATTTCAGCCCGAGAACGTTTTGCAGGGCAGAAATCGTGATTGTAGGATTGAATCTCAAGACGAGCAATGTGCGGACAGTAAAATTGTCCAGTAGCAAAATGTTGGACGGAGGACCTTTCGTTCTGGCTCTTGCTCACTGGATCAGCCAAAGCGTCGGTTGAAAAGAATGGCGACACCGGTCAACTCCGCAAAAGTGATATGACTGCTTTACACCTTAGACAAAAGTCAGACCGACGTCGACATACTCCCTTTTGTCATCAGGCCTATAGCTACAGCTGCAGGAATCATCGTGAAAAAAAAAGCACTGCCGACAGCCAAAGGGTTAACTCCGTCACTGCCGAGTAACCGACCTCGATCCAAACGGCAAGAGCTCATGAGGATCTGTGAATTTTGCTTTGACCAATTTTTTTTTTTTTAGCAATTTGTATGCGCATGCACGTCTGTTGGAGGGTTGCGGCTAACGGTCGTTGCATAAACAATGATCTCAGAAATATAATATTCGCGAAGTTTGCTATAAGCTAAATAATGTACATAGAAGGAGTGCGGTCGGAGCCTATGCAAAAGTATCGTTATATCGGGATTGTGGTTTATGCGACCTTAATATTTGTGCAATTTAGGATACAATCACAGCAAAGACGTCATCAAAATAAACTATAGGAAACTTCTATCTCTGCAATTATCCCTTAAAGTTATATTGCCCAGGATCAAGCATCTCAACACAGTAAAAAAAAACCTGTCTGCAACAGATACTGTTGACAATATGTGTATGGGTCCTCTGTGTGCTATTTTAGAGCTTTGTGATGTAAGTACAACGCCAAATGTCGAAATTCATCGTTTGCAGGGTGTATTTTTTTGTACCCGAGTTGCAGATGTATCGTTTGCATCGGCCTAGTTTTGAATTAATATGCATATATTTATGAGCCTGCGTCACAAAGCCGCAGAACCCGGCCGACTATCAGTGTATCGCAATACTGCAGGTCACGAGGTCATCGATGTCAGTGTACACACGTGTCAGTGTACACTTGTACTGATGTTCTCCGCCATCCCTTTGACGTAATTTTCCATGAAAATGTAGAATAAACCTTCCATACTCGCTATGCTGTCAAAATCACAATGCGAGTTTCGCTTGACCTGCTAGTATTTACTAGTTACGATCGCCGTGCTGCATCGTTCACCTGGGAGGGCGTGGCTTGTTCGACTCTCCGCGCAAAGCGACTGAGGGAGGGTCCACGGTGCCTAGTTTTGACCTTTTATCCTTTATCCCTCGGAAACACGAAACACAACATTGCTATTTATACCCACTTTCTGCACTGCAGTCAATTTCACGTCTCACACATCGAAGTCTACATAACTGAAAGCATCATTGAAAACGACAAATGCACCGTCGCAGCAGAAACACAATCTATGTCAATCGAGTGAATGAGAGCTTGCACAGACAAAAACATGTCAAGACCAGCGATGTGCAACTTTGACACATACCGTAGTTTTCATATCCTTGCAGCATAAAATCTGATAACTAGCTCGTAACTGTATGATAAAACAGGTTTAAACTCTTGCGAAATCAGTAAGAGATAAATTCTACTGAAGATCATGAACCTGAAAATCACTAGAGCTCACTGAACTATAGGAAGATCGACAAAGACCGTAGATTACTTACTGATTCACAGAGCAGGAAAGCGACAAATTCCGGATGGGCAGTCAAGCTCTTGCTTTAGGTGGTGCCACATGTCCATATTCCCTTGTCCGATGTCATTTCTACTTAGGGGTATCTTGTCTCTCTGCCTCATTCTTCCCTTCAATTCCGAGTCAGTCATTGTCGGCGCCGCGAGTCGATGATACTTTCTTCATTCTTCGCTGGTTCATCCGCCATCTTGTATCTGATTGGTTATAATTATGCAGATGACCTAAGGTCGTTTAGAATAGTTATGACGTCAGCTTCCATCGCCTATCAGAAGCAATGTTTTCTCGGTACCCCTCACAAGATTCCGGTGGCCTCTTTTCGCTTTGAACGGACGAAAGAAAGCATTTGGAGGGACAATAGGGTGGACACTGTCTAACTGGGTATGTATACTAAATCCCAGTAAAAGCTTTTTGCGAACTGAAGCCTTCAAAAAGTTCAGTTGTGCCTTTAAAAAATATTTTCGAACATAAAAATACATTGTTTTCCGTTAATTAGCCCCGTTACTGCGAGAGGACACAGGCTATTATGAAAAGATTGTAAATTACAGAACATGTTTTTGAAACGATTGTAAATTCAGCCTCTAAGAGTCCCAACCGTCACAGCAACATGTGAATGCAGTGGTTTCAACAAAAGGCATAGATCATCAGGAGCCCCCCGCATTTGACTTGGGGGTGCGGGGGGAAGATGGGAAGGGGGGGGGGGGGCTCATGAGGATCTATACCTTTTTGCAGTTGCCGGGTGGTGTTCCATTTTCCTTTGCAGTGAAGGAGTTCAGGACAACAGATTATTCAGGTTTGCGACGAACGACTCCCAAAAACGAACGAGAGCGAAGTCGATGCGGATAATCAGCTTGGACCATAAGCACAGGCAACACTCCAAACATCTCTAAGAGGCATTGGTCCTCATGAGCCAGGAGTCGTGTCTGTGCTTATGGTAGATGCTGGCTATCTGCCATGACTTCGCTGTCGTTCGTTCTCGGGAATCGTTCCTTGCCAGCGAAACGTCACTATTGTCCATAGGAACTGTCACTGTAGACTACAATGACTATCAAATGTCCTGACAACCCCCACCCGGGTCTGCCCTGGGGGACTTGGGTGGGGTTAGGTACTTTTTAGTTCCCAGGGTCACCCTGGTCAGCCCCACAGGGTGAGTTTTTCTCTCTATTCTGGGGCATGTGTTTCTGTCTACCCTTGGTCCATTCACCTGTATTTGCCTTTTTAAAACTCTCCCTACTGTCTGCACTGCCTGTAGCTCTTGATATTGGATGTGTGTTGCTAAATGGTCTTAGCTTTATTTAGGCCCCATGTGTTAGGTTTATTTAATGTATTTGACCGGCTGGCGACATACATTCAATGTTCTGTTTATTTTTTTTTTCACAAGCAGTGCAGGCACGTCCTGAGAAAGCCTTGTTGCTGTCGGGACGTTAAGCAATGTACAATCAATCAATCAATCAAATGTCCTGACAGCTGTGGCTCTCCCGGCTCCCGTCCACAGGATCTCTGCCGCAGGAACAGAAAAGACGGCAAGTCTATTGTTGAGTCATAATGATAATCACGCTGGCCTCAAACAAGATGGGATAAACCATAACCCACAAAGTCCCTTCTATATGCGAGCTGCCCTCGCTGTCAAGGGTCTCTATCTTTCGTCTTTGACCTGATTCAGCTAATAAAAAAGCTCCGCAGATCTGACAATGTGTCAGTGAGCTCTATAAGGGAGCAGTGCTTACTCGTCACTGGTTTGTCAAACATCAGTTGTCATGACAATCAATCAATAGCTTGAAGAGGGATCGGGACTTCCAGCTTTCGCTGATTTCGTCCAGGGGGGGGGGGGGGGGGGGGTGGGCCAGGTTTTTTTTTTTTTTTTCTGGGGGGGGGGGGGAGGTTGTCTTGCTGGTTGTCATGACGTTAAGTCCCTTCTATTTATAGAAGGGACGTTTACGGATGGGTCGTGGTGGGACGAATTTAATAATATGTCCATGATGTCAAAGGCGGGCAGGCTAAACCTCTTACAATTGAAATAACAAGATACAAATTACGTCATGTCTAGTTACGCTAACCTCGCTGTTGAACGTACATTTGTCGCAAAGCGCCGTATGTGCGATTGTATGTGTGTGCGTGTGTATGTAAGCAAGATAATCTCCTATATTTCTGTACACACAAGCTTGAAACTTGGCGAAATACTTTTTTTAAGTGGGTGGCTAAGAGAGCCTCCGAGCATATTGTAATTGAATGTCCCATTGAAGACATTAACAGCCGTTTATAGGAAGTCGGTTGACCCAAATTAGAGTCCGTAATTGTTGTCATATTTACTTGAACTTTTGCATATAGCTACTTTGTAGAGAAAGACGTTGGATGAGTTCGTTAGCCAGCTTTGTATCTTCAATTTCTGTAGTAAAAAATAATTATTTTCATAAAAGAATTAAAACACTAAAACAAACATGGAGAGAGTCAGACAGTGGCGGTGACGTAAAAGAGGCAACTCCGTCACCACGCAGACACTAAAATTATACTCTAATTATGACGTCATTGTCTGTCTGTGTCTCGCGCGCGCGCGCGCGTGCGTGTGTGCGTGTGTGTGCGTGTGTGTGCGTGCGTGCGTGTAACGCACGCAGACTTACTCACAGTCGTACGTACAGACTCTCGCACAACAGACGCATACACCGCCACTGACTCAGACGGCCGCATTCACGCGGTAAAACTCAACAAAGGCTACCTTTCTAACAAAGACGTTTATAACAAAATAGACAATAAAAGAACGCTCAAAACTATCACAACTATATACACCCCACCTTCCCCACTACCAGCACCTCATCACATACACGCACACAATATCAATGCCAGGCTAGGTAGTAGTCTCTCACACTCCAACCTGCTTGGTGTTCTCGCCCGGTTACGCTTAGTCTTTTTCACGTCTCGGCGTGCAAGTCCTTTGTTGTACGCTCTCGAGTCGTCCTGTCTCTCGTACCGTGGACGTCCTCGTAGCTCGTGTCGTATAGCGCAGTCCTCGCTGTGACCCGGGTGTCTCGGCACCGGTCGCTCACTCCCTGAGTGAATGGATGGAGAGATGACCTCGCATTAGGTCCCTGGTGACTGACGTCTCGGCGTCCGTAGCTCCACTCTCGACAAGCACTCTGAACAATAATAAAGTCCTAAAACGTAACACTTGCTAAACACAAACACATATTGGATAATATGAGATACATTACGTAACTTGGCTGATACAAATAACTCACACGTTCATTCACACACACACACGTGCTTCATAATCCGACTACTTTCGTAACACCCCCATATCTGCTTGGACCTTGAAACAAACTATAACCTAACACTCTCGCTATACGTTATCCCATACGCTGGAAAAGACTATACTTAACCACGTACTACCTCCATAACGACATAGGCAAACACCCTTCACAGTCCTTCGTTAACCATTTCGGTAAATAACTATATGTGACCCTCTCTCACGAAATCAGTCTTAACTTGCATTTTGGGTGTTTTGAGATATATACATTTCTGAAATGTACAGAGCCTGCTGATTAATTTGATATATGAATGAATGCTGTAGTGCAAAAATTGTAGAAGTTATTAGGGTTTAAAGTTGTTAAATGCACCGGTGGCCATTTTGAGAAAACAGCCTGCAAAGTTTATGTGTGCATGTCTTGCACACCTACCTTAGCAACGGGGGTTCAAAGTCAACCAAACAACCTGATATTTTACATGGTGGTTCAGTAAGTCCATCACTATGTGTAAAACCTCACATTAAGTTGCTAGCTAGTCAGGATCTTGTGATAAATAGCCCCCAAACGTGCCATACCTAATGTAAACATGACAGATTTGGGGGAAAAATGCATTTTCATATTTTGCTATCAAACTCAAGGCTTAAATAATTTCAATTCTGTTTGAGCATAAAAGTATATTGCTATAATATATTTAGGCAAAACATGTATGAAAATGCTGTGTAGCACTCTTATTTAGTGGCAAATGTTATCTAAAATTAGATTGCGGACGCGTTCAAGGAACGTGAAAACCACCATCACCAAGGCAAAATAAACCGTCATTACAAAGACTGAATACAATTTACATCCAATTTATGAAGTTGCCAATCACTTTATTTCATTGTTTGTCATTTAAACCCACTTATAATTGATTCAAACTGAAAAGGACACTAGACAGAAATTATCCTTAAAACATGCAAAACAGAAGTCACAGTCGGCTGCCTGTTGTCCCAGACTGAAATGAATACTATTTACTACCACTACCCTGCAAAATGAAGTCACAAAAGCTAAAAACAAATCTACAAACTGAGCATTAGTAGTTCCACATTCATATATAAATTTGTAAACATGCAACAATTTAAAAAAACAAACACAATATTTACTTACAGGTTGCAGAAAAAATGTAAAAAAGGAAAGTCCTCACGTATTGCAGGCAGCATACCGCTTCACCAAACAATTCCCTTCAGTATACAATTATCCACTCAAGCACAGCAAACTACACCACACAAGCACAGTAACCACACAAGCACAGTAACCAGACAGTTGTCTTTGCACACTGGAAATCAGCTGTGAGGAGGGCACACAATGTCACACTTGTCGTCTCGAGCGTAGTCCTGAATGTGTTGAAATAGGTACTGTTGTATGTCTCTGAAAAGTCCAGGAACTGGTATGATGGCTGCCAGTGCCATGGTGGGGGGGGGGGGGGGGGGGGGGGGAGGGGAAGTGAGCAACATGGCCAGGAACAGCCAGCACCTTGTCCTCTTCAGCGTCGGTGATGTGGGTCGTCTTGTAAAACTTAAAACACCTTTCCATGGCGACTGAACCTGAAGCGTCCAACAGTCTTGATCCCATTCAAGCTACTCATTGTCCTCCTATGCACAGTTTTTTAAATAAAGCGCACCACGCGGTCTGTGTCGTGGAGCGTCAAGCTGAGGGTGTTGTTCTTTTGCCCCCAGCCTTTTGTCATGTTGGCATCAGTCCCTGTGTCTGGTTGTACTTTGAAAGGCGTGTCAGGATTCTTGGCTGATACTGAAAACAGAAACAAAAACAGTAATGAAGTCAGAAAACAGCAACAAAAACAATAATGAAGTCAGAAAACTGAAAGAAAAACAACAATGAAGTCGATGAAAATAAACTGTCATTGCTCACTAGACACAACACATGAATTTGCATGATTCTGTTTAGTGCTTAAAATAATGTATTATACATACCCAGCGTTCATGCTGCACTGTCTTCAGTCCGTTCCGCATGCACTCACTCAGAATGCTGGGGATCATCCACTCCTTTGCATCTGAACAAAATAGTACAAAATCATTTTAAACTGTCTGTTTATGTGAGCCATTTCTGTATTGCCATTAGTAGTACAATTAGCCTATTCATCTTCTGTTGAGAGTTGGTCACACACACACACACTCCACACACAAACGCACACTCTACACATACACTCCACACACACACACACACACACACACACACACACACACACACACACACACACACACACACACACACACACACACACACACACACACACACTAATGATCATACATCTGCATTCAGAAATGATGCACATACCTCGATCCATGTGTTGAATTGAGAGTTGAAGACTGTCGTGCAGCCGTTGCTTCTTCGCTTGTTTCTCGATCGGCCGGTTCAAACTCAAAATCGTTGTATGAGAAGCTATCGTCGTGATGAGAATCGGCGACGAAATAGTCTGTGATCAGGTCGCTCAATTCTTTCTGATCTGCAGGCGTTTTTTTGCCTGATTTACAATAGTTTAATCGAGTCTTGCTTTCATTTTCGCGTGTTGTAAACAGACGAAAAGTGAACAGCGGAACAGGATGCAGTTGTGTCCCTTAGTCTTGTCTCAGCCAATGAGAATTCGTGTAACTTCATCGTTACCATGCAGCTAAGAGTTCTACTCTCCGATTGGTCAGAATTGAACATTTGTGTACGCCCTTTTTTCCTTATTTGGGAGGAACACATCCGTTTAATGTAGAACACGACCCAAGCCCGCGAAAGTGCGGACAAAGGCCTTTCCAACGGTATATAACTTGATGGGGTTCTGTAGGGGATGCAACGTGTTCTGTTATGTTAAAAATGGGTCATTTTGCACAAAACAAAAGAATAATTGGGGCCGAGCTCAGACTTTTAAAATCATTTTAACCTATTTAATGGCATTTTTCATGATAAAGATTTTAACCATACGATACTTTGGTGTATGTAGAATACATTTCTGCAAAAAAGTGAAAATGACCCAGATTGACCCCCACCACATATTACTGCGTGTAGCGCCGATCGGCTCGCTGCGAGTTAAGACTGGTTTCGTGAGGCGAGAGGGTCACATATACGAAAACACCGGTTACCTCAATGAATTCCAAACCAACATAACTGAACAAAACCAGTCAACACTACACAACTGTATTAACTCCTACTAATGCAAACTATCTTTAACGCAATAACCATCAATAATACGTATAGAAACATGCCTGAATTCTAGGTTTCAGAGTCTTGGAATACTGGATAAGTTATCTCATACACGTCTGTCCACACAGTGACAGTAAAGCCCCGTACTAACTTATTTCACCCTCTGACAGACTGAGCTCTCGCCTAAAACTCACTAAAACCCCTGTGCCAAACGTTCCTTTAAGATTCCACGTGGGTCTCGTGCCTCACGAAATAGTTGTCACAAAACAAACTGCTAACAAAACTGTATCGTATTAAACCTACTGTGTGAACCCTATGCGTGCGCATAGAGTTTCATCACAATTCCCCCTCCCTCGGGGCAAAATGAAACGACCGAGTTTCTTTTTAAGACAACTGGACGCAATACTATCCCAAAACAAGAAGGGACTAACTCTAACCGTCTAGAATACGCCACCAGGGCCACCATGGGAAACGCGGATCGGCATTCTCGTCCTCCCGTATGGTCCCCGGGCACCCGTCGGCACCCCCTACCGCGGCCTGCGGGCAGAACTCGTCCCCCACCAGCGAACAGAACGCCACGGGATCTCCAGCCGCAAAACACGCTAGCGCAGGCCTCGACCCATTATGGTATTTCTTCAGCATGTTAGCGTGGTAGATCTTCTCCTACCCCCGCACAGAAACAAGATAGTCATTACCATACTCACGGACAACTCGGAACGGCCCCTGCCACCGAGGCACAAGCGCCTGTGTGGTTGTGGGCGTGAAGAGCAAGACTTGCTCTCCTGGAGAAAACCGCCTCATCTTGGAGCCTTTGTCCCGGTAGTGCTTCTGCACTTTTCGGGCAGCATCAACATTGTTGTGGGCTATCTCACAAGATTCCCTGATAACGTTTTTCAGGTCCAGCAGATGCTGAAAGATGTTTTGTCCTCCTCCGCGTCCTTATCCCCTGACCACGCGTCCGCCAGCAAGTCGATCGGCCCATGTGCACGTCGACCAAAGAGCAACTCAAACGGGGAAAACCCAGTGCTCTCGTTCGGAAGCTCCAGATATGCGAACAACAGCGCTGGGAGGTAACGGTGCCAGGACCGTGGCCGTGTCTGCACCACTTTCCTTAGCGATTGCTTCAGCGTGCCGTGAAATCGCTCCACCAGCCCATTAGATTGGGCGTGGTATGGTGAGGTCAAAACTCGTTTGATCCCCAACATACGGTGGAACTCGTCCATCATATCGGAGGTGAACTGGGTTCCTCTGTCACTTAAAACCGACTTCGGGAAGCCCATCCGAGCGAAGATGGAGAACATGGCTTCCGCAACCGACACTGCATCAATCTTCTTCAATGGGACAGCCTCCGGATACCGTGTCGCCACATCGATCAGAGTAAAGATGTAGCGATGGTTAGCCTCTGATGGCGGCGACAACGGCCCCACAATGTCCACCGCCACTCGATCGAAAGGAACCTCAATGCGCGGCATCAACTGAAGGGGCACTTTAGGAACCCGGCCCTTCGGGGTCGTCCTCTGACAAATGTCGCAGGAGAGACAATATCGTGCGACGTCAGTCGACACCCCGGGCCATGAAAATCTGAGCCGAACACGCCCCAGCGTTCGTTTAACTCCGAAATGACCGGCCAATAAACCGTCATGGGCCCCTAACAACACTGTCACGCAGTGAAGAGGGTACCGCCACCTGCACGGCAGTCGGAACCGCTCTCGACGCGCCCTCCCTCCAAAAATGACGCTGTAGCAAGCCGTCCTCAACCAAAAATCGGTAAGCATTTACCCCACTTTCCCTGATCGTACCCCCGGCGGCCTTCCCAAACCAATCCCGCAACGACTCATCTGCCCTCTGTAACTCACCAAGCTCGGCAGGCGAGATAGCGTCCAGAGGCGAACTAGCCACACATGGCAATGCCGCCTTTTCCTCGCCCTCACGCCTGACTTGCGCTCTCGTCGCGACGAATGCGACTGTCTGGTGAGCTACATGAGCCCGCCGAATTGCTCCGAACTCCCCTACGACTGGCTCTACATCCTTCATGTTATCGATGATCAAATCAACGACCGGCTCATCGATGACACAACAATCTAACTCTCCTGAAAAGAACTGAGAAAAAAAAAACACGTCTATCCGTGCTAAAGGAAACAATTCTACCCGTCCACCGAACGAAATCACTTTATGCGTACTGATCCTCCCACCTAGACAGCGTAGGAAACTAAAACCATCTGCCGGAACACTACCAGTTCGATAACATGCATGCCAGAACATCCATGGACGCCACGGTCCACAAACACGGCAGGCGGCTAACGAATATATGTCTGGATAGCAACCTCTTCATCCTAAACGGCCGGACCCTTGGCGACCTGACAGGTAGATTCACATGTCACACGCCACAGGGGAGTAGCGTTGTCGACTACTTCGTTTGCAGCCAGCAGCTCTCCGTGGACGTAGTGAAGCTCACTGTTAAAGACCTAACACCGTACTCAGACCACTGTCCGCTGGAACTCGGGATATATGTGACGTTGAAAATCAAAACCAAGCGCGATAGAAACATAGCACGAACCCCCAGCAACTACGCGCACAAACAGACACGGCTAAATAATACACATGGGATAAAGACTCAGCGGATAATTATGCGCGCGCGTTCCTGTCAGCCGAGGTACAAGCACTGCTAGACGACGTCACAAACATAACAGGTCACTCTAACCATAACGCGGATAAAGTAGAGGGTATGGTACAATGTCTCTCAAAGGCGCTGATCGGAGCCGCGGAGCTGTCATGAGACAGAAACCGCGGCCCGGTTCTCTCCGTAAATATAGGAGTGAGTGAGTGAGTATAGATTGCTTTACGTCCCGCAAGTGACAAAGGCCTTCTCAGGACGTGCCTGCGCTAAATGAAGAAAAGAACTGCAAGAAGCGCAGACAGGAGGGAGAATTTCAAAAGAAAAATACAGATGAATGGACCAGAAAGACAGAAATACAAACCCCCAAAAGAGTAAAACCCACCTTGCAGGGGTTAGACAAGGTGACCCTAGGAACTAAAAAGTAGACAACCCCACCAAGGTCCCCTAGGGCAGACCCGGTGGGGGCGTAAACATAGGAGGAAAAGGACAAAAAAGAAATGGTTCAGTCAAGACTGCATAGGAATGAGAAAGGACCTGAAATCTCTGCTCAACGCAGTAAATAGAAATCCAGGCAACTTCGAACTAAAATCCAAATACTTCAGAAAGAGGAAAACCTATAATAAATTCATCAAGAAGACAAAAGCCGAGTACAAAAGAAAACTAGTGGATAGCAAAGCAATAGAAAAAGACCCAAATGCAATCTAGGCAGCAGTAAGAGAACTAAACAATGTAGATACCCCAGTAGGTGCAGGAAAACCGACAGTCAGCGCTCCAAAATGGCTAAGCCACCTAGAGAACATAGTAGCTAGAGAGGCTGACGTTCAAGAGGATTATTGTACAATGCTTAACGTCCCGACAGCAACAAGGCTTTCTCAGGACGTGCCTGCACTGCTTGTGAAAAAAAAACAAAAAAAAAACTAAACAGAACATTGAATGTATGTCACCAACCGGTCAAATACGTTAAATAAACCTAACACATGGGGCCTAAATAAAGCTAAGACCATTTAGCAACACACATCCAATATCAAGCGCTACAGGCAGTGCAGACAGTAGGGAGAGTTTTAAAAAAGGCAAATACAGGTGAATGGACAAAGGGTAGACAGAAACACATGCCCCAGAATAGAGAAAAAAACCCACCCTGTGGGGCTGACCAGGGTGACCCTGGGAACTAAAAAAGACCTAACCCCACCCAAGTCCCCCAGGGCAGACCCGGGTGGGGCGTTCAAGAGGAGAGAAAACGAGAGGTAGAAGCTAAATTGGAGCTCAAAGAGAAAGAACCATGTTTCAATAGCTTAGATTTCCTAATCACCAATAAAGAAATAGAAACAGCTGTCAAACATCTAAAAGTGAAAAAGGCAGGAGGCAAGGACGGCATCTCCAATGAAATGATTAAAACCAGCCTGTCCCACACTATCAACAGCCTGAGAGCTTGCTTCAACGCTATCCTAACCTCGGGGCACTACCCGCCCTCGTGGAAAACAGGTGTCAGTATCCCGCTCCATAAAGGGGGAGACGCGACTGACCCAAATAACTACCGAGGCATAACTCTCACAAGCGCACTTAGCTGTTTTGCCAGGTCATCAACGAGAGAATAGTCAACTACCTCGAACAAAATAAACTTTATGCCCTGGAACAGGCGGGATTCAGAAAAACGCAAAGGACCACAGACCAAATATTCGTGCTCAAACACATAGTCGATAAATACCTAAAGTGCCCAAACGGCAGACTATACTGCTGTTTTGTGGATATGCAAAAAGCTTTCGACAGTGTGTGGCATGACGCTATGCTATTAAAACTCCTAGACCTAGGCATTGGCGGGCTCTGCTACAACGTAATCAGAAACATGTATAGTCAGTCAACTGTGTGCACGAAAGTACTCAGCGAGTACACACAAGACATACCTTTAAAAAAAGGGGTGCAGCAAGGAAATAATCTAAGCCCAACTCTGTTCAATATTTTCATCAACTTCCTCCCAAATTGCTTAAAGGACAAAGACTCCCCAACCGTTAACAACACGACAGGTACTGAAATACCCTGCTTACTGTACGCAGACGATCTAGCGGTTTTGTCCACTACAAAAGCTGGCCTCCAGAACAATGATTGTACATTGCTTAACGTCCCGACAGCAACAAGGCTTTCTCAGGACGTGCCTGCACTGCTTGTGAAAAAAAAAAAACTAAACAGAACATTGAATGTATGTCGCCAGCCGGTCAAATACATTAAATAAACCTAACACATGGGGCCTAAATAAAGCTAAGACCATTTAGCAACACACATCCAATATCAAGAGCTACAGGCAGTGCAGACAGTAGGGAGAGTTTTAAAAAGGCAAATACAGGTGAATGGACCTCGGGTAGACAGAAACACATGCCCCAGAATAGAGAGAAAAACTCACCCTGTGGGGCTGACCAGGGTGACCCTGAGAACTAAAAAGTACCTAACCCCACCCAAGTCCCCCAGGGCAGACCCGGGTGGGGGCCTCCAGAACAAATTAAATAAACTACATAAATACTGTGAAGACTGGGGCCTGACTGTCAATAAAAACAAAACAAAGATAATCGCATTCGCACGAGCAGCACCAAAAGTAACCACCGTATTTAGGTATGGAAACAACTTAATAGAAACTGTGGATACGTACAAGTACCTAGGGGTAATGTTTAATAACAAAGGCAGCTTTACATCAGCACAAGACCACCTAGGGAGACAAGCCAGCAAAGCCGCTCATACCCTTAAACGCTCACTATACAAACAAAACCTACATACTAAAACGATAATGCAACTGTTTGACTCTCTAGTGGTCCTTGTCGCAACATATGAATCCGAAGTATGGTTCCCTTTCACACTAAAGGCAAATAGTATTGACAGTGACCTGAGTCACCTCTTCGATGACTGCATGAAGGGACAAATGCCTCACGAGTGCATTCAACTGAAATTTGCTAAGTCTATCTTAGGCATCCACAAAAAAGTTCTGAATATTCCGGCCCTAGCTGAGATCGGACAGTTCCCTGTGAGCATCAGAGTATCGGTCCAAGTGATAGGTTTTTGGCTTCACATGCTAAACTCTGATAGCACTTCCTGCCTCAAACAGGCGTATCACGAACAGCTCGAGACCACCGCCCCGTGGGTAACTTTTACAAGACAAATTCTCTGCTCACTGGGCTTCCGCCACGTGTGGGATAACCAGTGTACATTCAGGGGAACCTCACTTAAAACAGCCCTCCATAGAAAACTAGAAGAGCAATACACTAGATCTTCTTCTTGGCTTGACTTCGCGAACGAAGATTCTATAGGGCTTGCCCACGTCGTCTGCAGGCATTTTCGTGACTGCGGAGGCCAATCCGGGACAGGCAGGTTCGACCGCAGTGGCTGCAGGGGAAGGTCTGGTCAGGGTTCTGAGTTACGACAACTCTGTTTTTTCTCCTGAGCCGCTTGTCCTTGAGGTTAGCTCTACGAGAGTCCTCAAAGGAGACGGCTGCCTTGTGAATGGTGGAGCGCCAGGTGTCACGGTCCGCAGCAAGCGAAGACCACTGGCGGTGGTCGATTTGGCAGGCACTAAGTGACTTCTTGAGACCGTCTTTGTATCTCTTCTTTGGTGCCCCTCTGTCTCGGTGTCCAGTGGCGAGCTCGCCGAACAGAGTGATCTTGGGTAGGCGATGATCCTCCATCCTGGAGACGTGCCCCGCCCAGCGAAGATGGGTCCGCAGCAGCAAAGCCTCGATGCTCAAAGTTTCCGCCTGTTCAAGGACCTCGACGTTGGTGACATAGTCACTCCAGTGAATGCTGAGGATGGTACGCAGGCAGCGCTGGTGAAAGCGTTCGAGGAGTCGTAGTTGGCTGCGGTAGAGGGCCCAGGACTCGGAACCGTACAGCAGGGTGGTGGGGACGACAGCTCTGTACACGCTGATCTTGGTGCCTTTTTTCAGCTGTTGATTGTGCCACACCCGCTTGAATAGTCGCCCGAAAGCACTGTTCGCTTTTGCCAGCCTGTTGTCCAGCTCCTTGTCCACCTTGGCGTCTGACGTGATGATGCAGCCGAGGTAGGTAAACTGGTGTACAGACTTCAGTTCGGACTCGCCGATGGTGATGTGGGGAGGGCGATGCTCTTCCTTGGGTGCTGGCTGATGAAGGACCTCTGTCTTTTTCAGACTGACCTCAAGTCCAAACTGGAACAGAATTAAGCTGAGCAACACATCTAGACTGACATTCTATAACAAAGCAACTGATAAATATGAAATACAAAGCTATCTTATGCACACAAAAATATGAGAACACAAACAAGCCCTCACCAAGTTATGTGTAAGTGCCCACATGCTAGAAGTAGAAAGAGGCAGGTATACAAACACACCCCGAGAACATAGACAATGTCGCGCTTGTGGAGTAGTAGAGGACGAAATTCACATGCTAGACGATTGTAGCTTATATAATCAGCTCAGAACTCAGCTAGCTTTAAGTACAGACTGCCATAGGCCAAACCAATTACTAGCCAGGGAGGATGCACAATGCACTCTAGCAAAGTTCGTATTTGACTGCTTCTCCATAAGGGAGAGAAACGTAACTCAGACGGCCGCATTCACGCGGTAAAACTCAACACGTGCTACCTTTCTAACAAATACGTTTCTAACAAAATAGACAATAAAAGAACGCTCAAAACTATCACAACTATATACACCCCACCTTGCCCGCTACCAGCACCTCATCACATACACGCACACAATATCAAATGCCAGGCTAGGTAGTAGTCTCTCACACTCCAACCTGTTTGGTGTTCTCGCCCGGTTACGCTCAGTCCTTTTCACGTCTCGGCGTGCAAGTCCTTTGTTGTACGCTCTCGAGTCGTCCTGTCTCTCGTACCGTGGACGTCCTCGTAGCTCATGTCGTATAGCGCAGTCCTCGCTGTGACCCGAGTGTCTCGGCACCGGTCGCTCATTCCCTGAGTGAAGAGATGGAGAGATGACCTCGCATTAGGTCCCTGCTGATAGACGTCTCGGCGTCCGTCGCTCCACTCTCGACAAGCACTCTGAACAATAATAAAGTCCTAAAACGTAACACATGCTAACACACAAACACATATTGGATAATACGAGATACATTACGTAACTTGACTGATACAAATAACTCACACGTTCATTCACACACACACACGTGCTTCATAATCCGACTACTTTCGTAACACCCCCATATCTGCTAGTACCTTGAAACAGACTATAACCTAACACTCTCGCTATACGTTATCCTATACGCTGGAAAAGACTATACTTAACCACGTACTCACTCCATAACGACATAGGCAAACACGCCTCACATTCCTTCGTTAACCATTTCGGTAAATAACTATATACGAAAACACCGTTTACCTCAATGAATTCCAAACCAACATAACTGAACCAAACCAGTTAACACTACACAACTGTATTAACTCCTACTAATGCAACCCTCAATAATACGTATAGAAACATACCTGAATTCTAGGTTTCAGAGTCTTGGAATACGGGCTAAGGTATCTCATACACGTCTGTCCTCACTGACAGTAAAGCCCCGTACTAACTTATTTCACCCTCTGACAGACTGAGCTCTCGCCTAAAACTCACTTAAAAAAAACCCGTGCCAAACGTTCCTTTAAGATTCCACGTGGGTCTCGTGCCTCACCGAATAGTTGTCACAAAACAAACTGCTAACAAAACTGTATCGTATTAAACCTACTGTGTGAACCCTATGCGTGCGCATAGAGTTTCATCACAGTGTGTGTTTGTGTTTGTGTGTGTGTTTGTATGTGTTTGTGTGTGTCTGTGTGTCTGTGTGTGTGTCTGTGTGTGTGTATATGTGTGTGTCTGTGTGTGTGTCTGTGTGTGTGTGTCTGTGTGTGTGTGTGTCTGTGTGTCTGTGTGTGTGTGTGTGTCTGTGTGCGTGTCTGTGTCTGTGTGTGTGTGTGTGTGTGTCTGTGTGTGTGTGTCTGTGTGTGTGTCTCTGTGTCTCTCTGTGTGTGTCTGTGTGTCTGTGTGCGTGTCTGTGTGTGTGTCTCTCTCTCTCTCCCCCCCCCTCTCTCTCTCTCTCTAACAAACATGCGCGCATCTCCAGGAGGAATAGATCCGCATGCGCTTGGAGGGGTAAAATATAAAATTAAAAAGACAAAAGATAGAGACCATTGACAGCGAGAACAGCTCTCATATAGAATGGACTTTGTGGGTTATGGTTCATCCCATCTTGTTTCTTCCTCGGAAGACTTGTCGATCTGTTGCTGTAACTCATTTTCCGTGTATACTGATGAGCAAAACATATGCGACAGTTTTGGAATCATCGGAAACACTGAAGTATTTCCGATGATTAAAAAAATATCGCATTTCTTTTGCTGTTCAGTTTACATCGGATTACGACGTGTTAGACGGAAGACATCGAGTTCCAGAAATCACACAAAACAAGATGCGTTATGACAACCACGTAACTCATCTTTTTGTGAGACATCCTGAACCAGTCTGTCACCACGATCGACTACACAGCTAAAAACAACGACCGTAAAGCAACATACAAACAAATAATAATAACAAAAATAATAATAATAATAATAATAATAATAATAATAATAATAATAATAATAATAACAACAAAACACATACACACAAATAAATATATAAACAAACAAAAACCGCCAACAGATCCACCGCTAAACTTATCACGCCATAGTGACTGGGTGTCGCGTGGTTGAATTTTTTAGCTTGTTACACCGGTTTAAAGATAGCGATGTCACTTGACCCCCTAGCCTCGACTTTCTCCTTTAAAGCAAAAGTAGTCTTTTAAAGAATGAAACGGATAACAATGATACCGGGGTTTTTTTGTTTGTTTGTTTTGGTTTGTTTTGTTTTTAGGACTGGCAGTTTATAAAATCAAGTTACTTACTTATCTAGCCCACTGAGAAAGAAATAGAAGCTAAAAAGAGCTGTTGTCCTTCAAAATCGCACTGGGAGATTAATAAGATGGAACAGCCAATTGAACTGGATGAAAATAAGCTCTGAAGAGTTTGGTTTGTGACCTCACAGACGGCGCAGCACACATGAGAGAAAAGCAAGTAATATATAGAGTCTTACATAAGTGTTTAGGTGATACTGAGAATTTCATTCGAGTGGTTTTAAAACAGTGTCCTACAAGCGAAAATGAGTAGGATAAAATTTTGAGGTCACGAGAGTGAGATTCTCAGAATCAGCTAAACACCAAAGTAAGAATCTATTTCTTACTCACCTTTTTATTGGCACAAATCAGGTTTTCGGCACAAGCATAACCACAACGCATCCGCCATTATGTCTTTGGCGGAAAACATGACCTGATTTACTTTGTAATGTGATGTGGATATTTTAGACGCCAGTAGGTCATGAAAGTAGGTCAGGTTTCAATATAGTGTGTGTCCGTACCTTTTTGTTGACCAGGTAATATTGACAATGCACAATAATACAACAATACAAGACAATATTGTGCACACGTGTCCGATCACGTACCAGGGTTGTCACACACGTGTGATACAGCTTTTCCGCTCAAAGGCAGCAAAGAAGGATCGTAGGTCTATTTGACACCTCTTTATGACATCGCTGTTTAAAAAGTTCTTTGACTATAATCTTTACGTCAAAACTCACACCGCTATTGCGTCAGTCATTGTCTCTGTGTGTGCTCTACTGGCAGCCATTTGCCGTTTCTTCGCCGTCCAGCCAAGCTATCAAGGTAAGACGTAAATGTGAAACAGAGCGCTAGATTTGTTGGTCTCATTACATATTCGGTGTTGGTTTTTTTGGGTTTTTTAATCTTCAGCCTTCTTTGACATTTTGTACAGAGGCAATATGCTGAAATTTGCTTAAAATCTCTTGATAGATGAGAAGAGACATGTTTGGTGCTTTGATTCATACCAGACTCGGCTTAACCAGCGGATTCTTTTGGGCCTAGTTTGAGTTGCCAAGCGGATGGTGATTTGATTGATTGATTGATTGTACATTGCTTAACGTCCCGACAGCAACAAGACTTTCTCATGACGTGCCTGCACTGCTTGTGAAAAATAAACTAAACAGAACATTGAATGTATGTCGCCAGCCGGTCCAATACGTTAAATAAATATGGGGCCTAAATAAAGCTAAGACCATTTAGCAACACATCGAATATCAAGAGCTACAGGCAGCGCAGACAGTAGGGAGAGTTTAAAAAAGGCAAATACAGGTAAATGGACCACGGTTAGACAGAAAAGAAACACATGCCCCAGAATAGAGAGGAAAACCCACCCTGTGGGGCTGACCAGGGTGACCCTGGGAACCAAAAAGTAGTTAACGCCACCCAAGTCCACCAGGGCAGACCCGGTGGGGGGGGGGGGGGGGGGGGGGATGGTGATTTGAGGGTGTACCAGTTTTGGCTGCGCATGGATGTCGGGTAGGTACAGAATCATGTTGATAGCCAGGAAATGGGACGGCTGATGTCTTTTTAATTTTTTTTAATTTTGTGCATGACAAATGTGGGCGGTAGTGTTGTTTAGGGGATTGAAAAATTAGGGGGTGACTGGGACAGAAAGGCTAAGGCATTTTAAGAAACGGAACTGCAGGGGAGGCCGAATGTGTGCTTTGACCTGTCAGAGGCACAACATGCCATATGTGACATAGACCAGAAGCTGGTTTAATGTAACCATATCATCGAGTTTGGGCTTTTGCAGTTGGAAAACTGAGAAAATCATGAACAATTAGAAATGTTGCCAAGAGATCGCTTCGCTTGCAGTTTTTTAGGCGTTTTTGCATGTTTTGCGTCGCAACACCCTGTTTACCTGCACTGTTTAGTATGTTTGTTCATTTATTTTTTGTCTTACAGGTAGTCATGAGTGACCTTCGACCTTGAGCTGTGACTTTAAAACCTTGACCTTGAAAACGGATGGGGTTCGGGGTGTTCAGTTTCAGTTAGTTCAGTTTTGGAGGCGGTCCGTCGCGCAGCGATAAAAAGCGCCTGCAACCTATGCTAGAGGTGCGAAGTTCGATACCCGGTTCCGGCGTCGGACTTTTCTCCTCTAGTGTCACCGTCAGTTCGGGCGGATCGTCGGGGGTTCCTCCCCCACGACTTTGGTATCAATTTCAGCCCACTTAATCAAATTTCAAATATAAACGATTTGAATTTCCAAACCTTCAGTAGCTGGCTTGAGCTTGCCCTTAGCACCAGGTGAATGTTCTTTGTTTATCTACAGTGCGTGAGTGAATGCGCGCGATTCACGTGAGCGTGCTTGTTGGGTTCAGTTCGCGTCGGCTCTTTGAGCCGATTTTCAATTGGGATCAAGCGCCGATTTAATGCGCCGATTTATTTTATCTTATTTATTTATTTAAATGTATGAAAAAAATGCACTCATTCAGTTATTGAAGTTGTGGGGTGGGTGTGAAGGTGGGGGGTGGGGTGGGGGCGGAGGTCGTGCGGGGGGGGGGGGGGAGGTCAAAGGTTAAGATCAAAACTACAATGAAACGGTGTCAGCATGTTCATTTCATCAGACAGCTAACCTCAGAGTGAAATCCGCCGCCAAAGAATGTGATATGCAGAAGTTATTTTGCATGATCCAGCTACATTTGTATACAACATAGGCTGTATCTGAGGTGTCATTCTTCTGTGACGGTCATGAGGGATGTCTCTGGTGTCTATTCTGAGCCGAACATAAGCACTTTTACACTGCGTAAAGCTCATTTGAGTGCGTTGTGATGGGAGCAGCAGCTGCGGCCACCGTTACAGGCTTTTACAGGAGTGTTCACAGGTTTGACAGACGTTTGCTGCATTTTCAACATGAGCTCAGGCGTTTTAAGACTGACAAATGTTCAATATACAAACAAACTTTGCTTAACCATTTTTCTTTGCTAACTCCTAAATAAGCACTCCAGACACTTGTTTGGGTATGGGGTTATCCCGCGTAGCATAGTTTTGGCTGTTTTGTGTAGTCTTTTGGCTGTGGAATAGCTAAGTGGACTTAATGTTTAAATTGCACAGCTGTTTCATGACTCCTTTTGCCCGAGGAAAAGATTACAAGCAGCATATAGGGCAATGCAGCTGGTTACAGGCCTCTTCCTGCTTGCTGTCACCAGACGACAGGGTCAGTGAGGATGCCTGGGTGTTGTCTGTTTGGCTGCCCTTAGATACCCAAGGAAGTAGCCTTGGGTCTGAAAGCTCATTTTTCATCAATATAAGTGTTATGGTAGCCTTATTTAGTTGTTCAGCCCACCGGGAGTCAGTTTGACTGTATTGCAAGTTTATGTAAACTTGGAAAAAATATAAAAGTAAGGGTGGGTAATGAAAAATATAAAACAAAATACTTTCTTGTGCCTGTGCCTCAAATGCAATATTTCTGAAAATGTAATATATTACTTGATGTACATGCCAACTTTGGAGGTATTCTGACCATATCTAATCTGTTTTTCATAGCATCAGATATGCATGATCCAATACATAAACAGCATAGTGAAGCTGAGTTGGTATACCTCGCCCTGTGCCCAGGTGACATGCACCAGCGGCGCCATTGTTGCTATTTTTTAACCTGACTGGTCGCTCGGATCGGTCCTGTGCGCCAGATCGGTTTAGAGTGTGTGCTCTCTGCGCTTGTAATGAGCAATCTCTAAGAGTCACGTGACGTTTGATTGCTGCAAAATAAAATGAATAAAGAATAAACCATTTTCCATACGCAATCCGGCAATAATGCATCCTTATGGTAGCACCAGGAAACATTACACGATTTGGCAGCAGGGATTTGAAAAAAATAGCTTTTTTTCCTTAATGGTGGTGACTTTACGACATCTGCGTCACTTTGCGGCAAAACGCACCGTCGCAGCCGTAGTACGAGAGACGAGTGCACTGCAATGGACTTGAATCAGGAATACGCAAGTTCTGACGAGAATAAAGTACCCCCGGAGACCTATCTATTTCCAGTATGGACGTACGCCCTCGAACATTTTATGCTCAAGAGGGGTTGGGGGGGGGGGGGGGGGGGGTAACGCTAAAACCGGAAACGCAGAAACGAACCGTGTTTCGACTGCGATCACAATCTTCCGCGGGAACGTACGAGACCACACTACATGTGCAGAAGCCTACCTGCGCGCACAGTTCTGGTGCACAGGACCAGCCGGAGCGACCGGACAGATGCGAAAATCGCAGTAATGGCGCCACTGGTGCGATTAACCTAGGTCCAGGGCGAGGTATACCAACTCAACCATAATGCACGCCACAACTACGCGCTACACATAATGGGCCATAACATACAGATGCAGCAGCATTCAATGGTGCCACTTTGGGTTTGACTTTGCTAGCGTCTAAGGATTGCATTGATGGCAGATTGAATGGTGTTCAGGGAGGAGAGTTTCTCTTACAGGTCACATTACATATTCAAATGTGGTAGATTTAAAAAAAATTAAAAAGGGAAACACCGCATCGCAAAAAACTGCTATAACGCAGTTGAAAGAATTGAACTCAACCTGTTCCATACCAAACTACGAGCAGGGGGTTACGTGCAGACCACGCTAACCAACCTATCAGCCCACTGTGTCGACCCGAGGCGGAAAACCTCACCCAGCGAAGCAAACTAAGCATCTCACCCTTTGTCAAATGAGACGAGGAAAGGAAAAATTTAAAAAACATGAAAAAGAATAAAATAAAGAAATATGCCCTCCCAAAAAAAGGTGCACACGCATCTGACCCGATCAGTAAATCGGAGCTAAATGTATGAGACTGAAACAACAACAGCCAAAAACTGCTGTGAAAGTGGATGTCTCAAACGGTCTGGCCCGCTGACGAGAGGAGTACCGGCTTTGAAAGCAAAACGTCCTCGAAACACACCTCATTCTTAAACACAAAAAACGACTGACTTCTTGAGAAAAGTGTGTTCGGCCGGCCGAAAAAAACCAGGCCATTTCATCGGATAGTGATACACTTTTTTTACAAATAGACTAGGTAAGATGTCCTCACTATCCAATCTGTTCGACGGGTATTATCGTTCTGCATAGTTTGCACGTTCTTCCACGTCTAGGCGTCACGCGTTCCTGAAGCTGTCCCACGCTCCCCCAGCTGTGTATGTCCTCTCGACACGGTCCTCTAGCGGCAGCCTCTGTTGACTTTGATGGCTCGGCACCAAGTCTCTCGCTCCCCCAGCTGAATGTCCTCTCGACACGTTTATCCAGCGGCAGCCTCTGTTGACTGAAGTCTCGGCACCTAGTCCCTCGCTCCTCACACGAACTCTGAACAATAAAGTTCTAATGTCATAACACTTGCCTCACACAAATTTTGGGTGAAATGAGGTACATAACGTAACCTGGCCGATACAGATAAATCTACACGTTCATTCACACACTCGTGCTTCATAACAGAATAGATTCGCAACACATCATAACTCAGTCACTACACTGAAAAAGGCTATAACATGACGCACGCGCCATACACTGGTTCGTACATAGGAAAAGATTATACTTAACACACCCACGTACTGCCTTTGTAAACAACCTAGTCATACCAAAACACATCACATTCCTTGGTTATCCTCCCCGGGTAAATAACTATATAGAAAAATCCAGTTATCTCAAGTTCTAAACCGACATAACTGAACCAAATCAACGCTACACAACCGAAATAAATCTTACTGACACATACTACATTTGCCTCAATAGCTGTCGATAATACATATAAAACGTGCCTGAAATCTCGGTTTTAGAGTCTTGGAATACGGCTAATGTATCCAAAATACGTCCGTCCTCTACGACAGAATAGTACGTACTATTTATTCTTGACCTCTGTTAGGCTGAGCTCCGCCATTAAAACCCCGTGCGAATCGCTGAACTCGCGAACGCACGGAACTCGTGACTAGACGGAATATTTGACACCAAAAACAACGCTGACTCGACAGCACAGTGCGGTGCAGAATCCCAGTGTGAACTTTATGCGAGGGCATAGAGCTTCATTAGTGTGTGACTACAATGTTGCCCATTTCGCCAACTTGTAGCAAGTTCGACATTGATTAAGCTGGAAGGTTCTGAAAAAGGCGCGATTGTTTTAGTGACCTCAAATATGACTTTAAAGTTTTGTAGTATTGTTACGTAGTAGTCGTAGTATGATAAACACACTAGACGCACGCACGTAAGGTTCTTGTAAAGAAACCCCACCCGGGTCTGCCCTGGGGGACTTGGGTGGGGTTCGGTATTTTTTAGTTCCCAGGGTCACCCTGGTCAGCCCCACAGGGTGGGTTTTTCTCTCTATTCTGGGGCATGTGTTTCTGTCTACCCTTTGTCCATTCACCTGTATTTGCCTTTTTAAAACTCTCCCTACTGTCTGCACTGCCTGTAGCTCTTGATATTGGATGTGTGTTGCTAAATGGTCTTAGCTTTATTTAGGCCCCATGTTGTAGGTTTATTTAACGTATTTGACCGGCTGGCGACATACATTCAATTTTCTGTTTAGTTTTTTTTTTTCACAAGCAGTGCAGGCACGTCCTGAGAAAGCCTTGTTGCTGTCGGGACGTTAAGCAATTTACAATCAATCAATCAATCTTGTAAAGAAACTTCACTCAGCTGCAACCCGTCACACGTGGCTTAAAGCTGAGGTGCAATGAGAAAAAAACGCCCAGCGCGTGTTTTAAAAGACTCTACAGGACCCAGCTTGGGCCCTGCCCCAAAATGGGTCAAATCGGTTCGTAACTCAGTTGACGGAGTTGGTAACTGTGTATCCTGAGCTTGCAAAACTCTCGGGAAACGACAGGCCACTTCATGTTGCACGGAAATCATCGCGATTAGCAGATCAGACAACAGCAGCGATTCTGTGACACTTTGAAACTGACCGGCAGCCACGGATTTTTACGCGCTGGGGATGATGGCAAAATGTACGGCTGTACAAGCTGTAATTATAACTCCTGACACTTTGTAGTTGTGAACGAATTTTTTCAACACGTACATCCAGTCCATGATATTGTATATATAGTGCAGGTGCACAGAATCTTTCAGGATTTATAATCATTATAAGTATAACCTATGTTGATGCCACAACGTCTAATATCGGTAGGCTAATATAAACAAAGAAGCATTGTTATGTACAGCCAACACAGTACATTGGATGAGAGAGAGACAATCGACTGTTTACATAGTTGCCAAATGATACAAGGGAGATAAATCTTAGGTCGTCTTGGGTCAAGCTGATTTATAGTAGCTGCCCTTCGTATGGAAAAATATATTTGCTCTAGGCCACTAGAGATGAAAAGATATAATAACAAACACAAAACGACAAATAACCCCTCCTTCCTGACCCTTCCGATATCAAATAAAGCTTCAGGCTGTACTGTGTAACTTACGGATAGCTCGGCCTGGTCCATATCCAGTTTGCGTCCAGGCAAGACACAAATAGCCTGCTTTGTCCGTCGAGTGGTCGATTCTCGTCTGATACTGTTGCTATCAGTAGAAATATCGCTGATTTACATCAGTGATCGCGGTGCCCACTCGCTGCATACAGGAAGTGGCCTGTCTTTTTCACGGGAGTTTTGCCAGCACGACAAACGCAGTTGAAAACTCAGTCAACTGAGTTGCAAACCTGTTTGCCGACTTAGGGGCAAGTTAGCCGAACGTTCACGACAGGGCCCTCTTTGGATACTGTAAAGTTTTTTTTTTTTAAACACGTGCGGGGCGGAGTTTTTTTTTTAAACTGTTTCTCAGCTTTAAGGATGTAGACCACACTGGAGTAACAGTTCCAACAATATTTTAATGCAGCGATACGATCTCCAGACAATGCATTCAGAAAAGTTCTTACAGTGGTACACTATCTCTTTTCCAATACATTGAACACTTTTGACACACTGCGTCTCTCATACAACGTACACCACCGTTACGCTGCGTCTCTCACAATGTACACCCTATACAGGCCACGTACCTACGATAAACTGTGTTTCCCTACAAATGACAATGTATGACAATGTACAAACGCGCTTCCCAGCACAATCTTTATAGTATAATAGCCTTCCCGAATAATGTAGCAAATTCATACAACACAGCCAATCAGAAAAGAATATGTAATCAAAACTCATAAATATTAATGAAAAAGAATATGCAAGAATGTCTACAAAAATCTGGCTGCTATTTCCAGCCCCTATTTTGGGAAATCCTGGCGCGTTAATACGTCACACAAGAGTACGCTAGACATGTCAAGACCTTGCCCGCTGTCACGAGCCCGCTTCCGGGGCGCGAGCTATGAGTGCTACCACTCGAGATACACCCGACCCACACTAACACAAACACCAGAGGAACAATGACGACGACATTTATTACAAATAACCCATAACAATAAACAACTATTCTCACTCAATCCTAACCACGCACTCACGTCACATTCACACACACATACCTCCTAACTCCCTACCCCGAATATCCGTTATATACAACCAAATACACAACTATATAATAAAACAAATATCCTAAATAAAATTCAAAATAATATGTAATAAAACTACTGTCCTTAATACAAACGAAAACTAAAACTGATAAACTTATATCATAAGCCACTGGACCCCGACGCAAGCACAAGCGTCAAGCGCTAACGCCAGTTAGACCAACGCCTTTGCTTCCGCGAAGAGTCCCTCACAACACGTGGCTCTTTAAATAACACAGTATTTCAAATAGCACAATATCAAATACAAGATGGACCAAATATGCTTACTAAAACACAAATGAAGATCGAGAAAAATTAATATAGTTCGTAAGCTACTGAATCTCCCCAGCGGGAGCACGAACGACAAGTTCGAATTAAACTAATGCTTTCGCAAACTAGACATTCACAGCACAAGGCTCCTTTAACTAACACGTTGCAGAATAAACAATATCACGTATACAAATGGAGCAAATATCCTTGATACAACCCGACTGAAAGTAGAACTCAATATATTTTACGTCACTGGACCTTCTCGCCAGAAGCACAACCGTTAAGCTCAGCTCAGCTCGACGCTCTTGCTTCTGCGATAAGGCTCTCCGTAACACATGCTGCTTTTAAATAATACAATATCTCAAAACCTTTCCGTCACTGTGACAAAGCTCCTCTCACAACATAGTCGCTACGAGGAGATGAAATAAATCTCACAACGTTTTTTTACGAGATAATAAACAAGCAAAACTTCACTTAAATAGCTTAGAAATAATTAGATGGGACGACCCGACCTGACTAAACACGGGCGTGCCGCGACACTCGCAACAGCACCCAGGTCCGGCGTCGTAGTCCCACAAGGTGGAGTGACAGTCAGCCTCCACTCTCAGTACCACAGCACGGTGGCAGACTTAGCCGGTTTGTTCTTTACGCTTTAGGCCGTTGGATTTGGACTATTCGATTAGGATGCACTAAAACACAGGTGCAAAAATACACATTATAAATAACTAACAAAAGAAACAAAATAATCACATCACCCTTCCCGCAACTTTAATTGCCGTCTTTTATATCCCCTTCACCTCTCTCCCGCAATAATAAATTCAACCTCAACAGAACACATATTTACACGTCACCACATAACTCACTTCCGAATTCACCTTCCGACGCTAAATAGTGAAATGGCATTAGTCGCCTGCTCAGCGTTAAAGCCCAATAGCTAATCCGACGCTGGATACTACAAAATACAGATGACATTCGCTTTTACATTCTATACTTACACTCCCCCCCCCCCCATACACACTAACCAAAATAATAATAACAGAACAAGCAAACACACACAAAAAAAAACCCGAGCAAATGGCCACTCAAAAATTGTTGCGTGTACTTACTGCCATCCGTGAAGACGCCCCGCTAGGACGAAGAAAACAAGGACAAGACAAGCCAGGAGTAAAGTCGTCGCAGCTCTTTTTTCTTTCTCCTTCTTCGGACACCGACTCCGGGACGACCGAAAACCGCATCGCAGGGCCGATACAACAGAACGACACAGCTGCTTGTGGCCTTTGGCAAATGGCAAACCACGCCTGAAAGACCACCCTAGGAGACTGCTGGAAAAACGACTGACTCATTCGCAGTTGGAAAAGTGACTGTCTAACAATTCTGCTATCGTACGTATTGCAAAAAAAAAGCGCTCAGTAAATCGAGCGGTAATAATTCACGTGAAACACGTACCACCCGACAGCGTCAGACTGAGCGATCACGTGTGTGACGCCGACCTGCAAACTCCCGCACGGCAGCAAATACTCGTGTACAGGTCAAATACTAGACACATAATTATGCTAACGCTACCCGGTGACTAACTAAACCCTGCTACCCCTCTAAACTTACTCCCCTACACAATTAGACGGGAAAAACCCCGTGTCGTGACACCCGCATTCTCTGGAAATTACACGACTTTTCTTAACACATACTGACTGCTAACTTCACTCGCACAGAAAACAACGCTACTACTCGGACGGCTTCTAGAATCTTCGGGATTCAACTCTGTGTATCATAACATAGTTAATTCTGCTCTCCATGCAAACGATAGCGAATCTTACCAAAAAGGTACGTGATTAGTATTCATGATAGCTCGAATAAAAATCGGATCGTTTCCTATGATCAGTGCATGCATGCTTTCACAGAGCAACACAACCACAAACGTAACGAGGATACATGTTGGCTACATTTCATAACATTTACGTAATGCACCTAGCTTTTAGTAGAATATTGTAGAAAAATCTTGAGTGTTCATTTTAATGAATATTAATTATTTTTGTTACGTTTTCTTTTCTGATTGGTTGAGTTGTGTAATTATCGGGATTATTCTGGAAATTTATGATAGTATAAAAGAGACATTCCTGAAACTTGGGAAGGAATGCGGACTGGAGGGAGCTCAACTCCTGGAGCTGAGAGAAGGAGAGACTGGAGAAAGAAGAAAGGAGACTGGAGAGAGAATAAAAGAGATTGGAGAGAGAAGAAGGAGCCAAAGAGCGTGAGATCAAGAAACTCGAAATTCAAGCAGTAGAGGCAAGGAAACAGCGAAAAGAGGCAGAGAAACAGCGAGAAGAGGCAGCAAAAGAGTGAGAAGAGGCAGAGAGGCAGCAACAACACGAGTTTCAGCTAAAGAGGATGGAGTTAGAGGCACAGGGCCAGAGGATAGCTGAAGCATCAGCCTTAGCCAGCAGAGACCAAACAGCCGTTGCGCCAAAACTACCTCCTTGTGCAGAAAGTGCAGACAAGATAGACGCATACCTGGAGCGATTCGAGCGCTTAGCAAAGCAGCAGCAACTAGAATCCAGATACTTGGGTCACCAAACTCAACGCACTTTTGACCGGCAAAGCGCTTGAGTTCTACACCCGCCTGCCAAGAAAAATAGCCGAGGATTATACCAAGTTGACAGTCGCCCTGATGAGACAGTACGACTACACTGAAGAGGCTACAGACGTCAATTCCGGAACTGCAAGCCTGAGGAAGGAGAAACACCCGGTCTATTCATTGAGAGAATCAGGACCTACCTGGAGAAATGGATAGAGCTGGCTGGCTTGAAGGAGTTTAAGGAACTGGGCGACCTCATCATCAAAGAACAAGTCCTCGGCGAATGTTATAAGGATATGGCTGCCCACCTCAGAGAGCGAGAAGAACCTTGTAGACTTAGCTCAAAGATACCTGGACGCACACAACATAAAGTTCGGGCCCGGCAAGCCGCAGCAGGTGTCTACACCAACTGAATATAGACGAGACGTCAGAGATACTCCAAAACAGATGCTGGTCGAGAGCCTGGCGTGTTTCTTCTGTGGAATGAAGAGAAGCAAAGGCAATACAATGTCCTTCTAAGGGTGTTCCCCGGGCGACAACAACAAAAGGCCCAACCAAGACCGCGGGACAGCAGGCAGAAATGATCTTGGAAAGGCAGGAGACCTGCTTTTGTGAGCTTTTCTTTTGTGGTTAGGTGTGGATCAGGGCAGATTATTTTGGCCGCCCGTCTGTGTAGGGAAATGAGTCTCTTTAAATGGTCATCACTACATCCATCCCATACCGTTGAGCGTAATCGACGGGAGAACGTATGCTAGCATTATAAAATAGTTTACGAGTATCTGAATCAGTATAATATTTCAGTTTTGATAACATAAAGAGATTCTTTGCTACTATTTTGCATAAGGTCTCTGTATGAGCTTGCCATTTTAGCTGACTGTCGATTGTAATCCCTAGTAAGCGATGTTCGTTTACCTGTTCTACCTGACTACCTTTAAGTGAAAGCTTAAGTAATAGAGGCATTATCTGCTGTTTTCGGCGCGTGGCGACCCCCATCGATTTCGCTTTGGCTGGATGAACAACCATAGAATTGTTTATACACCAAGCTGATACGCCATGAAGACTGTGTTGTAAGTTGTCGGAAATTACCTGTATATCTTTACTAGTAGTATGAACTGAGGGGAAGAGGGACACGCTGGTGGAATTACAGAGAGCCGACCCCCCACGCTTGACAAAGGCCGAGGTCAGACGAAGCCCGTGACACGAAGAGGGAAGGAGGTAATCTTCGAGACTAGAAAGGACATCCTGTGCCGGGTATACACCAGCCATGGAGACAAGCCTGTCCGTCAAGTGGTGGTTCCTGAACCCCTGAGGATGCAGGTGATGGCCCATGCTTTTATCTTAGGAGGATACCTGGGAACCAGTGAGACCAGTATCAGGATCCGAGCAGTTTTGTACTGGCCTGATATGGAGGGCGACGTCACCCGATTCTGCAGGTCGTGCGACATATGCCAAAAGACAATCTCCAAGGGAAAGGTGCCCAAGGTGACGAGTTGCAGCTGAGTGAGGTTTCTGTACAAGAACCCTAAGTGCGTGTGTCTGGTGTGATTGCATCATACTACGACTACGACTACCAAGTAAACAATGCAGTACAGTCGGTGTCTCTGAAAAAGTGTTGTTATATCCGAATTGTGATTTATCCGACCTTGTTATGATCACTTTCGGATACACTCATAGCAATGACGTCATCAAAATCAATTATTGTAAACTTCTATCTCTGCAATCATTTCTAAGAAAATATCGAAAATGACAAGACATTGACTTCCGTTAATTAACCCTGTTACTGCCAGTGGACACAGGCTATTATGAAATGACTGTAAGTTACAGAAGGTGCTTTTGAAATCATTTAAATTCAGCCTCTCAGAGTCCCAGTGTCAAAAAAGCAACAGGGGTATGCAGTGGTTTCAACAAAAGGCAGAGATCATCAGGAGCTCCCGTACCTGACTTGGATCTATACCTTCTTGCTGTTGCCGGGCGGTGTTCCATTTTCTTCGGCAGTGAAGGCGTTCAGGACAACAGTGTATTGAGGTTTCATTTGCGACGAATGACTTCCATAAACGAACCATGGGCCAGTTCCATGAGCGAGCTTAGTCCTGCACCAGCCACTAAGTGGCTGGTGCAGGACTAAGCTCGCTCATGCAACTGGCCCCATACGCACAGTGGACCATAAGCACAGGCAACACTCCAACCATCTCCAGGAGACATAGGTCCTACTGCGCCCGGCGTCTTGTCTGTGCTTATGGTCTACTGCTGACTATCTGCCATGACTTCGCTGTCGTTCGTTGTCAGGAGTCGTTCGTTGCCAGCTACATGTCATTATTATCCATAGGAACTGTCACTGTAGCCTACAAGGACTATCATGTGTCCTGACAGCTGTGGCTCTCCGGGCTCCCGTCCACAGGATCTCTGCCGCAGGAAGGCAAAAGACGGCAAGTCCATTGTTGTGTCACAATGATAATCACGCTGGGCGCAAAAAAATGTACAAGCTGTCTTTTTTTCTTTTTCGGAAGACTTGTCGATCTGTTGCTGTAAACTCCTTTTCCTTGTATCCTGGCTAGCGAAAGAAATACATTTTTTAAAAATATCATCGGAAACACTGATGATTCCAAAAATCTCGCATTTCTTTTCCTCTTCAGTATACAGCGGATGACGACGAGTAAAGCCGGAAGACATTAAATTCCAGAAATCATACAAAAAGAAGGTACGTGACAACAACCACGTAACCCACATTTTGCGAGACACCAGGAATTAGGCTTGCAGCGTCTGTCACCACTATCGACACCACCGCTAACATCAACGACAACTAATAAATACCACCGCCAACATCTCCATCTATGAAATTACCACACCACAAAGACTCGGATCGATGTCGTGTGGTGGATTTTTCAAGCTTGTTACACCGGTTTCATGAGAACGATGCCAATTGACCCCCATAGCCTGGAACTTTCTCTTTAAAGCAAAAGTAGTTTTTAATTCTCCTCTATATATAGAAGCGACATTTTAGGATGGATCGTGGTGGAGGGAATTCAAAAGCATGCCAATGACGACAAAGGCGGGCAGATCTATAAATCTGTCAACTAAAGTAAACAGATAAAAATGCGCCATGTCTAGTTACGCTAACCGCGCTGCTGAACGTACTTTTGGCGGGAAGCGCCGTGCGTGTATGTGTGTGTGTGTGTGTAATGTGTGTGTATTATGTGTGTGTGTGTGTGCGCGCGCGCGCGCGCGCGTGTGTGTGTGTGTGTGTGTGTGTGTGTGTGTGTGTGTGTGTGTGTGTGTAGGCACGAGTATCTCCTCTGTGTGTGTGTGTGTGTGTGTGTGTGTGTGTGTGTGTGTGTGTGTGTGTGTGTGTGTGTGTTTGTTTGTACGTACAGGTCTGAAACTTTAGGATGCGCTTCCTTCAAGATGGAGTGCTTTTCAGAATATTTATATTGGATTACTCATTAAAGAGACAAAATCCCATTTATTGAACGATGGTTGACCCGCATTTGAGTCCGTAATTTGCGTTATAATCATTTGAAATTTTGAACATAGCTAGCTTGGAGAAAAAACATTGGATTAGTTCGTTAATCAGTTTTGTACCTATTCACCGGTTTTTAAAATAAAAATAAAAAAAATAATGCCTAAGAAAATGTCGAAACAAAGAATTGTCGACTTCAGACAGTGACGGTGACGTAAAAGCACTCTAGACACGTCAGTGTTATACAATGTTGCTGAACTGACGCAAAGCACCAGACTCTCTCACTCACCGCCAAGTTCGCTGTGGCCTATTTTGTTCGCTTAAGCGGAGAAATGGCACTGTTATTTCGAAGAGAACAAAATAGGTTAGAAACCCTCTAGCATGCTGGCCGATCATTGGAGTTGCGTGTTTCAAATTTGTACAGACCTAGTCCAGGTCTGCATGAGTACTAGGCTAATTGATTGGTGAAGTTTGGCGACTTACTCACGCTGACGCTTAGTCACGCTTTATAGTCGCTTTGAAAGCAACATACGCACATAGGGTTAGGAGTCAGATATCACGATTTATAAAATGTCGAGACTCGGCTTTTTATCAGGCCATCACGACATTTTTAATAAATCGTGATGTATCGTGATGTATCACGATTTATAACAAGATGGAATGAACCATAACCCACATAATCCCTTCTACATGAGAGCCATAACCCACAAATCCACTGGATAACCAACCCCTTGGTGCATGGAAATTTAGATCTAAGCCCCCCTAAAGCGGGGTCCAGGGGCCGGATGCTTGACAGCCTTCTAAATTAAAAGCATTTTAAAGTTTATTTAAAATCGTTTTAGTTAAAAGAGGTTTTAAAACACTTGTAAGCCTGTTGCACGACACGTTTCTATAAAAGGTTAACAGCGTTTTAGCTATAAAAAAGGTGTATCGCACTACGTCACCAATATATAAATAGACTAAGAGGGAGTTCCTTGAATAGTTTATTTGCAGTAAAGCTTTACAATGACTAGTATGGAGAGAAAATCCCAATCAAAAATGAAAAACGATTAGCAGAGATGGTTGCACCACAATGTATTAATATTTAGGCCTGTTCAGATTATGTATACAAACAATTACACAATTTGAAACGTATTTCCGCTGATAATGAGGATGCAACTGAAGGTATGAAGTGAAACAATAGCCGACGAACTGAAAGTGCGGAAAAATAAAGAATAACACCTACAAGATTGACGTCAGTTCCAGGGCCGGACCCAGGGGGGGGGGGGGGTTACCTGGGTTCCGGAACCCCCCCTCCCAACTAAAAAAAAAAAAAAAAAAAAAAAAAAAAAACCAGTGAATTTTTTTTTATGCAAAGGGAGTTCCAAAGTTTTTTTTTTTTTTTTTTTTTAATTGTTTTTAAAACATTGCAGTTTTTAGTCACTTTTGATCCAAGGCACAAAGAGTTATTTATAGACAATTCAACGGAAATCCATTTCAAGGGATCCGTTTAAACGTCCAAAACGTTTTCCCGTTGAAACGACCAAGTAACCTAACCCCTAACCCTATTATTAGTAAATGCAGCCATATTTTCTTGTTCTGGCCGCAAGCCTCTTCCAGCGCCTTCACCTTGATATAGCCCTAATCCCCCAAAAACGACTTTTTAGAAAGATTAATTAAGACGCTAAGTTGATAATTATGATAATTCGTTGTAACGAACATCCGTTAAAACGACCATCATTGAATCGTCCAAAAACATCGTTGAAATGGATTTCCGTTGAATCAACCAGGTACCCAAAAGAGTTGCTCTCCTTCAGTGCACGTCTTTCCGAGAAAGATCAGTGAAAAGACGTCTGACGTCATTAAGGTTTGTGGGGGGAAGTTTAAATCTAGATCTATTTTCTTTGGTAACACTTCACTTTTGCTGTCTCCTCGAAAATGCCGAAACTGAAAAAAACAGATGCTGATGGCAGTAGGCGACTGTCATGCTGGTTTTCATCAAGCTCCATTTCAGAAGGTGGGTACATTTTTAAATCCAATTTTGTCTCATAAAAGAAATGTAGTCAGTAGAACTAGGTAAAATTCACCCATTCCGAATTTGATTCAAATGAGCACGTGGCGATGGCGCCGGTACTTCCTTCCTGTGAGTGTAGCCTACGCTGTAGGAGCTGATACTAGCTGCATATAATGAATATCATAGATATAAAACAGCCCCACTTATTAAAATACCAAAACAGGTAACAATTAAAGTAATGCATAGCCTAAAATTTATTTCACAAAGTATTATGATATATAACTTTAAAAATGTCAATTTAAAAAATAAAGATATCGGCATCAATGATCAATATTGCTTTTATATTTATAAAAAAAATCTTTGGACGGCAAAATATCGTTTTCAATAACAAAACCAAGGGCTAAGTTATAAGGTATCGTTATCACTAGTGCAGCTTACTAGCTATGTATTGTGACGTAAATCTCTTCGGAGAGCAAAACAGAACCGTCTTGATGGCTGACTATGGAAACCATAGCCTATCTGACGCCACTTGTTGACAGCGTCGCCATCAATTGTGACGGCAACATAGCCTTTCCGGGTGCGAAACCGTCATGACGACTTCGGTTTCTGGAACGACAAGAAGCCATCATGACGGCATCCCAACCACTGCCTTTTTTACATAATAAAATGGAAAATAAAAATGTGCTGAAATTTTGCCAACTGCTGAAAATCAGCAAATTTGTTAACAGTTCCTATGCCTGTGAACAACGTGCTACAAAATAAGATTATTCACCCTTAGGCCTTTTGTTGATGAAATTTAAAATAAGCTAAGAACTAGTCAGAAAACCACTGTTTTTCTTTTTTTTATATTAAATTATTATTATAAAATTGTAGTAGACGTGTTAACACCTGCAATGCATAATCATATATAAGATGTTGAAAAGACGGTTCTATTTTATTTTACATTTTTGTTGTTGCTTTTAGGATAAAATTTCATGTTTTAATTTTTATGTTATGTCTTTGTTTTTTCTTTTTTTTTTTCTTTTTGTTTGTTGTTGTTGAGTAAATTGTAAAGCGCTTAGAGCTGTTTACAGGTAAGCGCTATATAAGAAAACTTTTAATAATAATAATAATAATAATAATAATAATAATAATAATAATAATAATAAAAGTTGTTTTTCTAAACAGCAGATGATGCAGTTCCTCGAAAGAGACAAAAATCAACCCAAAGTGAGACCACTGGCAGTGGAGTTCGAAACAGTGACATGGGAACAAGTAAAAGCAGTGTTGGTGAGTAATTTACTGCCCCCCCCCCCCCCCCCGCCCCTCTCCAAAAAAAAAAAATTAAATTAAATACAACCTGAAATTGATACGTGATTGAGTGTTTCAACTTAATAATTAATATTAAACAAAATGACTGGTGGGTTCCATTGGCTATCATTAGCCTGAAGAAGACTCTACGAGTCATAAGGTAGCAAAGATTTTGTCCATCATTTGGGGGGAGGGGTCTAAAAAGAAAAGCTGTTATTTCAGATCATAAATATATATCTAAGCTTGACTGAAGTGTGTAAACGAAGACATATATATGCTTTAAATGTAATTATCTTGTTGCAGGTCTCTCTCTCTCTCTCTCTCTCTCTCTCTCTCTCTCTCTCTCTCTCTCTATGATCTCTCTCTCTCTCTCTCTCTCTCTCTCTCTCTCTATGATCTCTCTCTCTCTCTCTCTCTATGATCTCTCTCTCTCTCTATGATCTCTCTCTCTCTCTCTCTCTCTCTCTCTCTCTCTCTCTCTCTCTCTCTCTCTCTCTCTCTCTCTCTCTCTCTCACAGTTACACACACAATCGTTTTAGTATTTCAGACTTCTCATAGACCCAACTTTTATTTGTATTTCAGACTCCTCCTCAAGCATTGATCAGCCTGCCGGGGGCCTGCTTTCTGAATCCTCTGCCATGCCAATGACCAACCAGCCTGATGTGAGCCTGCTTTCTGACTCCTCTTCAGATTTCTCCTCTCAGATCACCAGCAACAAAAATATCGATTTTGGTGAAGTCAATTTCATGAAACACACGCGAGTCGTTTCACTGTCAAACAGTGACAAGGAGCATCTTCTAAGGCAACACTGGAGACCATCACCTGGTTTTCAGTTTCCAACAACAGTGATAAACAACAAGAACCGAAAATTTCAGCATGAGTGGTTGCAAAAGTACTCCTGGCTTGTGTATTCTCCTTTCGAGGATGGGGCTTACTGCAAGTATTGCCTATTATTTGCAAAGTCTACTGAAAACCTGGGCAAGTTTGTGAAGACGCCATGCAAGAACTGGAATAAAGCCTGTGGTCAGATCAAAAAGCACTCGTTATCACAACACCACAAAGATGCAATGGCAAATGGAGAGCAGTTTTTGACAATCATGGATAAACCAGAGCAGAGCATCGCCAGTGAAATCAATCAGAAAAATGCAGAAAACATCGCTGCAAATCGACAAGTTCTGACAAGCCTCTTCAGGATTGTTGAAGTGTATGGAAGACAGGAGTTAGCTCTGAGGGGCAACTGTGATGATGGCATTCTTCAGAGTGAGAACAGAAGCAATTTCAATGCCCTTTTGAATCTGTGCATCAATGCAGGAGATGAAACTCTCCGGAAACTTCTAGATACATGCGATAAGAAGGCCATATACATTTCAAAAAGTACACAAAACAGACTGATAGAGGTTCTTGGTGATCAGATCCGCAACAAGATTCTTGCAGAAATTATTGCAGCAAAACAGTTTACCGTGCTTGCTGACGAAGTCACAGACAGCTCAAATTGGGAACAACTTTCAATTATATTGAGATTCGTCGATGGAAGTCTGAAAGTTCGTGAAGAGTTCCTGGCCTTTGTCCAGTGCAGAGATACCACAGATGAAACACTTTACAACAAGATTGTTGAGTGTCTGGCCTTGTGGGGGCTTGATTTCAACAATGTTAGAGGACAAGGTTATGACGGGGCCGCAAACATGGCAGGAAAGTTTAAAGGAGTGCAGGCACGTTTTCAAGCAAGGAACAACAAAGCACTGTACTTTCACTGTGCTTCCCATAGCTTGAGTCTGCATTGTAAAAGCATGCGGCTTGCCTGCAGTGAAAAACATGATGGGAGCACTGAGGGAACTGTCACTGTTTTTCTCAAACTCTCCAAAGAGACAAAGAAAACTTGAAGATACCATCGAAGCATCTCAGCCTGACACGACAAAGACAAAGCTTGTTGATCTGTGCAGAACAAGATGGGTAGAAAAACATGAAGCACTGGAGGTTTACACATCTCTCTTCCTGGTTGTTCACGACTGTTTGGGACAAATGTGTGAAGACAGTGACATTTGGGACAGTGAGACATTGACCAAGGCAACTGGCTTTCTCCACACCTTGAGCAGCAGTGTTTTCCTCGTTGCATTCGTTGTCGTCCGCAATTGTTTGCGTTACTTAAAACCCTTGACAGTGAAGCTCCAGAAAAGAACAAAAGATGTTGTCGATGCCTACAGGGAAATCAAAGAGGTCAGTAACTGCATGTCTTCTATTAGAAGAGATGTCGACACAGCGTTCGTTGCCTGGTTTGGTGAAGTCAGCAAAATGGCAAATGCTTTGACAACTGATGTTGTTGTTCCTTGTCAAGCATCCCGCCAGACACTCCGTGACAACCAACCTGCGGCCACTCCAGAAGAATATTTCAAGATTAGCATTGACATTCCTTTCTTGGAACACCTGTCAACCGAATTGAACTCAAGGTTAAAAAATGCTGACCTAGCAGTTGATGGTCTCTGTCTGGTGCCAAGCACTTTAATAGACAACCAGGATGGTTTCATGCAGGTTCCAGAAGGGATGAAGACACTGGCAATGTTGTGGGAGTCTGACCTACCAGACAACGCTACCCTTGATGCAGAATACCAACGGTGGGTTTGCAAATGGCGAAGTGCTGCTGAGAATGCGACAGCTATCATCCCATCCACGGCATCAGAAGCACTGAAACACTGTGACAGGGATTTTTATCCCAACCTGTTCATCATGCTAAAGAACCTTTGCATCCTGCCTGTCACTACTGCCGAGTGTGAGCGTTCAAACAGTCAGTTACGCAACCTGAAAAACTACCTGCGCTCTACAATGGGGCAACAGAGACTCAATGCACTTGCTTTACTGAAAGTGCACAGGGATGTTGATATTGACTTCAAAGAGGCAGTCAACTGTTTTGCCAGAAGATACAATTCACAAATGGTACTAATGCCGAGGAACCTAGTGCAGCAAGACTGAAAGTGAAAGCAGGGCCCTGATGTTCATAAACTACAAGGTAAAGCTTTATACCGTTAACGATCAACGAAAAGTAGTGAATAATAATAGTATACAAAACATCTCTGTTGATAAATAAATGTGTGTGTGTGTGTGTGTGTGTGTGTGTGTGTGTGTGTGTGTGTGTGTGTGTGTGTGTGTGTGTGTGTATGTGTGTGTGTGTGTGTGTGGGTGGGTGTTTTTTTAAGGGAGGGGCAGGTGATAATTTTTGTACCCCAGAGTTTGTCAGTTCGATTGTTCAAAAAGCTCAAAGTCCCCAGACCATCACAAATGGCTTTTTCAAGGCTCAGATTGCACCAGATTGCACCATTTTGCATCCTTGAAAAAAAAAAAAATTCCGGGGGGGCATGCCCCCGGACCCCCCTAGAAGGCTCGGCGCTTCGCTTTATACTGAATCTGTAACCCCCCCATCGACTTTTCCCAGGTCCGGCCCTGAGTTCCATGCCAAGATGGCCGCTGCAAGTCCGGCTGCGACTACTTCCACAAAGAAAAATAGAGAACAACAATGTTCATCAGCAGAGGACGCAGTCCTGCTGGAGGAATATGGAAGAAAAAAACACAAACATTTTACAGTCAAAATTTAAAGTATCTATAACAAATCGCAACAAACAGGATGCCTGGGCAGAGATAGCCAATGCTGTGAACGCCTGCAGCTTCGCCGGAAGATCAATGGCAGACTGCAAAGGAAAGGCGAGTCCACAGCTATGTACAATACTTTTCCCCATGAAATCCTACGCCTCTGCTATTGCTGTTTACATCTACAGGTCGGACTCCATAAATCGCGTTGATCTGAGCGAGCGACCGCGTTTGCCACGCGCTATATCTGCGAAAATTACGACACATGATCGCACCTCGCTTTACAGTGAACACCAAAAGGCTTCCCCCACGTCAGGAGGGCCCATGTAAATCATGAGGGCAGTAGACACAGTAATAAACGTCTGTTACTACACTCAGCTGACATGTTCAGCTGACTGGACGAGTGAAAGTTATTGACACTGTGTCCGCTACATGCCGGAAAAAAAACGCAGGAAGGGCACTGGGAGACAGACACGCAGAACACTGAAAGCCGAGGCTTCACAATGCGTTACTTTACAGCTGGACGTTTTTCACTGTTGAGACGGTGAGATTCACTGTCATCGGCTGCCAGTCTAGTGGTTGGATCTACTCGCTGCGGCGCCGACGTGAAATGCCGCGTCGCACTGTGACGTTTCTCGATAACCGACAATGGCACAGTACTGTGTGCTGTGATCAGCAACCTGCGCATAGATTAATCGGTGTTCCACATCACATATTTATCTCACAAATCAGTCACAGAAAATACATGAAAGGGTATGATAAGGCTGTGACAGTACACCTAATACTAACACGAGCGGGAACGTTTCCTTGCATGGTCATTACATGAACAAGTGATATTTTTTATTAATAATACTGTTACAGTGGCAGCGTATGGCATGAGATGCCAAGAAGTCCTGTTCAAAAAGGAAAATCCCCAAAACCGGCGGAGGGCCTCCAGAACCCAAACCGTGGTTCACTGATATTGTCGTTGACATCATGCCTCATTGACGGGATTTTTCCCGGATTCGATTCTGGGGATGGTAAGTATTACAACAAAAGTGTAACTGAGCTTGTAGATATAGTATGTGACGGATGTGTGGAGAAAGTTTGGACATTTTTCAATGGCCCATCACATGCAATCATATACATTACTACTCTTTACCGCATCAGTGGCTGCATAATATGATGGTAGGTAACCATAATGTTTACAATACCAGTGGCTGCATACTGTGCTGATACCTCCTTGTACTGTTTTCAGTACCAGTGGCGGAATACTGTGCTTCTAGCTCGATGTACTGTGTTCAATACAGGTGACTGCATACCTGTGCTGATAGCTCCTTGGTCTTTGTCATTACAGGTGGCGGACTACTGTGCTGATAGCTTTAGTCTGGTACTGTTTACAGTACCAGTGGATGCATATTGTGCTGGTAGCTGCCAGTGCTGATTACAGTACCCGTGGCTGCATACATTGCTGGATAGCTTCTGGTACTGATTACTGACAGCACCTGTAGCTGCATGCTGTGCTGCTATCTTTCAGTACTGTTGTAGAGTAGGGATGGATCAGGATCAGGAATTTATTTAACGTCTTTTCACACATTGGTGATATTAGATAAAGAGTAGGGATGGCTGCATACCATGCTGCTATATTCCACTACTGTTGTACAGTACCGAGGGCTGCAATGATACTGTGCTGCTATCTTCATGCACTGTTGTACAGTACCGATGGCTGCATACTGTGCTGCTATCTCCCTGTACTGTTGTACAGTACCGATGGCAGTATACTGTGCTGCTATCTCCCTGTACTGTTGTACAGTACCGATGGCTGCATACTGTGCTGCTATCTTCCTGTACTGTTGTACAGTACCGATGGCTGCATACTGTGCTATCTCCCTGTACTGTTGTACAGTACCAATGGCTGCATACCGTGCTGCTATCTTCCTGTACTGTTGTACAGTACCAATGGCTGCATACTGTGCTGCTATCTCCCTGTACTGTTGTACAGTACCAATGGCTGCCTACTGTGCTGCTATCTTCCTGTACTGTTGTACAGTACCGATGGCTGCATACTGTGCTGCCATCTTCCAGTATTGTTGTACAGTACTGATGGCTGCATACTGTGCCTTTAGCCTCTTGTACTATCTACAGTACTGGTGACTGCATACTGTGCTGGTAGTCTCTGACACAGTACCAGTGTCTGTATAATATGCTGGTAGCCAGCCGCACGTTCACCAGGGTTCTTACTGTACTGTCGACAATAAAAGTTGGCTGCTATGATACATACTGTGCTGGCAGCCGTCGGTACTGTCTACAATATTGATGACTGCATACTGCCTTGAATTGAAGGTGCTCATGGCAGTAATGTTGTGCACAATGTTGTGCACAATAATTCTTTCCGTTCTGCTAATGTCTTGGAATTGGGCGCATATTACTGCTGTGAGCACCGGCATCCGACAGTTTAAAACACATGGTTCGTTTGCGGCTATTCTACACAACGGTCAAGCCCTGTTCATGCAAATTCTTTCCATAACTTCTGCCGTATGTAGTTACGTCATCAGCTGATGGTGGCAACATGCGACCGACTCCCAGTCTGTATGTGTTAGGGTTATGACAATAACAAACACAGTGTGAGATTCTAATTGTTTCTGTTCAAATTTAATTTTTTTTAAAAATCATATTTGAATAACTGAAACATTATTAAACAGTTACTGAAAAATATATATTTGTCAACAGTTATTGTTTCCTATTGAAGATACTAAGTATTTACAGTGTATGTTCTAGGGTGTACTATCAGCATTAGCAGTGAACCCACACCCTTGACCACCTTCACTACCAGTGACCAGCCCACACTATCCACCCCCACCTCCTCCGGCGATTTGCTGCATCTGGACATACACGGGTGCTACAGATGCTAATGGGATCCTTAAACAGTTGTGTACTCCTGCTAGTGTGCCGTCTGAGGGGTCCACCAACAAGGGCAAGAAAGTGACCAAGAATGCTGCCAAGAAACCTGCTTCCACTTATCAACTTTATGCCGAATACCTGCAACATTGCATCGAAACAAAAAATCTTGAGCAAGATTAGCTAAAGCTTCACATTCGCTGTTGAAGCGAGAGGTTAGCACCAACTTGGAGTTAGATTGATCCCGTTCCTGTATAAGGGAAATATTCTTTTACACGTTGATGCAGTAGCTGACTTCAGCCGGTTTGTCCTTATTACCACATGAATGTCTGTGTTTATGTACAGTGTGTTAGTGAATGCACCTGATTCATGTAAGCCGGCTTGCTAGTTCAGTTTACGGCGGCACGTTGTGCCTAATGTCAATACGGCGCTGACATACTGGGCTGATTTCTGTACTTATTTATTTGTGTTAGGGTCCGTGTTGTGGTCAGTACCGGTGGCTGGATGCCCACTGGGGTTCAACATATCCTATTCGACTGCATTCCCGTCCAAATCATACTGTACACTTTGCATTTTGCTGTGTTGATGTTTCGCCAAATTTGTTTGACAAGAGCCTATACAAGTTGGGCTGGTGTATCTGCTTCTGCTCATGTGCGCTGCATGTATTAAACGAATGTGTGGATTAAATCTTTATATGTTCCATACTGTATTCCATTACTGTGTGCAATGTAATGTGATGTGCCTGATGTCTGCAAAAAACAAACTTCATACACGCAAGCAGTAATTATGCTCAAAATGGATTAGCAATTAAGAGTATGCAGTCCAAACAACTCATTTCAGCGCCCCCTAAACACAGTCTGGATGATGTGCTGCCTCACAGCCCTGCCTGTCAGGGTTGCAGGAATGTGACACTGGTTGCAGCCTGCATCATTATCGTCATCATTGTCATCATCATCAATATCAGGCGTTCCAAAGCTGATGGCCATGTTGTGTAGGACAAGGCAGGCCATGGTGAGTTTGCAAGTACGCTGTGGACTGTACTGCAGTTCAGTTCGCAGACAGTGAAATCACCGTTTGATGACACTGATGCATCGCTCAATGGTCACCCTTGTTTTCACACCGGCTCTCTGGAGTCTGAAATACAACAAATACAATATGATAATTACATAATGTACAAGAAATAAACAATGAACAGTGCAAATAAATCGTTGTGAAACATCCAATGATGTGATATCATGTATGGAGACAACATGTGAGCAAATTCAATACAACACATACTACACAATACGCACTTTGAACAGTCACAGTTGTATGTTGTGTATTGCGTGTGTCTGTACGCTAGCATGCAAATCCGATGAATAACTGCTCTGACCCATCCCTCCAACCCCACCCTGTGCTGGTAGCCACATGTCCTGTCAACAGCACCGGTGGTTGCGTGTGCAGTTCCCCAAGTCACAGCAGTATAACCTTATAGTGCATGTGTTTCCAAATCTCATAAACAACCCTACACCCCCCCCCCCCACACACACACACACACACACCCCTGTCGTGCATGCAAATCTGCCACCCTCTCCCCTTGTGTTGGTAGCCACTTGGCAACAGTATCGGTTGCTGCATGTGCAGCTGACTACAGTTGCAGTGCTATGTTGCCTTGTGTAACCGGCTGATGCGGTCCCTCCAGCTGAGACGCTATGATGTGTTTTTTTTTATACCTTTACCCTCTGGCCACCAAAGTCTCTAAGCCTTTGTGCTACACACGCTTAGCCAGGGGCCGCAACCCAGCAACGAAGTCAGTCAGCTAGTCATTTTGTAGTACTCTAAAAGTTGTGTTAGTGAGTCCGTGTTCTAGCCTCTATAACTTTTTAACGGCTTTACCAATCGAGAATCCGTAACTCACATCAGTTTCCTCATGCAACTCCCCTTCTACTCATATGCTCGGTGTTTAGTGATTTTAGGATCACCATAGTTCAATTAGCGATTTACTTACTTTTACAAATTTCAATGAGCCCTCTTAGCCCACCTTAAAATTTAATAATAAATTCCTAGGACTTCCCTCTAAAATATAGTTTATGGTAGTTTGTAGCTATTTACCTTTCCTGTCTTTTGCTTCAAACCCGAAGCCTTTGTGATAAGTAATTATTGAGTTATGGCTCTTTTTGTAGTACCTCGGAAGCACAGATTCACCCATTTTCCGGTCTGTCTGGTACCATTTTGTGTTCCGCGCCGTGTGGCTTTCTTTGCGGTTCGCTCACAGAGTATTTAAGCCGGTCAGTGCCAGAGCGGGAAGTCTTTGTCCTAAGAGTTGCCCCACTGACAGTATAGCTACCACCGCTCTGAGCCATCACTGAGCTTATCTTCAACCGCATCTCCACTGGGATATCCGTGCTGTTCTGTTTGTTTTAACGACAAATAAAAGTACGTCAACGCGACCTCTGCTTCGACTTCGTATATATTCCCCAACCTATTCACCCACAAACACCCGGGCACACAAGTCCACATCTGGCGCTGCGAGCAAAGGATCGGGGTAAAGAAGTCTAAAACAGCACGGAGAGGGCAACGAACACAACATCAATATGGAGAATGATGGAAACCAACAAGATACAGTCTCTCAGCAGGCTGTTGACCACCAAGCCGGCCAGGGACATGTCCTAATAAATGCTGTGGCAGGCCAGACAGCACGTATTGTCGTGCAATCTGCACAAGCAATAAGACTCCCCAAATTTTCCGCGGTACAAGGAACTTGCCCATGGACAGAGTTCGAAGAGGAAGTCAGACGGAGTCTTGAGGATGGACAAACCTCACCACAGGCGGCAGTACGGCTGGTACTATCTTCGCTGGATGGCCCAGCCAAACGGGAGGTTTTATCCAGGCCAGCTGAGCACAGACAGACGGTGGAGGACATTTTGAGGGTCCTCGACCATCGTTTTGGTGATAAAAGGACACATAGCGAGCTTATGGCTGCCTTCTACGCCTGTAGGATGAGTGCTGGGGAAGACATCCTGGCCTACTCGCACACCCTGGCTGGATTGGGTGCGAGAATTAATGCACTGACACCCAACTCCCTGTCGGACACCATGCTAAGGGACCGGCTAGTCAGCGGGGCACACCTTCAACTAAACGGTGCCCTGCGGCTGTTCCTGCAAATCAGGCCAACCAGCACATTCCAGGACATGGTGGACGAAGCGCTGCGGTGGACTCGCGAGGACAGCGAGCGGTGCGTCAGCGTTCAAATGCACACTGCTGAGTCCAGCGCTGAGATCGAGGCCCTCCGAGCGCAAGTGGTTGAACTGCGTGCGCTGTTGCAACAACAGCAAACAAGGATGAGAACACCAGGAAATGCGCCACGCTCATTCCAGGGAGCTTGTTTCTGGTGCCAGCAGCCTGGACACAGAGAAAGTGGGTGCCCAGCTAAAGAGCGGTACCACAATCGTCGGCGACCAAGACTGCCCCAGCCTCTGAACACCAGCCAAACCACCAGCCGTAACTCTGCCAACCAGGGAAACTTCTAACCCCCGTTGTCAGTAGCCAGACAACGGGGGCCAATGAAGTTTACATGGGACTCGTTGGACGTTGCCCTGTGGTTAGGGTGGAAGTAGGTGGCAGACAAGGACAGGCATTGATTGACACTGGGAGTGAAGTGTCCACGGTAACATCATCGTGGGTGGACACCCACTTGCCTCATATCCCAGTGCAATCGGAGAGCTTCCTGACTGTTCGGGCTGCAAATGGCCAGGCAATCCCATACAGAGGCATCATTTTGTGCAGTCTGGCAGTGTTGAAGGACAGCCTGCAGTCAGTGCCTTTCCTTGTAGTGAACGATCCACCTGACACTGTCACCCGGCGGCGCAAAAACGAGACCCCAATTCTGTTGGGAATGAATGTGTTGAGTCAGCTGCAAAAGTCAACCCAACAGCCTTCAGCCCTCCCACCAGCCCTTCAGGCATTCGTCCGAGAAGTTCACCTGGACAAATCCTCTGTTCGCGGGCAAGCTCGAGTTGCTGATGGATGCTGCGTACCAGCCAATTCACTCATCAACATCCGCATTACAGGAGTCCAACAGCACCGACCTCTGTATGCATCCCCACTGGCTACCCCACTCCCAGGCGGTCTGGTTGTCATCCCCACGTTGGTGAGCGCGAACCGGCATCAGCGATACATACGACTAGCCAACCTCAGCACCCAAGACCATCTGCTGAGGCCGCGAACGCCCATAGCACTACTTCATGCTGTAGACGCAGTTGAAAACGATGGAATCCGGGTCACCACAGACTGCCGGGAGATGGCTGTCACCATTGAAGAGGTCTCTACATCATCGTCCCCTACACCCCCTCTTTCTTCCAGTGACTCCCTTCCCGAGTGTGGCGGAGATGATTTCCAGAGGGCTCAGCTCCAGCAGCTTCTATCGCAGTATTCCCATGTCTTCGCCCAGGGTGAACATGACCTGGGATACACCGACCTGGAGCAGCACCGCATCCCGACTATGGACAACATCCCCGTCGCACAGCCCTACCGCAGCATCCCGCCAACGCAGCTGCGAGAAGTGCAGGAACACCTCAAGTCACTCATCAAATCCGGTATTGTGGTGGAGAGTAGGAGCCCGTATGCTGCACCTGTGGTACTTGTGAGGAAGAAGGATGGCAGCCTGCGACTGTGTGTGGACTATCGCCGCCTGAATTCCAAGACAGTCGGCGACGCATACCCACTCCCTCGCATCCAGGAATCGTTTGACTCGCTTGTCGGTGCGCAGTTCTTCTCCACATTGGACTTGGCCAGCGGATACCACCAAATAGCCATGCACCCAGAAGATCAGCACAAGACAGCGTTCATCACTCCGATGGGGTTGTTCGAGTACACGAGGATGCCGTTCGGGTTATCATCAGCGCCTGCAACCTTCCAGCGCCTGATGCAAGCGGCGATGAGTCAGGAGCTATTCCAGTTCCTACTGGTCTACCTGGACGATCTTCTGGTATATTCGAAGACATTTGAGGAGCACCTGGCCCATCTCGAGAGAATCTTGAAGCGCCTGTCTGACCTTGGTTTGAAGCTACGGGTAGATAAATGCCAATTTCTGCGTAGGCAGGTGACATACCTTGGACACACCATATCTGCGAATGGGGTATCCTGCGACAGCGAGAAGATCAAGGTTGTTCAGGAGTGGCCCTCTCCAGCCACCACGACGGAGCTGCGCAGTTTTTTGGGTTTTGCCAGCTACTACCGACGCTTCATCCAAGGGTTTGCGAAATTGGCTGGCCCTCTTCATGACCTAGTAACTGAGAGCTGCAAGTCCAAGAAGAAAGGGGGCAACATCACTCGACTTTGGGGCCAACCACACGACGACGCCTTCAAAGCACTGAAAGAGGCTCTGACATCTGCTCCTGTCCTGGGCTACGCGGACTTCAATGAGCCTTTTATCTTGGAAACCGATGCCAGCCATGATGGTTTGGGTGCGATCCTCTCTCAGAAGCAAGGCAAACAACTGAGGGTCATCGCATACGCCAGCCGTCGCCTGCGTCCCACTGAGAAGAGTTACCACTGCCAGAGTTCCAAGCTTGAGCTCCTCGCCATCAAGTGGGCTATCACTGACAAGTTCAGGCACTACTTGCTTGGGGCAGAATTCAAGGTCCTCACGGACAACAATCCCTTGGTACACCTCAAGACAGCCAAGCTTGGTGCACTGGAGCAGCGGTGGGCAGCACAGTTGGCCCAGTTCAACTTTAGTGTTGAGTACCGGCCTGGACGAGAGAATCGAGCAGACTCGCTATCCCGCCTACCTGTAAAAGAAGTGGAGATGGAAGTGCCACCTCCAGTCCTGACCAGTGTGCCAGCAGAGATAGCCATGTGTGAGCGCATGGCGGTGGGTGAACCAGTTGACATTTCTGCTTGTGACAACCCAGTTGACTCCTCCCCTTACCCTGACTCCAAGGTTCCTTCCTCAGACACCCAGACTGATATTGACGTCTTTCCACGGATTGGCAACACCCAAATGCGGCGCTACCAGGAGGAAGACGCAGTCATTGGCCCATTCCTGGCAGCTTGGCCGAGCAAACCCTCATCTTCTGGTAGATCGGCTCGTGCGCTCCTTCACCAACATCGACGGCTGCAGATGAAGGATGGCCTTCTACATCGGAGTGTCACCGACCCTCGACGGGGTGCCTGCCTGCAGCTGGTCCTACCAAGTTGCCTGCGACCTGATGTCCTGGTAGCCCTACACGACAGCATGGGACATCAGGGCCATGAGCGTACCGTCGACCTGATAAGGACACGGGTCTACTGGCCTGGGATGTACGAAGACATCAAGGGGTATATCGGCCGGTGTGAACGCTGCAGGACCAACACTCCACAAAATCTGTCCCTGCCCTCTGCACACCTGCTCGCAACCCGTCCCCTCGAGATCGTCGCAATGGACTTCACCCAGCTGGAGACCTCCGATGGTGGCAAGCGAGACGTACTGGTCATCACAGATGTCTTCTCAAAGTTTACGCAGGCGATTCCAACACGGAACCAAGAGGCAGTAACAGTAGCAGACGTACTTGTTCGTGAATGGTTCCAGCGCTATGGTGTCCCCGAGCGGATCCATAGTGACCAGGGCAGGAACTTTGAATCTAATCTGATCAGCCTCCTCTGCGACCTATACGGTGTAAAAAAAGTCCAGGACAACGCCCTACCACCCGGAAGGAAATGGACAATGCGAAAGGTTTAACCGCTCAATGCATGATCTCCTTCGGAAGTTGGACCCGGTTGAGAAGGCGCACTGGCCGCGCCACATCTCTGCGCTGGTGCATGCGTACAACTGCACTCCGCATGCCTCAACCGGATTCACACCCTACTTCTTGCTCTTTGGGCAAGAGCCTCGCCTGCCTGTCGACGATCTCCTTGGTCTGCCTACGACAACAGCTGCAGCTGGGCCTCAGGAATGGGTTCGTCGCCATCGCGACCGCCTTCACCGTGCCCACGAGAAGGCACACCAGCACCTGACTGAGGCCGCAGCCAAGCGAGCTGTGCAGACTGACCAAAGGGCTACTGACCACGCTCTGCAGATCGGTGACTACGTCCTGCTGCCCAACCGTGTTCGGGGACTAAACAAGTTCCAGGACAGATGGCAGAGGGGCGTGTATGTGGTCACCGAGCGGATCAGCCCGGAAGGCCAGGCCTACCGAGTGAGACCTCTTGACGGAGGTGCTGAGAGGGTTGTCAACCGTCGCGATCTGCTGCGGACTGACCACCTTCTTGACGACATGGCTGAACAACCGGCCGAGGAACCTGACCAGCCGGGAGCACCAATTAAGAGACCAGTCCAAGCACCGGTGAACGAGGCTGAAGAGGACTGGGCTTTGCCTCTTCTAATAACTACTGATGGTGCCAACCCTGTCGCCCCGGTTCCTGTTCCAGCTCCAGTCCCAGAGATGCGGGATCCCATTGCAGTTCCCGTCCTAGCAGAAGTGGAAGCTGCAGTCCCTCAGGCAGTTGATGATGCCCCTGACATCTCCATGGTCCCGGTGCCTGTCACGCCGGCTCTGGTTGTGACAGAGGTACCACCTACAGCAGCCCTGGCTGCAAGATCTGAACCACCAACGGAAACCGAGACCGGCACATCATTGGCTCCAACTAGACGTTCTGTCAGACTGCAGAACAGATTTAAAGCAATGTGTAACCGGGTGGAAGCTTTGTTTTTTTAGTCTGCTTCCATGACTTTAGAATTTGTAATGAGTGACACCGGCGTCAGAACTTTAAACATGAACTGCGCCATGAACTGTCCACCCAGAGACCTTTTATTTAGTACGAGTCAGATGACCAGAGATTGCTGTTGCAATTAATTGTTTTTTGTATGTGTTTTTTTAGCATGTTGTGCTTTGAGTCTCATGAACAATACAATTTTATGAGTGCACTGCTCTGTTAGTTGGACTGACTCTTGCAAAGCAAGGTTTCTGGTGTTTTGCATGCCTAGTAGCTATATAAGTGGGTTCTTTTATATTTTATTCCTAAGCAGGGTACATTTTGACTCCGGATGATGTGTTAATTACCATTTTCTGTTTTGTCATTTTGCTATGCAAGCTGTGCTTGGAATGTTTTCACTTTTGTGACCATGCTTTCCAAACAGGTTAGCAAGAGGGTTTAGGTGGTAATGTTGTAACATGTTGTATCATGTTAGTGGTGTGGTTCTGCTCGAGGCCTGAGTAGTCCCTAATATTTTGTTCCAGCGAGGACGCTGGTAGGGTTTCAGCGGGGGGAAATGTAACCGGCTGATGCGGTCCCTCCAGCTGAGACGCTATGATGTGTTTTTTTTTATACCTTTACCCTCTGGCCACCAAAGTCTCTAAGCCTTTGTGCTACCCACGCTTAGCCAGGGGCCGCAACCCAGCAACGAAGTCAGTCAGCTAGTCATTTTGTAGTACTCTAAAAGTTGTGTTAGTGAGTCCGTGTTCTAGCCTCTATAACTTTTTAACGGCTTTACCAATCGAGAATCCGTAACTCACATCAGTTTCCTCATGCAACTCCCCTTCTACTCATATGCTCGGTGTTTAGTGATTTTAGGATCACCATAGTTCAATTAGCGATTTACTTACTTTTACAAATTTCAATGAGCCCTCTTAGCCCACCTTAAAATTTAATAATAAATTCCTAGGACTTCCCTCTAAAATATAGTTATGGTAGTTTGTAGCTATTTACCTTTCCTGTCTTTTGCTTCAAACCCGAAGCCTTTGTGATAAGTAATTATTGAGTTATGGCTCTTTTTGTAGTACCTCGGAAGCACAGATTCACCCATTTTCCGGTCTGTCTGGTACCATTTTGTGTTCCGCGCCGTGTGGCTTTCTTTGCGGTTCGCTCACAGAGTATTTAAGCCGGTCAGTGCCAGAGCGGGAAGTCTTTGTCCTAAGAGTTGCCCCACTGACAGTATAGCTACCACCGCTCTGAGCCATCACTGAGCTTATCTTCAACCGCATCTCCACTGGGATATCCGTGCTGTTTGTTTTAACGACAAATAAAAGTACGTCAACGCGACCTCTGCTTCGACTTCGTATATATTCCCCAACCTATTCACCCACAAACACCCGGGCACACAAGTCCACACTTGTATGTATCAGTTTATGCGCTAGCGTGCTAATGTTATAAACAGCAAACGTACAAATTGTAACACAACCACAGACATACAGAGAGGCAGGCAGACAGAGACACTGCTATCTTTCTTTTACAAACATACACGTGGACGCCTACCTTCTTTCGGCTTGTGTCTGGGGGGTTCATAAGTGGCGTTAGCAGCCAGTCCCGAAGGGGGTATCCCAAGTCACCAAGTATCAGCCCGTCAAGAAGCTTTGGTTGCGTGTCAAAGTGCCTCCAGACACTGCTCTCCTGCAGCATTCTCGAGTCATGTACGGATCCTGCGTATTTCCGGCACGACACAATTCAGTAGTCGCAACTCCGCATCGCACACGACTTGAACATTGATGCCTTGCCTACCAGAGCGGTTCACGAATTCATGCTCATTCACTTATCTCCGCGCCTTCAGTCGCACATGGGTGCCGTCAACTGAACGCAACCAGTCGCGTTTGGAAAGCCTGCTAGGGCGTGAAAAAAAAAACCGCTTTTGGCGGTTGGTACCTTCTTGCGGCGGGAACTTTATGTGGTGCGCAGCACGCTGGGTCAGGGCACTGGCAACACGGTGTATAGCACGAGACACAGTTGCCTGGTGGATGTTCATTGTGTCGCCCACGACAATCTGGAAGCTGCCCGTAGCATCAAAAAAAAAAAAAAAAAAAAAAAAAAAAAAAAAAAAAAAAACGCAGAACAACCAACACTTGTTGTGTTGGGGTGAGGCTGCCCTTGCGTCGATACATAAACTGTAGGTCACCGGCTTTCTCTTGAACGATACTGGTAATGTCTGCTCGCCTGAATCTGTAACGCTGGAAAATTTCGGCATCAGTAAACTCTCCTAAAGGATCTCTCCTTTCTCGGTTTACTGGCATGAGTTCTATGTTGAGGTCGAATGCCGCGACCCATCTGATGCCGGCCATTATAACGGAATTATAAAGCAAGAGAATACACACCACAAAACACACCAAAAATACACAACACAAAGCAAACAAACAAACAAACAAGAACAAAACAGCAAGGGGCGGGGGGTGGGGGAGGGGGGGGGGTGGTGGTGGGGTGGGAGGGGGTGGGTGGGGGTAAGTCACAATGCTGAGGCGGCTTACTTTATAGCGATTGGAATATGCGATAAAGAGGCATTGCAAGGGCGGATCGCGGAGGAGTCCAGGGGTTTCGTCCACCCCCCCCCACCCCCCCCCCACACCCCCCCCCCACCCCCGATCCAAAATTTGTCAAAATGTTGTAACAAAAGTTGTTGGGGTGTTTGGAACCAACGCCCCCCCCCCCCCCCTCTTTGATAATTTGATAAATGGTGAGTCAACACGCACGCGCCGGCTCTACCCCCCACCTCCCTCCCCTCCCCTCACCCTCCCCCCCTCTCCTTCCCCCTCAACCCCCCCCCCCCCCAAACCCGCTTTTTGATTTTTCGGCCCCTGGCAGTACGGTCTAGTGCACGGGTGGCCTTTTGTATCACAAAATGCACTTGGACAACACTCCCCCCCCCCCCCCCCCTTTGAGGTAACTTATACCCCCCCCCTCTCCAACACCCCCCCCCCCCCTCCACTGCATTAGTACATACTGTGCTGTATTATCGATGTACTCTTATACACTCATGCCAGCTGGGGATTTTAGCTTCCTAACAATCGTACATGTAAATGTTAGCCACTATTAGTATGTAATGTCGCCCTTCTGACACCAAAATTATGTAGTGTCGCCTCACCCCAGCCTTCGACACCAAAATCTGTAGCGTCGCTGACCGTGTGCAATGTTTGTGTGACCGGTGAATGTGTATGTAAATGTTTGTACTCAAACCAAGGGGAATCACAGCGCTGGACAGACAACAGTTAGATCCCCTGCCCCCGCCTATCAGGCACCCAATCGCCAGCCCACAGAGAAATACGCAGGTATAGAATAAGACAATCATTTCCATTCCTAATAAGAATGGATCAGGTCTCTTATATAACCCATGTCTTTCTCCGGAACTTAGGAAGTAGGCAGGAGAAACATACATACACAAACATGAAGGTGCGCTACTATATGTGGTCGGGTAAATACCCTGATTTCCCACAGTAGATGCACAGAACATTACACAACAATGTAACGATACAAATTTTGCCTCGAGTTATACATGATACTCACAAACCAGATAGGTGAGGCTAGCGCTGGCAGAATTGTCAGTACTCAAACCAAGGGGAATCACAGCGCTGGACAGACAACAGTTAGATCCCCTGCCCCCGCCTATCAGGCACCCAATCGCCAGCCCACAGAGAAATACGCAGGTATAGAATAAGACAATCATTTCCATTCCTAATAAGAATGGATCAGGTCTCTTATATAACCCATGTCTTTCTCCGGAACTTAGGAAGTAGGCAGGAGAAACATACATACACAAACATGAAGGTGCGCTACTATATGTGGTCGGGTAAATACCCTGATTTCCCACAGTAGATGCACAGAACATTACACAACAATGTAACGATACAAATTTTGCCTCGAGTTATACATGATACTCACAAACCAGATAGGTGAGGCTAGCGCTGGCAGAATTGTCAGTACTCAAACCAAGGGGAATCACAGCGCTGGACAGACAACAGTTAGATCCCCTGCCCCCGCCTATCAGGCACCCAATCGCCAGCCCACAGAGAAATACGCAGGTATAGAATAAGACAATCATTTCCATTCCTAATAAGAATGGATCAGGTCTCTTATATAACCCATGTCTTTCTCCGGAACTTAGGAAGTAGGCAGGAGAAACATACATACACAAACATGAAGGTGCGCTACTATATGTGGTCGGGTAAATACCCTGATTTCCCACAGTAGATGCACAGAACATTACACAACAATGTAACGATACAAATTTTGCCTCGAGTTATACATGATACTCACAAACCAGATAGGTGAGGAATGGAAATGATTGTCTTATTCTATACCTGCGTATTTCTCTGTGGGCTGGCGATTGGGTGCCTGATAGGCGGGGGCAGGGGATCTAACTGTTGTCTGTCCAGCGCTGTGATTCCCCTTGGTTTGAGTACTGACAATTCTGCCAGCGCTAGCCTCAACTATCTGGTTTGTGAGTATCATGTATAACTCGAGGCAAAATTTGTATCGTTACATTGTTGTGTAATGTTCTGTGCATCTACTGTGGGAAATCAGGGTATTTACCCGACCACATATAGTAGCGCACCTTCATGTTTGTGTATGTATGTTTCTCCTGCCTAATTCCTAAGTTCCGGAGAAAGACATGGGTTATATAAGAGACCTGATCCATTCTTATTAGGAATGGAAATGATTGTCTTATTCTATACCTGCGTATTTCTCTGTGGGCTGGCGATTGGGTGCCTGATAGGCGGGGGCAGGGGATCTAACTGTTGTCTGTCCAGCGCTGTGATTCCCCTTGGTTTGAGTACTGACAATTCTGCCAGCGCTAGCCTCACCTATCTGGTTTGTGAGTATCATGTATAACTCGAGGCAAAATTTGTATCGTTACATTGTTGTGTAATGTTCTGTGCATCTACTGTGGGAAATCAGGGTATTTACCCGACCACATATAGTAGCGCACCTTCATGTTTGTGTATGTATGTTTCTCCTGCCTACTTCCTAAGTTCCGGAGAAAGACATGGGTTATATAAGAGACCTGATCCATTCTTATTAGGAATGGAAATGATTGTCTTATTCTATACCTGCGTATTTCTCTGTGGGCTGGCGATTGGGTGCCTGATAGGCGGGGGCAGGGGATCTAACTGTTGTCTGTCCAGCGCTGTGATTCCCCTTGGTTTGAGTACTGACAATTCTGCCAGCCGCTAGCCTCACCTATCTGGTTTGTGAGTATCATGTATAACTCGAGGCAAAATTTGTATCGTTACATTGTTGTGTAATGTTCTGTGCATCTACTGTGGGAAATCAGGGTATTTACCCGACCACATATAGTAGCGCACCGTTCATGTTTGTGTATGTATGTTTCTCCTGCCTACTTCCTAAGTTCCGGAGAAAGACATGGGTTATATAACTAAAGAGACCTGATCCATTCTTATTAGGAATGGAAATGATTGTCTTATTCTATACCTGCGTATTTCTATGTAAATGTTTGCTCGTGTCAGGATGCCAAGTTCACACACACAAGCACAGTCACTCGCACTCGATACTAACTACAATAAAACATGTGAAACGAAGATCGCATTTCGTATATATATTGCAGTACAGGCTAATAAGGCTAAAGCGACAACAAATGCCCCGGCATGAGGCCGTTTGAGAAAAGTATATTCTCTGCTGGTCACAATGTCATCAGACGTTACTACAGTAGCGCAACATGGTACTAATATCTAAGTTGTGTCTCTAGAAAGAATGACAAAGTCCGAACAAAGGAGAATCTAGTAAAATAACTAAGTCGGAGAGGCCATTAGATAAAAGGAAGCCTCGGCAAAAATGACAAAGTCCAAAGTGCCCTTTATAAAAGAAAGTCTATAAAAGTAGCTAAGTCAGAGAGGCCTTTGGTAAAGGAAGACCTGTACAAAAATGACTAAGTCCAAAGCGCCCCTTTGTAAAAGGGAAGCCTCGGAAAACGACAGAGTCCGAGGCGCCTGTTACAAAAGAAGAGCCCAGAAAATAACAGAGTCCAAAACGCCCTTTGTAAAGGGATGCTTCGGAAAAACGACAGAGTCCGAGCAGCCCGCTATAAAGGATAACTATCTAAGAAAAATGGCAGAGTCCAAAAGATCCTTTGATAAAGGGAAGCCTCGGAAAAACGACAAAGTCCGAGACGCCCGTTATCAAGGAAGACTCCAGAAAAATGGCAAAGTCCGAAGCGCCCGTTATAAAGGGAAACCTCTCAAAAATGGCAAAGTCCGTAGCGCCCGTTATAACTAACTATCTAGAAAAATGGCAGAGTCCGAAGACTCCAAATAAATGACTAAGTCTAAAATGTCCTTTGATATTGGGAAGCCTCGGAAAAACGACAAAGTCCGAGACGCCCGTTATCAAGGAAGACTACAGAAAAAATGGCAGAGTCCGAAGACTCCAAAAAAATGACTAAGTCTAAAATGCCCTTTGTAAAGGAAAACCTCGGAAAAATGACAAAGTCCGAAGCGCCCGTTACAAAGCAGAGCCGCCAGAAAAATGGCAAAGTCCCAGGACTCCCCAAAAACGACAGAGTCCGGGATTCCCGTTCAAGGGAGGGCTCAGAAAAACGTCCAAAATGCTGGTTTGTAGAGGAACTCGTGAAAAACGGCAAAGTCGAAGAAACAGCAACTGTAGAAGCGATCGTGGATAACAACCGCTCAAATCCACCTATCTCCGCAGACCAGGTACCACCACACCGCCATCTAAGCCAAAGGCCGACCGCAGCGGGAGCTTTTCGCTAACCGAAACGCTAACCGAAAAGCTGACGGGTAGCGGAAAGTCGCTCGCCCGACCAAAATCGGCATTACGTGTTACAAAATGGTGAAGCACTTTTCCATGCGATAGAACATTACTTTCCTAGCTGACTACGCTTTTATAAATTCTGAAACTATTATCAACACTTAGAGCACTTCAAACACTATATTGTTGCAAAAACCTCTTGCAGATGAAACATCGTATTTTTACAAGACTACGTAGTTAACAACCCAAATCAAATCTCCTGTCAAGGGAAAATACTCCGCAGTAACCAGCTGCCTGGCATCATAGCAGAGCTCTAAAAAGAAGGGAGAAACCGACCCTAGGCGAGGTGCGGTCACTGAGTACAACATCTGGGCCCGCTTGCATAGCGATGTAGTTCATACTTCGGAGTAGCGCTACTTCAGAGTACTACTCGAAGTTCGCGCAGGCTGCTGCCTGCATGAGCGAAATCCGCCGTAGTAGCTACTGTGAGTATGGTGAAGGCGTTTATTGAGTCAATCGTACTCTGCGCATGCGTGATTACATCCAACAGCATGAGGCTGCCGCGGCAAAAAGACGAAACAGGGTCCCGCTCTGCCGCATTTTCTGACAGCGAAATCGCGTTTGCTGACAGAATTGCGACAGGGGCCAGCTTCTGTCAAAACTGCAAATGCAGTAACTGTTAAGAAAAACAGCAAATTGGAGGCCATTGCAGAGCGCGGTCGGCGTCGGTGGCCACGCGCTCTGTAGAACAACTGAAGACAAGTGCGAGATGTTAAAAAGAAGCTGTCGCAGAAACGGCTTGCCTAAACGTTCGCTGTGCTACGCATAAATTCCAGCTTGCAGGACAAAATAGCTGAACTATGCAGTAGCCTCATGAGCACACTGACTACACAAAAAGAAAAGAAAAATAATACGATAAAAAAACGTGTACAAGGCATTTTTACCACAATTATACATTATTGCTATAAATAGTAACAAAATACATTGGTATGAACAAATAAATAATAAGGCACATGAAGCACACACAACAACGAAAAGCAACAAACAATGGCGTACCGATGGTTCGAAAATATGGGCTGGGCTGCAAATGTGTCCTTTCCGGCACTGGGGACTTAATTATAATTTCTAGACAACAATCATATTTACTTATTAAATTGTTTTAACCAACACATGCTATAAATATCATGAACAGGAAAATAAATATGTACAACAGTATAAAAAAAAATACCCAACGGAGAAAGAAAGAAGAAATATAAACGTATAAACATAAATACGTGCCGCACAATATCGATACACACACTGGAAAACTAAAAGGAAAAAAAAAAATTGGACGGCCTGTGGTTCAAACCACGCCAGTCCTGGTTTAAAAAGAAATTCTTTTGGAGCGCGCGCCTTACCCACTGCGCTAACGTGGCACTGCTGAAAAAGCTAGTGCTAATTTTGAATAACACGGACTTCCAGCTCTCGCTGATTTCGTCCAGGGGGGGGGGGGGGGGGGGGGGCGGGGGGGGGTGCAGGGGGGGGGGCAGGGGGGGGGGGGAGGGGGATCATCTAACTGTCTGTCTGTCGCTCCGTCGCGCAGCTGCTGGTGGTGTTGCCGGGGCCGGGCGGGTGGTGGTGGAGGAGGCGGGTGTTGTGGCCGGTTAACCGTTGCTGCGGTGCCAGGCTTGGGGGAGTTGATATGCCAGCCACCTGCTGAAAAATGCGCTTATAATATTTATATACACAGACACGTCGTGTTACGCCAGCTGACCTCCGCTGATCTCTCCGACAATATTTCACTTCCGTAGGCTTTTCAGCCCTTCACAGTACATCTCAAACGCTGAAACCAATGTTGTTCGTTATTGTATTCCGTCATAGGATGCAACGATCTGTCTTTTCTTCTCTGATGTTGTCGGATTGCATAAGGCGGCTGATTCAAAATGGCGCCCTTTCAGCGCCCATTCCATTTTAAAAGCGTTTTAGCACGTTTAGAATAGCTCCGAGCACTTCTAAAGTTACAAGAAAAAATCGTCGCTAAAACAGTATTAAACGTTCCGTGCATCATCTAAGCGCTCTAAGCACGATTTTTAAAAACGATTTTTAATTTTCACTCTTAAAACTATTTTACAATTTAGACGTCTGTCGTGCATCACATCTAAGTGCGCTAAAAGCCACGATTTTTACAAAACGTTTGTAAATTTTCACTTTTAACAGTGTTTTAAGAGTTAGAAGGCTGTCAAGCATCCGGCCCCAGATGTTTGGCCGTTGTAGACATCTGTTCTTCAGCACACCATCAGCGGAACTGGAGGACTCGGAAGCGAAGTAACTTCTGCCTAGCTGCAAAGAAGACCACATTTTACTGTGGTTTTTGCAGGGGCATACATTCCATGCCTCCACCTAGAGCCAAATTTCCATGCCTTCTAAGAGATAACCTACTAAATAGGGGAAGGCATTGCAGTCGAAATTGTAGTAATAAACGAGACAAAAGGAGTTGACTGCCAGTGCTTGTAATTTAAAAGAAACTACCAAGTAAGTAGGAAAAAGCACTGTCAGAGGAGAGAATTGTGCATTATCGATCAATGATCATAGATCTACTTTGGTCAAAGCACAGAAAATAGGACAGGAAAGGTGGGTGCGCTAAATAAGTGAGTGGAAGCAATGCATATGGAACCCTTCAACTTTGCCTTACAGACCTTAGAAGCAATGGTGACCAAACTAGAATTTCACGGTGCAATTTCCAGTCTCAATAATAATGTGTGAAGGGAAGTTGACTTTACCTAGATACATGATATTCTTCTGTTCACGCGCATGCTCTACTGACAGCGGGTAGTCGGGCGTAGGCCTAATATAACAGTCTCTTGCTTAAAAACAAACAAAAAAATAAATAAATAAATAAACAAATAAAAATTACAACTACAAAAAACAACTTCTTATTAAAAAGTTTCAGAAAGTAATAGATGTACGTCTGTATAACCGTTTTACAGGTTATCTGATATTATATGAGAAGATAAATTATCATGTTACTTTACTAACAATGAATTCCATCAGCAGGCGGTATCAGAATGAATCTGCCTTATGAAAGGAAAATACAGTATATCCATTTTTGTGAGAGAAAAAGAAAGATTCTCATTGAATTACACTGACAATTTATATACCACCCCCCCCCCCCCCTTACTTTGAAAATAGACTATACTGATATACTGACGAGCAAAGGAAACGCGACATTTTTGGAATCATCGGAAACATTTTTGTGTTTCCGATGATATAAAAAGTGTCACATTTTGTTTTGTTCGTCAGTATATAACGAGAGAGAAATTTAAAAACAAACAAACAAACAAAAACAAACATAAGGTGCAGAGAGTTTAAAGTGTATTGGCAAAATAAAAATAAAAGCTTTTTGTTTGTTGTTTTTTTAAGCATCTGAGACAAAAAAAAGTTTTAAAATACCTACTTTGAAAACAATTAAAAATAAAATCGGATTTATATTTCATGTACATTTACAGCAAGTTAGGATCTAATGTCTTGTTTCTTTACACATACACAAGAAAAAAATCGCTCAGCAGACGCAATGCAAAAATGTGCGATACGTCAATTCCATTTTATACGAAAAAAGAAAAACGTATTCAGATTTCTTTTTCATCAGTATTCATGGCAAGGCATAGTTAAATATTGTTGTTTTTTTTTTCACACACAAAAAAACGCTCAGCATGCGAGAAAGAGAAAATATACAATCTACTCTTCGCACAACAAATATCAATATCGTTTTTTTTTTAATAGAAAAGTTTAAATCCGCTCAGCATGCAACACAAATATTATACGTTACCTGCCTATCAACTAAAGCACATCGTAAAATGTTTTATTACTATATAAACTAACTACGCGTCCACGGTGACTGTACAAAACCTGTTTCATTGATTTCCGGGAATAACTACATGTTATCACGGACAAAGTAATTAAGACACCTGACTGTGATTTAACCCCACAAGGGCCTTAATGTTAGATCGTCAGCTGCACTCTGTTTTGCTCGACAGACCTGGAGTTCGGAGCTATAAATAGCTTTTACTTCGGCTGTGGCGCTTGGTGGAGTTGAGCGGCGCATACGCTTCAGCGGTAAAACGGACATGAGTGATGTAATCACGCAGCCATGAACGAAATAACAACCGTAGCCACTTGTTAGGAGGCATTATAACACATGTGATTTATTTCAGGTATTGATATTCGTTAAGCAGTTGTATGCAATGTTGAGAATGCGCTAGTATCGCTAAGGGCCTTTAATCTCAATCATGCAACTGGCCCCTGAGGACTATCTTACAGCTTAGACTAGAGCTTAATACAGTTTTTAAAAATATCTTTCTCGTTCTTTTCTATCAAGAGAAACAGGATATGTTGTTATTGATTTAGCTTTATGGTGAGTCATTCTGGCGTTTAGTTTTGAAGTTCAAAACTTTTCACAATCTACATAAGCGGAATCACAATTCACAATCTACATAAGTATAGTCTTTAAGGGAAGCCTGATCATTGAAAAAAATATTAAAAAATAATAAATAAATAAATATATATATATATATATATATATATATATATATATATATATATATATATATATATATATATATATATATATATATATATATATATAGATACATACATACACACACACACACACACACACACACACACACACACACACACACACTGCGCGCCATAAAAAAAATTTAAAAAAAAATTCACCGTCGATATTTTGCAAACGGCTTAACATTTTGACAATCTGTCTTCGTCACTGTAAAGTATTTTTAGTTCTCTTTACGGCACCTTCAACTGCATTTTGTCCTTTGTATAGTCTTTACGCTATGACCGGTAATGTTAACGACCCCCAAAATCAAAAATCGTAAGACGGACAAGTCTCTGTGTGCTGCGTTGTTTTAGCACACATCTCATGTTTGGCCAGACACACTAACAAGATGGGATGAACCATTACCCACAAAGTCATTTCTATATGAGAGCTGTCTTCGCTGTCAAGGGTCTCTACCTTTTGTCTCTGACTTGATTCTGATGTTGAAATATCTCCTTTTGAAAAATCCTCGCAGATGTGCCAGTGCGTCATAGTGAACTCTATAAGGGGCGCGCGCAGTGCATTCGCGTCATTGGTTTGTCAAACGTCATTTGTCGTGAGGTATTTTTTTGTTTTTATGTAATTTTATATTTAACGTGATATGAGTTTCGCTTTCGTTTCAAGACTTTGGAAAAATATGGGGACAAAACTAGAATTTTACGGTACAATTTCAGTCTTGCTATAATTTGTGTGAAATCAGGTTGACTTTACCTAGCTACATGCTATACTAAGTACACCTGCATTTTCTTCTGAAAGCGGGTCGATGTGTGTGTATGCGTGTGCGTGTGCTTGCGCGCGATGCAAACATCCTCAAGAGGCATAGATGTTTATGCGCACTCCTAGCACTTGAGAATCTATGCCTCTTGGAGATGCGCGCATATGTGTCATTGGTTTGTCAAACGTCATTTGTCAACACACCCATACACACACACTGCCACCAAGCAAAGCATCGAACATTAAACATTAAAAAGTTATGATGTTATGCTGCACTTACAAAATATGCGAGAACATATTAGAAGACATACAGAAGGCATGACATCTTTTCCCCTGAGGTTTCAAAACAAAAGAAATGACAAAGAACACTTCAGCAAATCTAAAGTATTATGATATGTGAATATGAATAAGGAAATGTTTCAGCAGTCAATGACGGTATGTGAAAGAAAAATATGAACAATATGTTTTCACAAGTTCTTAATAAATTTATGCAGTTGGTTCTTGAACATTCGTAAAGAAGGTGCTGCTTTAATGTCTGCCGGAACTATGTTCCATAATTTTGCACCAGAGTAGGAGAGGGACGAATTGTAAATATCTAAGCGGGGCCTTGGTACTACCAGATTGTTCCTTAATGTTCTATTAGATCTGTGGGCAAGTGCGAACAAATTATAGAGATAGGCTGGTGACTCTGAGAGGGTGATTTTGCACATGAGTACCAACTTATTATAAATGAACTGCTTGTCAAGTGGCAGGATATCCAGCAGCTTGAACTTGTAATCAGTATCAATGGCTTACATGGGTCTGTCAACGATTAATTTGATTGGCCGCCTGTGAAGCGAATTCATCCTTTTGAGATTAGCATCACTGCTCCCATGCCAAACAGCGGTGACATAATCCAAATGTGGCTGAATATGGGCACAGTAAAAAAAGGGTTTCCTTGTTGGTTCGTTAGTAAAATATCTTAATTTTTATAGTAAGAATAAGTTTTTTTTATATTGTTTTACACTCTTTGGTAATATGGCTTTGCCAACACAGTTTGTCATCAATGATAATTCCAAGCACACGCTGTTCCTTGACTTGCTCAACAGACTGCCCATTCAAATAGAGCTGAAGGGGAGGCGGGTTCAGCTGATGCTTTTGTCTAATAGTAATTAACATACATTTGGTCTTAGTAGGATTCGGAATCATATAATTATTTTGACACCATGTGGAAACATCATTCAGGCCGCTTTGTAGGCACTGGGTTATACAGGATGCACCTGACGATGACACGTCAAGAATTCCATCATCAGCGAAGAGACTACAGATTACAGGGGGGTCGGACATAATTAATATGTAAGGGAAGATCGTTTATAAAAACTGAAAATAATAACGGACCGAGGACGGATCCTTGTGGTACTCCGTGCTCTATCACTCCCTCACGTGAGTTTCTACCATTCACACAGACGTACTGTGTGCGCCCGTATCACTCAGCTGATAGACAGCACGCTTTTTAATTAAAATATCATGGTTGACAAGATCAAAAGCTTTTGAAAGGTCCAAAAATACCGCTCTAGTCATTTGCCCATTATTCATAGCAGTTTACCATCTGTCAACCAGGTGAACCAAAGCTGTGCGACAAGAATATCCCCTACGAGAACCAGACTGTAGTGGATGAACGAGTTCGTATTTATCTAAGAAATGTTGTAAATGTGTGTGGATATGTCTTTCAATCGGTTTTGACAGAGTTGATAACAGAGAAATGGGTCTGAAATGGTGGGGGTCTTTTAAATCTTTTGTTTTAGGTAGCGGTGTTACCTTTGCCGTTTTCAGACCAGACGGAAATTGTCCATGTTGTATGCAAAGGTTGTAGATGTATGTTAGCGACTCAACGACGTATGGAATAACCATTTTAAGAACAGTGCTGCCAATCCCATCATGGCCAGGTGTACGTTTACTCTTTAATGAAGAAATGGATTTTCCCACTTCATAAACTGTTAGGAGCGGAATGTTGCAAGACGTGTTAGGTGTTAATCTTTCAGCACAAAACCTTTTTAGCTTTTTCTGAAACATCAGACGGTTGACCGAGAGACGTAAGATTCTATAGCAGTGTAGTGGCGGTAGAGAGAAAATGCTGATTAAACGTATCAGCTGATGTTTTAGTGCACTGTGCGGTATTTCTGGACCTCGTAAAGGCGTTTATTGCACGTCAAACATAAACGATATCTTTTTTGCCGTTCATGAGATGTTGAAAGTGAGACCTCTGAGCATTTCTAACTAAATATTTTATAAGGTTTCTTTGTTTTCGGTAAGCTATAAAAAATTTTCTCCTTTTATAATCAACTCGGAGCTGCTGTGCATCCTTGATTTCATTGTTCAACCACGTGGGAAGATGGGGATTTTTCACTCGTTTCTCTCTGAAAGGAGCATGTTTATCAAGAACACCAAGAAACAATCTGTACCATTCAGACAGAGCCTCGTTAAGGGCACCTTGGTTGTAAACTGTGTGGAAAGATACTCTACTTAGGTCGTGCACAAATACAAAGAAGTTCCCAACGGAGAAAGAAACACGCTTAGAAAAGACGGGTACAACACAATTTATTAATATTTAGGGTAAATACCCTTTGTCAAATAGACAAGCAAACAGAGAGATTAGACGCTATTTATCTTCATTCGCAGAAGGAATAAGTCACCTTTCTGGTCTGAAGTGCAGAAATACGACTTGTTGAAGCGCTTCAAAGATCTATATCTAATAGTTGTGTGCTGGTGTATACGAAAAGTAGCATGTGATTTCAATGCCTAGCTACAACACATGGTAATGATCACTAATCCCTATTTGGGGCACCTCTGCTCCCACTACCCTTGACTTATTATTTGTGTAGATGTGGTCAATAAGGGTGGAGGAAGTAGAACTAACACGGGTAGCAGCAGTAACTAACTGCTTCAGTTCAAACTTAGAAATGGTACATTCCCAGGCAGGGTTATTCAGTAGCAAATTGATATTAAAGTCTCCCAAAATCAACATTTCTGATGTGGACTTTCTGACCTTATCCATCTTAACTGTGAATTCGCCATACCATTGAAATGTTGATGCTGGGTTTCTATAAATGTATCCGACGAGCACGTGACTGGATTTGTCTGCCCTCAACTCAATCCAGACACATTCCACCGTTGGTGATTCCAGGTCTCTACGCCTGCGGGTGATACCGCTGATTGAATTGTGTATATAAACTGCTATACCTATCTGGCTCGAGTATTCAGCATCGCGGCGCAAGACAGCAAAGTCCTGGATAGAAACGGCCTCATCACTGATGTTAGGATTGAAGCGCGATTCAGTGACACCAAACAAATGAAAAGGACTGGGTTGAGTCAAGAGCACACAGAGATCAGAGATTTTGTTTTACAAATGATATATGTTTAAGTGAGCAATATGTAAATGCTGGCCTGATATCATGTTTATATAGTTTCAGAGCAAACACCAAAATTGCTCACGAGACTAATGAATTGAAAGAATTTAATATAAAAGGCTAAATTTAATAATATAACTAAATAAAAGTTACAAACAGAAAAAAATACTGAAAATAGGCCTGGCAGCGGTTTTAAAACCTGTAAACACTAGATGCCGCTGCCCTGGGGAGCTAATCGGCTTTTATCGTCAATAGTTCACTGGGCTATACAAGACAGTCCAGTCAGTAAACAACTCGCTTCACTGCCACAGTAAAACAACTCACTTCACGGTCACAGTTGAATGCCCACCGCTTGCAACAATTGCGGCGGCAATGGCACAGTCAAAACACTATACGGCATCAGCACAGGCAATTAATGTTGCACATTACAGCTCAGTCAAACACCTTGCATAGCTTTATCGCTACTCCCAACATTGAGAAAGTAGGAAAGAAAACCACTCAGCAACCACTTGACTGTGAATGAATAATGTTAGTCATGAATACCATCATACAACATATGAAGGAACGCTATGTAGAAGGAAAAAAAAAAAAGAAAAAAAAAGAAGTGTGTTGTACCCGTCTTTTCCTCAAATATTATTCACAACCTCAAACCCAAACTGAGTACAAAGGTACCTGATGGTAAGACCTTTCTATGCATACTAATTTGGATGGGCAGTGGGCAGATGTTCACATCTGCACGGGACATAGACGACCCCGCCCTCCACGAGTCGCCTGCTGCCTTGCAGGCCTGGCCGCTTGGCTGCGGAAAGGCTAAGGGAGGAAACCCCTGACATCAAAGCCCCCGTGTCTCCGGGGAAGGCTTTTGAGCCAGAGACTAGGACAAGGACAGTCTGATATAAAACCTACGACCCGAGGACCTCGATGCCATCGTCCCAGCTTGCTAGGCCATGGCAGATGAACCAAGGGTTTAAAGGGTGGGGCCAGTACTGCGCACACTGCACTCCACCAAAAAGCTCCACCGCGCAGGCTTTAGGAAACGTCCACGGACCATGACACTGACCATTCCAAGTCCTGTAGCGACGGGCGAGGGGCGAAACGGCAGGTGAAAGATGTCACTGGAAGCCGCAGTCTCAAACCTGCATGCAGGCGGTTCAGGATATTGGTCGCCTGATGTTGACCTGGGGATGACAACATCACTCGGCACACCCTGAACGACCAAGCAGCCTTCTCTAGGGACAGCACTGCTTGCTCCACACGGAGAGGGGCCTAGAAAAGGTGGCCTAACCAAAGCTCGTCCCCTCGCAACCCCAGTTGGCTAGCCGCGGTCAACGGGCATCTTCTCCTGTGGTCAAAAAACAAGAAAGAATAACGGATCCACTCTCATGACGACCACGACCGGACTCAACGTAGCATGCTGGAACGTCCGAACCATGCTCGACAAAGCAGACAGCGGACGCCCTGAACGTCGCTCCGCCCTCATTGCCCATGAATTGCGGAGGTTAAACATCGACATCGCCGCGCTCAGCGAAGTACGCCTTCCGGACGAAGGCAGCCTCCAAGAACTTGGTGCTGGGTACACCCTCTACTGGTCAGGCAGGCCTGCATCAGAAAGACGGCTTTCAGGCGTGGGTTTCATGGTCAAGACATCCATTGCGACTAAGCTGGAAAACCTACCAACGGGCCACTCAGACCGCATCATGTCCATGCGCCTCCCACTGAGACACCAGCAGCACGATACCCTTCTCAGTGTGTACTCCCCAACCCTCCTGGCAGAGCCTGCTGAAAAGGACAAGTTTTACACTGACCTGCGCAGCCTCCTACAGAGTACCCCTGCAGACGACAAAGTCATCATCCTTGGCGACTTCAACGCCAGAGTGGGCCAGGACTCTGAAGCCTGGAAAGGAGTCCTTGGCAAGCATGGCGTGGGGAACTGCAATGACAATGGCCGCCTACTATTGGAGTTCTGTGCGGAGCAGCAACTGGTCATCACCAACACTACTTTTCAGCAAAAGGACAGTCGAAAGACCACCTGGATGCATCCTCGCTCCAAGCACTGGCACCTTATCGACTATGTCCTAGTGCGTCAGAGGGACCGCAGTGACGTCCTCCTCACCAGAGTGATGCCCAGCGCAGAGTGCCACACTGACCACCGCCTTGTCCGCTGCAAACTCAGGCTCCACTTCAAGCCAAAACCCAAGAAATGGGGGCCCCCCAAGAAAAAGCTTGATGTTGCCAGCCTTCAGCGTGACGATGTGAAAGCTGCCTTTCAGACAGATTTACAGCGCAGGCTCAAAGACACAGCGGACCCAGTAGACTCCTCCCCTGAAACACTTTGGGAACAACTGAAAACTGCTATTGCAAAATCCTCTGCAGAAGTCTTGGGTTTCGCCAGAAAGAAGAACAAAGACTGGTTTGACGAAAACGATGTAGAGATCCAGGAACACCTAGCAAAAAAAAAGAGCCGCCCATCAGGCCCACCTAGCCCAGCCTTCCTGCCCTGTGAAGAAGTCTGCCTTCCGCCTCGTCTGCAGCAGTCTCCAGCACAAGCTCAGAGATCTCCAGAATGAGTGGTGGACCAGACTTGCACAGAGGACCCAGCTTTGTGCTGACAATGGTGACTACAGGGGCTTCTACGAAGCACTGAAAGCAGTGTATGGCCCCAGGCACCTGGTACAAAGTCCCCTGCGAAGCGCGAATGGCCAGGCACTCCTCACAGATAATACCTCCATCTTGAACCGCTGGTCGGAATACTTTCAAAGCCTCTTCAGCGCTGAGCGCACTGTTCAAGAAGCAGTCGTCCTACAAATCCCACACCTCCCAGTAAAGGTTGAATTGGACGAACCGCCCACCGCTGAAGAGACCCTCACAGCCATCCACCAGCTCAAGAGTGGCAAAGCAGCAGGCATTGATGGAATACCGCCAGAGATCTGGAAACATGGAGGCACAGCACAGCACAACAAGCTCCATGACCTCTTTCTCTGCTGCTGGGAGGAAGGAACACTACCAAAAGATCTCCGTGACGCAGTCGTTATCACCCTGTACAAGAACAAAGGTGAGAAGTCTGACTGTTCCAACTATCGGGGAATTACCCTGCTGTCCATTGCTGGGAAAATCCTTGCAAGGCTGCTCCTGAATCGGCTGGTACCTGCCATCGCTGAAGACCAACTCCCAGAGGGCCAGTGTGGCTTCAGAGCAAACAGGAGCACCACCGATATGGTCTTTGTGCTGAGACAGCTACAGGAGAAGTGCCGCGAGCAGAACAAAGGGCTGTACGTAACATTTGTCGACCTAACAAAAGCGTTCGACACTGTGAGCAGGCAAGGCATGTGGCAGATCCTGGAGCGACTTGGCTGTCCCCCAAAGTTCCTCAACATGATTGTCCAGCTACACGAGGACCAGCAAGGCCAGGTCAGACTCAACAATGACCTCTCAGAACCATTCCCTATTCTCAACGGCGTAAAGCAGGGCTGTGTGCTGGCACCGACCCTCTTCACCATCTTTTTTAGCATGATGTTGAAGCAGGCCACAGTGGACCTCGATGATGACGATGCAGTGTACATCAGGTATCGTCTCGATGGCAGCCTGTTCAACCTCAGACGACTGCAGGCCCACACGAAAACCCTAGACCAACTGATTCGTGAGCTGCTTTTTGCTGATGATGCTGCCCTCGTTGCACACACAGAGAGAGCCCTGCAGCGCATCACGTCTTGCTTCGCAGATGCTGCCCAGCTCTTTGGACTCGAGGTCAGTCTGAAAAAGACAGAGGTCCTCCATCAGCCGGCACCCAAGACAGTGTATCGCCCTCCTCACATCACCATTGGCGAGTCTGAACTAAAGTCAGTGCACCAGTTTACTTACCTTGGCTGCATTATCACGTCGGACGCCAAGCTGGACAAGGAGCTTGACAGCAGGCTGGCAAAAGCGAACAGTGCTTTCGGGCGACTTTTCAAGCGGGTGTGGCACAATCAACAGCTGAAAACAGGCACCAAGATCAGCGTGTACAGAGCTGTGGTCCTCACCACCCTGCTGTATGGTTCCGAGTCCTGGGCCCTCTACCGCAGCCAACTACGACTCCTCGAACGCTTCCACCAGCGCTGCCTGCGTACCATCCTGGGCATTCACTGGAGTGACTATGTCACCAACGTCGAGGTCCTTGAACAGGCTGAAACTGTGAGCATCGAGGCTTTGCTGCTGCGGACACAGCTCCGCTGGGCGGGGCATGTCTCCAGGATGGAGGATCATCGCCTACCAAAGATCACCCTGTTCGGCGAGCTTGCTACTGGACACCGTGACAGAGGGGCACCAAAGAAGAGATACAAAGACTGTCTCAAGAAGTCACTTAGTGCCTGCCAAATCGACCACCACCAGTGGTCTTCGCTTGCTGCGGACCGTGACACCTGGCGCTCCACCATTTACAAGGCAGCTGTCTCCTTTGAGGACTCTCGCAGAGCTAGCCTTAAGGACAAGCGGCTCAGGAGAAAAAACAGAGATGCCGCAGCTCAGAACCCTGGCCAGACCTTCCCCTGCAGCCACTGCGGTCGAACCTGCCTGTCTCGGATTGGCCTCCGCAGCCACGAACAAGCCTGCAGACGTCGTGGGCAACTCCTATAAAATCTTCGTTCGCGAAGTCAAGCCAAGAGATGTAGAAGGAAGCTGTTCATATATACGACTTGTTCCAATAATGTCACATGACTACTCTATATGTAGATACTTAGCAAACTGTGGCGTGGTTTTGAGACTGAGCCCACTGAAGGTGTTGATAGCCGTAATACGGTGCCGCGTGTGGGTACTGTGTGTATTGCGGCATCATCACGTTCAGGAGTTTGAACCAAGGGCCACTGTCCTGCAGGCCACGCTGATTGTAGCACGTCACCGATGACCGCTGGTAGGTGCTGCCAAGTTGGTTGCTGAGATGCCGTCTGTGCTAAGGGAGGCAACACGCACTGTCGACTGAGAGAACTATGTGACTGGCCAGCAGCGGAGGCAGGGTCCAGCTCTGATCCCCTGATCAGTTCTGAAGCCTGCCCATGTTACCTGGTAGCGACAGTGGGCACTGTTGTCAGAGCGGTCTCGATAATCTGTACTCCCTGCGGCAGGTTTAGAGCGACTGGAGCCGAGGCGTCCATTAAGCTTGATGTTTAGAGCTAGACTAACCACGCCCTGCCGGCTAGGGTGAATCCTGTCTTTGGTTTGTCTGTATAGGGTTTTCTTGGGGGCGCCTGTCGGTGTGGTAAAAATAGCATAATTGTCAATGAACACGATTTCCACACCATCACAGACCTGTCGGAGATTGGCGTTAGACAGGTGTATGTTACTGTTGATGGCACACTGTCCTCTAGCAGGGATGATACCCGAGGCCTGTAGTTGGGCGTGTGGAAAGGCGCGTCTACACAGGCTGGCAATGTCCATCCACACCTAGGGGGTAATAGCACGGCCTAGCTTGCCTAGCTTGGGGTGTAGAGTGTTCATGGAGAAGTAGTACCTTTGACTTTTCAGCCAGCAGCGCCTCTTGGGGCAGGCGGGAGCACTGGTCTTCACATGGCACTCAACTCTCACAGCTGGCTCCAGGTCCTTTACCTAGCCACACCCCGGTAACCGCTTCTGCTGGCGGGCGAAACGTTGTGAGGGGCTGACGCGTCTCTCAGTCAGTTGAAATACTTGGAGAGGAGACGGGCGCCGCCAAGTTCGCCTAAGCCCATTGAAAGGACTGATGGACAAGCAACAGAATAAGAATAACATGCCGGATCGGTCGGGGCCCGGATCACCAACGACCGCGCACCCCATTGGAGGTCTCCAGGGTGGGGGCGACAAGTGTGTTACTGGAACCAAACCCACCATCAAGCTGCCCACGCAAGGAATAACTATCGGAACTTGGAACGTTCGCACACTCTACCAGTGCGGCAAAGTGAAGGAACTCACCCACGAGTTAAAGCGCTATCGCTGGGACATTGTAGGACTTGCAGAAGTTCGATGGACAGGCTTCGGAGAAACAACAACAGATGAAGGCCATAAAATCTGGTTCAGCGGAAAAGAAACCAAGCACGAACATGGCGTAGCTTTTATCGTAAGGAAAGAGGTGGCTGGAACTGTCATCAGCTGCACCCCCGTGTCAAGCAGACTAATCTCCATCCGCATCTCCGCCCGACCGCACAACATCACTATAATACAAGTATACGCTCCAACAGCAGATCATGATGATGAGGAATTAGAAGAATTTTACGAACAACTGGACAACATCATCAAGAAAACACCTAAGAAAGACATTCTGACTGTCCTCGGTGACTGGAATGCAAAGATCGGCCCTGACGCTTACCAACAATGGGCAGGAACAGCTGGCAAGTTTGGCCTTGGAGAAACAAACGACAGAGGCCTGCGACTTTTAGAGTTCGCACAGAGTCACCGTCTTACCGTTGCTAATACCCTCCATCCACACAAGAAGTCAAGAACAGTGACATGGCAATCGCCAGGAGGCCTGGTCCATAACCAGATTGACTTCATCTTGCTGCCTCGACGATTCAAATCCAGCGTTAACAAAGCACAAACGAGGTCCTTTCCTGGCGCTGATATTGGCAGCGACCACAACCTCGTCCTTACTAGCCTCAAGTTGAAGCTGGCATTGAAACGAGACAGCAAGAGTCCTCGCATCCGATTCGACCTCGAGAAGCTAAAAGACCCGGAAGTAGAAGAGGTCTTCCAAGCCCAGGTGGGAGGCAGATTTGCAGCCTTGGCTACTTTGGACTGGGACGTAGACACCCTTGCTGGAAATATAAAAGAGGTGTTACTTTCTACAGCAGAAGAAGTGCTGGGGAAGCAGAGGAAGCGCAAACAGCCCTGGGTCACCGATGACATCCTTGATCTCTGTGATGAGAGGAGAGCCTGGAAGAAAAAGAGAGGCCAAGACCTCACATCAGCAAACAAGTACAGACTTGTCAACAAGAAGATCAGGAAGAGGATGAAAGAAGCCAAAGAAGATTGGCTTGAAGACCAGTGTCGTAGCGTGGAAGAGGGCATGGCAAACGGCAACAGCAAGAAGGCTTATGAAACGCTAAGGACCCTCACCAAGACTCAACAGCGAACAGCCACAGTCATCGAAGACAGCAGCGGCCAACTCCTTACGGAAAACACTGCTGTACTAAACAGATGTACTGAGTACTGCCGAGACTTGTATAACTACAAGGCTGAGCCAGACACCAGCATCCTCCAAAACAACCAGGCTGGGGCCAGGAAGGCCGAAGACCTGCCAGTGTTAGCTGAAGAGGTGGAAACAGCTGTACGCGGCCTGAAGGGAGGAAAGTCTCCAGGTGTAGACAACGTACCTGCTGAACTGTTGAAACATGGAGGAGAAGTAACAACGAAGGTACTCACTACACTCTGTCAAAAGATCTGGGAGCAAAAGAAATGGCCAGTAGAATGGACACAGTCTCTAGTGATCCCGCTCCCCAAGAAAGGAAACCTGAAACAGTGCCAGAACTACAGAACTATCAGTCTGATAAGTCACCTTAGCAAAGTAATGCTTAGAATCATTCTCAACCGCCTCAAAACTTTCGCCGAGGAACTGCTGGCAGAAGAACAGGCTGGCTTCAGAGTTGGAAGAAGCACTGTAGAGCAGATTTTCAACTGCCGCGTCCTGATCGAGAAACATCTGCAGCATCAGCGCGAACTCTACCACAACTTCATTGATTTCAGGAAAGCATTTGATCGCGTCTGGCACGACGGACTCTGGCAAGTCATGAGATCGTTCAACATAGAGGAGGGGCTGATCCAAATGATAGAAGCGCTTTACAAGAACGCCTGCAGCGCGGTTCTACTTAACAATCAGTCAGGCGAGTTCTTCAGGACGACGATCGGTGTCCGTCAAGGATGCCTGCTCTCTCCTGTCCTTTTCAACATATTCCTGGAGAAGATCATGCAGGAAACCCTCCACGACCACCATACTTCAATCTCTATTGGTGGCAGATCCCTGTGCAATCTTCGATTCGCAGACGACATTGACCTCATGGCAGGCAGCAATAGTGAGCTGCAAAACCTGACAGACAAACTTTCAAGTAGCGCAGGGTCTTATGGCATGGAGATCAGTACGGATAAAAGCAAAGTGATGATCAACACCACAAGCGACAGCAGCAGCAACATTCACATGAACGGCCAGAAGCTAGAAGAGGTCAATAGCTTCAAGTACTTGGGAGCCACCCTGTCCAAAGACGGTAGTTGCATAGCAGAGATCCGTATCAGGATAGGTACAGCAACATCCGCAATGGCCAGGCTGGACAGGATATGGCGAAGTAACTCCATCAGCTTCACCATCAAGTACAGGCTTTACAAGTCCCTCGTAGTGTCTATTCTACTCTACGGCTGTGAGACTTGGACACTGCTTGCAGACTCAGAAAAGAAAATCCAGGCCTTTGAGAACAAGTGTCTGAGGAAGTTGCTCCACATCTCGTACCGCGAGCACAAGACCAACGAATATGTACGGAGCATCGTCACTTCCCTGGTGGGCCCACATGAACCCCTTCTGGCAACCGTGAAACGGCGCAAGCTTGCTTGGTTTGGCCACGTGACCCGACACAACACCTTGTCCAAGACTATCCTCCAAGGCACTCTCGAAGGAAGTTGTCGGCGAGGTCGTCAGAGAAAGAGTTGGGTCGCAAACATAAAAGAATGGACCGAACTCGAGATGCCAGACTTGCTTGCCACCGCCCAAAATAGAACTCAGTGGAGAGCACTGTCTGTTGCTGCTGCCTTTCAGTCCCCCCAACGCCCAGTTCGGGCAAGGGACTGATGATGATGATGAGCTTGCAGTCGTTTATGCCGACATGGAAAGTCACGAGGTGCACGCCTGGAGAAGTAGGTATCTGTGCCAGCCAGTCTGTAATCTGCTGAGTGTTGAGGCCGGACACAGACACTACATGCACTTTGTCCTGTGGGCCCGTCGTCATCCTGTCCACCCTCACGTGCTGCAGGATGGAATCTCCCACAAGCAGAGTGGTTGTATCATAGAGGACACGCTGTTGCATCGTCACCACCGCTGGTCCTTGAAGGTTGTTACGGCGACAGGGGCCACTGAAATGCGGTGCATCATGCGGCCCTTGGGCGAGGCTTCCACGGGGGTTGGTATCGGGGCCGCTGCCAGTGTCGGGTGCAGGGCGCCAATATCCTGACTGGCGGCACCTGTGGAAGTCAGGGCTGGCTTAATCTGATTACTGGGCTCGGTTTCCATGGCTCCTCGCTGCCCAGAGCTATTGTCGAGACACCGAGCGCTGGAGGTGATCAGCACTGGGATATGGTCGCCACGTTGAGGGCTGTCCCTGCCGGCGGGGATACGTAGGGTCATTGTGGTGCTGATCTCACTCTTGGCAACTTCCTGTGATGGGACAGCCGCAAACATGGTAAACTTTTTTTTTTATCCAGGTCACGCATGTGATTAGTATGCTTGTCTTTAGCAGACGACAGGTGGTTCACTGTGCCCTGCAGTGTACGCTGTGTGTCGCTCAGACTCCGTAGTTGCCCGTTGAGCGCTGTGAGGTCGGCACATGCAGTTCTGTCGGGAAATTGCAGGGTTTTCTTAGTTTTGACCGCCTCATCTCTGATCCGACTGTCCAATTGGTCAATCTTAGTGAAGGCATACGTCAGGCCTTTCTTTAAGATGCTAATCCCTTTCTGCAGACCTCGGATAGTGGACTGGGCGGAACGGAGGTCAGCCCGTAGGTAAACAGACGCCCGCAATGCTGGTACCGCAGCCAACGTTCGATGGGGCAGCCGAAAAACTGAATAAATTCGCCGGCTGCCTGGCGTTATCGTGTCCTCGGGTGGACCGGGTGAGGGCCGCCATGAGCCTGCCACAGAAGCAGTAGATGCGTCGGTAACCGGGACGATGACGTGGTCACTTAATAATCTAGGTGTAGGCGGACTGGCAGTATCAGCTGTTGCATGGATGACTGACTCCGGGTGAGCGCGGTGTGGTGGGCGTTGATTACATCACCACCAACCTCCCCAGGGCCGATGACAGCGGCTGAGACGCTAGGTGTGGAGGCGTGGTTAAGCAAATTGACAGCTTGGCTGTCGGGTGGAGATGGTGTGGAAGTTGCCCTCAGGATGGTCGCTGGTGTTGTCTCCCTAGTGGCTGTGGTCCCTCCCACAGCCTCACAGGCAGGATTAGCAAGGTGCGTCGTGCAGGGCTCGGAGGCTGGGAGGGGTAGACGAGATGGGCGATGGGGCGTGGACTGGCCACTAATCCACGTATCGCCGGAGTCAAGTAATGAGACCTCATTACACGCAGGAGTAGAGGACGGGGGCTGAACGGATGGGGAATGGGGTGGCTGGTCTGTAGAGCACAGGGGTAAATGACTGAATGTGGGCGGGGGTACATTGCCTTCGCCAAAGTCCAGATTTTGTAGTAACCTGACCAGGGCACACAACTGGCAGAACTACGTCTGCACCCACTCCTCAGCTCTAACTCCTTGGATCAGACAGATTCCGCCAAGAATACGCTTCAGTTTGTAATATAAAGTTACGGTGATGCAGTTCACGCCACCCTTCTTCATCTGCACAAAGGTCTTGGCCAGGCTGTCTGAGATTCTGGCTGCGCGTGTACGCAATTTGATGTCTGTGCGGTTGATGGTTCTGTTGTCAAAGTCGACGTCCTTCCACACAACCTCGTAACCGTTGTTAGTCGCCTCTAGCAGGTGGACATAGCGGAAAGACAAGGCTTTCCTCCATCGTTTCAGGACATCGATATTTGTGTCACTGAACACTTTCTGTTTGTCATCGAGAGTGTCCTTCACAATGGGGTCGTTGGGATTAGGGGATTGGGAAGGGGGTTGCGACTGGAGGGTAGGCTGGCGTAACATGATGGGGGATGAGTTTGGCATCCTGTCTCTGAAGACAATGGAGTATATGCGCTTGCTGGGTCAGTCACTGGAGTGACCACTCCAGGGCGCAAGCCTGGGCGAAGTGTATTGAGATCCTGGGATGCCCAGTCGTCAAGATTCCCCTCTCGGCCTCGCTGATGTAGTCCAAATGAATGCAAAGCAGTACGTTTGGCACCAGTTTGGGTGCAGGAGCTGCCAGAACAGTGCGTGAATACAGGCAGCTGTCTGCCTTCGGGGCTCCACTCCTGATTTGAAGGGTTTACTCCCCCACATTTGGCCGTTGGATCCAACCTGATCTCCTCCGTCCTCTAGCCGTTGGCTGTCAGAAACAGCTCATCCGCCTAGTGGTGCAATGTGAACACCACCCCCTCACGTGGTTTAGCCCACCAGCTGAGGTGGTTTGCCAGGGTGTGGCGCTTGGAGCCAGCACGTGAGCGATTAAGGAGATGGATGAGGACCAGTGATGCCCGTCCGTCCTATGTAGGACGCAGCTGCCGAACAGCAAAGGTACTACCTCTATCCTGAGCCACCTACACCCTTAGCTGATGTAGTCCAAAGCATCGCAAAGCAGTACGTTTGGCACCAGTTTGGCTGCAAGAGCTGCCAGAACAGTGCGTGAATATAGGCTGATGAGTACGCCATGGTGAATAGTGTGGCTGAGAGTTGGGGGAGGGGTGGGAGTGGGTTGGTTGGAGGGACTGATCAGTTGTAGAGTTAGAATAGAGTACAGCAGTCGCGGCGGCGTGTGGGATCAAGAAGAGGGGGCGGGGGCACGGCTGTTCAGTTCTTCTGCAAACCCACCCATTTAGTTAGGGAGTGCTGGCCAGTTTATCAGATGGCGAGCTGACCTACTAGTTCCAGCGCATTCCGATGGGCATCTGGTACCGCCTGATAGCAGGCCTTCTTTACGCTTACTATTTTTTTGTGGGCAGAGTGTCAAATTTGTGCTGGCTTTAAAGCTTTACTGTGCTTTCAAATTACTTTTGTTTGGCCCGATTTTCAATGAGTGATATAGTGTAGTGTAACATAGTGCTACAAGTGTTTTTCTTTTACAGGATAGATTTACCTGTAATTTCACATAGAAAGTTTTATATATCAGCATATGAGTGTAGTTCGCCGACTTTTAAAACGGAGTGACATCAAGAGACTGGGAACCACCTGGAGTAGAATCGAAGGAGAAGCACAGGACAGGAGTTGCTGGAGGTCTCTCGTCGACGGCCTATACCCGGGTAGGGGTGACAGGCGTAAGTAAGTAAGTAAGACACACAACATTCCTATTCAAACCACATGGAACGATTGCCGAGTAGTTTGTGCAGGATCTCTTGTGCAGAGGGAGTAAAGTGGCAAAGAAAGACATTTTCCTAAGCATGTCTAGTGTCTACAGATAGCTCATTTTCTTGGCTTTTAAGTGTATGTCATAAAATAATACAACATACGTTTAGTACAGCTTAAACAAAATGCCGTAAATGACCGTTAAAATGTATCCCGTGCGGTACACGGTCAGCCGCTGAGCGTGTACTGACACACATCGCGTGCTCGCGTAAAACAGTGACAAGAATAGCGCGACTATAGTTGCACAGCCGTAACAGATTGCGCTCAGCTCTGCGCTGTCAGTGAGCGGTATTGAAGGAGGCTACTCGCGCGGCTCCTTATCTTTCGGCCCGCACGGGCGCGCGCCTCAAAACTAAATGGGAGGCCTTGTACAGCCTTGGGGGATGAGAGAGTGCAATCAGTAGGGGAGAGGGGGTGGGTAGAGGCTATAGTGGGCTTTCACAGTTCACAAAGATGACCATTGTTGAGAAAATATAGTTCCAAATTACTCACGTTCAGTCTGTCAAATTTTCACAAGAAAACACACCACCAAAGTCCTCGTTCACTAATGAAGTCACACACCAAATATCACTTAACATACTTTTGTTAATCCATGGAAATCAGGTGAACTAATGCCCGCTATGTAAACGGCCGTGCGCGGAGAGCCGCGGGCGCGAAGAGAGAGAGAGAGAGAGAGAGAGAGAGAGAGAGAGAGAGAGAGAGAGAGAGAGAGAGAGAGAGAGAGAGAGAGAGAGAGAGAGAATTACGTCATATTTACAGTATGTCTGCGTGGTGACGGAGTTGCCTCTTTTACGTCACCACACCTCTGTCTGACTTTCTCTAGAAGTCAAGGGTTTTTACTGTTTTAATTCTTTCCTGAAAATAATTAATTTTTACTAAAGAAGTTGAAAGGATACAAAGCTGGCTAACGAACTCATCCAATGTCTTTCACAAACTAGCTATATGCAAAAGTTCAAGTAAATATGACAAAAATTACGGACTCAAATCTGGGTCAACTTACTTTCTAAAAACGGTTGTTTATGTTTTCAATGAGACATTCAATTACAGTATGTTCGGAGGCTCTCTTAGGCACCCACTTAAGAAAGTATTTCGCCAAGTTTCAACCTTGTGTGCACAGAAATATCGAAGATTCTCTTGTTTATATACATACACGCACACATACGCACATACATACATTCGCATATACGGCGCTTCGCGCCAAATGTACGTTCAGCAGCGAGGTTAGTGTAACAACACATGACGTAATTTTTATCTTGTTACTTCAATTGTTAGAGGTTTAGCCTGCCCGCCTTTGACATCATGGATTTGCTATTAAATTCGCCCCACCGCGACCCGCCTAAAAAGGCCCTTCAATAAATAAAAGAGACTTAAAAAGCGGATGACACCATTTTAAACTGCATTCATTTTTCTTAAAAACCTGAAAATGGGGAGTCATTTCAGAAGAAAACTTATTATTTTTGTGTGGCTTTTTCTACACGTTCACCCTCGAAAACACCGGACATGTAATATTCAGCCGCGAGTGCCTGGCATCTGATGGCATTCAGCTTAAAATGTTCTGCGCTTGTAGCCAGAAGAATTATTTTCCATTCATCTGCAACAAGAAAGGAGGATTTTGAGTGAAAAATGGGGATGTCGTTTTCACAGGTACGCCCCTACCCTCCGAACGTAAACCTGATTGCCTTGATTTCTTAGTGCTGGTAGTATGTTTACGTCAGTGTGTGTGGGTGCTTGCATGCGTACGTGTTTATTTTTTTCTGTTGTTTATTTGTTTCTTTGTTTTGTCTGTATTCTCATAATGTGACAATGTGTGTGTGTGTGTGTGTGTGTGTGTGTGTGTGTGTGTGTGTGTGTGTGTGTGTGTGTGTGTGTGTATGGAGGAGGGATGTGGGGGCGGGAGGTGGGGGGGGGGGAGTGGTGGTGGTGGTGGTGGTGGTGGTGTGTGTGTGCGTGTGTGATAGCGCTGTAGTCGACCTCAGTTCATGTTCTGGTCCCTGCAGACTGCAGCCGCAAAGATTCATCCATACACACACGCCTCTTGCGGGCAGACGCTCATTTTCAACTTCACTTTCAAAAAGAACTATTCCAGCTGCATTGACTGCAGAATTGTCGTCACAGTAATGCCGCAATGGAACAGTGATTGGCGCAGAATTTTAGTTTGCTGCATGGAAGCGACGATGATGTCATACTAACCTTATCGCGCCCTTTTTTATCCCTCGAAGACTACTTTACAGTTTAGTTCGCGTCTGGGCCGAGCAGTTCAGGGACTTTGCCAGAACGGCTTGATGTATTCTAACAAAGCTTGTGTACTATTATTACTAGTATTATTAGTGAGGTGTCGTTTGCAAAGAAAGACTCCCAAAATGAACGAGAGGGAACGAGAGGGAAATCACGGCAAATAAACAGCTCGTACCATGAGCACAGGCAATTTAACACTACAAATATTTCCAAGAAGCATAATTATATCGGGGCGATTCAGGAAATTGGCCATTTAGTCCTTTCTAAGAGGCGCAGCATAACGTCTTTCCTTACAATAAAGGTGTTCAACCTGCTGTTTTGACCTGATTCTAAATTGGGAATAACGCCGCAATTTGTTGTTGACAGAATTAGCTGCGAGCACGATGGTTACTTACAATAGACTTACCATATTCATGCTGCGTTGGTGTCTCTTATACCAAGTCAATGCTACAGAAGTTTTCACGGCAACAAATGACGTCTCTGTGAGAGTCGTCAGCAAAAATGACATTATGAGCGACGTCAGCGAGAACGGCGATTTAGAAAGTGTCGTGAACACGCCACATATTACCCGTAATGGTGAAGTGACCACACGGCATCTTCCTATCAACAATAATGACGTGTCGACTCAGCATCTTATCAACAATGATGACGTGACAACACCACTTATCAAAAATAGAAGTGTGACTATGCAACATGTTATCAACCATGATGGTGAAAATAATGACATGACGACACTACATCTTTTCAACATTAATGACGTGACGTCACCACATCCTATCAACAAAGATGACGTGATCATGCCACATTCTTTCAACAATGACGTAACCACCCCATATCATATCAACAATGATGGTTACTCTGGGAAGTACAGCTACCCCACTACTGCAGGTCTGACACAGGCACGGGGCTCTCAGCCCATTAAGCAAACGCTCATCGGGGGCACGTCAGCCGCGATAGGCCCGCAGAAGCCTGTTGCGGTCGATGTCGGTCCGACGACATTTTGCATTCTTGGCTATTTGAACAAACGTCCGATGGAACTTTGTTAAGAAAAATGTGTGATTAATCTTCGATCATGATCGTTTAGCATTATGTTTGTTTTATATTTTTGTATTATTCGGTCACCTGTCGCAGATGATAATGACGAAAATGACGACGACAGTGATACTACTATTATGATCACTATCAAATAGCATCATCAACATCATCATTATAACCTCTGTACAGATGACCTGCCTGACGAGGCTTACTTCAACACAAACCTTTCCATCACTACTGACGATATTACTCCGTGTTTTATTTACGGCAACTTACCTCCGTTTCGAGCCACTGCTGGGAGCTTGATCCTTAACTGGACAGCAAATTTGGAGCTTCAAAACAGGGAGATACAGAAGTAAGAAAATGCATTAACCCATCTAAGCACGCTTTAATGACTCGTATATCTTCTGTCTCCTATCACTGATTGATGCCACAGACCCAGTATTTAGCCATTTGTAGCAGAGTGTGTGTGTGTGTGTGTGTGTGTGTGTGTGTGTGTGTGTGTGTGTGTGTGTGTGTGTGTGTGTGTGTGTGTGTGTGTGTGCGTACACCAAACCACTCAAATGGGTTACTTTCTTTACCATCCTTATACAAAATGGGTGTGTGTAAAATTCTGGGTGACCAAGTCAGGCACCCATTTTTTCTGATGGTTGTTTCTGCATTATCTTTCATTCAAAAGTCAGAAAAAAATATCAAAATAGGATGTCCCCATTTCGCCAGATTTACTTCATGTTGTGTTTTGGCGATGCCCTGGGCCTGTGTGTTGACACGGAAGCGGAGTGTTTTCAGATCAACTTGATGATCGCTGATTGGTTAGCCCAACACCGATGAACGGAGTTGTTTCCCTTGCCCTTCCTAAAACGTCGTCTTTCGTCCCCAACAGTTGGCCATTCTTCAGCGATTGCAGAGGTACTTTATGCAATATTTCTTAGTTAAGAGCACGCCCAAATGTACTTGTTCAGTGCAGTTATTTAACTGAGAGATGCCTCCAATCCCCGATACCCGTTTGGCCCAGAAAAATAAGGCGTCTGCTTCAGCCGTGGCTCGGTCCGTGTCTTCCTCTCTCTGACCGTTGAGTCTTGTAGTAAATGATAATAAAACCCCACGATTTTAACAAAAGCTTTCTTCTTCAATGAAAGGAATTTGTTCAATAACCCCATTACAAGGTCAATCTGCCACGCGAATTTGTTTCTTTTTTTTCGGACATGTGTGATTGTCAATGATCGAAAAGTAACTTGACACATGCATGCACAGTATCAGTTGACTTTTTATATTAAAAAAAATGGCGCCAGATTTCAATCCTCGTACGCAAAACTGCCTCGTGATTCGAAGAACAAACGTCCACAAACAGGTCTTTCGGAATGTGCAACTGAAGTGTCGCTTTTTACTGTATTAACAGTTTTTGGTTCCCAGGGTCACCCTGGTCAGCCACAGGGTGGGTTTTTCTCTCTATTCTGGGGCATGTGTTTCTGTCTACCCTTTGTCCATTCACCTGTATTTGCCTTTTTAAAACTCTCCCTACTGTCTGCACTGCCTGTAGCTCTTGATATTGGATGTGTGTTGCTAAATGGTCTTAGCTTTATTTAGGCCCCATGTGTTAGGTTTATTTAACGTATTTGACCGGCTGGCGACATACATGACAATGTTCTGTTTAGGTGTTTTTTTTCACAAGCAGTGCAGGCACGTCCTGAGAAAGCCTTGTTGCTGTCGGGACGTTAAGCAATGTACAATCAATCTGATTCAAAATGTCAATTGGTTTACATGGTTGTATTGGACATGTTTGCAACAACACCGTTTTGGTCACACCGGCTCAGGACTTTCTGCACACACCCAGCGCCGGATGGCAGCAGGATGTCCAAACCCATCGGGATCTATGGAAGTAGACAAGCACGCCCCTTCCTGGCACATGACCAAGGCCCATGGCAAAATTAGTCAGCTGCAGCATCATGGCCCGCAGCCTCTGCCACAGAGGGTGCGTCTGGTAGGAGGGTGTATGGACGGCAGCGGAATGCTCCCAATTACAAACTGGTAAGTAAAGTGATTCTATGATCATCTTCATTTTATTGGCTGGCGTGCGTGCGAAGCAAAAGTGAGTTTATGTTCTGGGCCACTGGTCGTCCATCCGTCGTCCATGGTAAACTTTAACTCATTCTACCCCAACACCAAAATCCTTAAATTTTGCCCCTGTCCTCTCAAGACCGCATTGCAGCGCAGGACACAGATCGACCATGATAGTTCAAAGGTGATGCCAAAATAGCTTGGCGCCCGTAGGCGCCAAACTATTCTGGCATCACCTTTGAACTATCATGGTCGATCCTTATCCTGCTGTGGTGTGTCTTGGGTAGAATGAGTTAACGGTGGCATTTTCTCGGAGACTATTCAAGCCACATTCTTCAAGCTTGGCCCAAGGATACTTTGTGGCAAGACCTTTTTAAACATGCCAATTTGAGTGACCTCTCTCAAAGGGTCACGCAGGGTTGACAAATGTGTGAAAACTGCTTGCATTTTCAGAAAACGTGGATTTTGCTGCTGCAGAAGCCAGCCCTCGTCACCGAGGTCACACATATGTAAATCGGTCATACACGGGATTACTCTTTTTATTCTTGTGCAAGGCCCCTTAAACCAAAATTGGGCTGTTTCTGTCCTAATGCAGCTTTGGTTTCAATCTTTCTTTCTTTCTTTCTCCAGTTGGCAAATGGCGCCTGGGATGGACCCGAGACTGAGCGTAGTGCCAGCGCATCGCAATACGAGGGCAGTGATGACGAGGAGTTTGTTTCTGGCTCGAGCTCACCGGATTCAGAGGGTGTGTCGGCATCAATTGCTGGGATCTCTGACATAGACAGTATTGTATCGACTATGTTAGATTTCATCAAAGTGGCAGGTTCGGGGTGGCCAGGTGTCGGTGACGCTAGTACCAGCAAGGTGCAGTGTGCGTTAGGGGGTGGCAATGAGAATGTGGATAGGCAGAAGGAACATGATGCTGGGGGTGGGGAAAGAGCACTTACAGAAGAAACAGGTGTGCATGTGTCCCAGAGAGGGAAAAAAAGTACAAATGGGACAAGAAACATGCATGCAAATTGTGTGGCAAGCTTGTCTTGAAAATGAGCACGCACTTACAAGATGTCCATGCAGATGAGGCAGACGTTGCTAAAATTTTGTTGATGAAAAAAGGGAGAAAGCAGAGACGTCGAGCATGGATCAGACTACAAGATGAGGGTGATTACATGCATAACGTTGCTGTTCTTGAAAACAAATCCGGATGTTTGATTCCTAAGTATCGCACCAAAACTAGTAAGGCTAAACGACCATCTCGCCTGTAGCCATTGCAAAGGGCTCTATCAAAAAAGCTGATCTCTGTACACTCAAAACGTTGCTGTCAGAAGCCAGGAGGGTTTCAGATCACTCAGCAAGGGGACGCGGCGCGCCGTGGTCGGCTAATGCTTCCAATACCCTTAGACGTTGAATTTTCCTTCTATCACAAGGTCTTGGCCAGCCAGAGAGATGATGAGATAAGCCGTCTCATCAGAACTGACCCCTTGCTTCTTGAGTATGGAAAGAGATTATTTGACCGCAGGGACATTGAAGAACACACGGGATGCGGGAGTTAGGGAGACTATTAAAGATTATCAGAGTGAGGTCAGAAATGAAAATCGCAAGTTTAAATGCTGTGATCAATTCAGCTAGCTTTGATCATGTTGTCCTGGCTGTAAAAGAGCTAGCAGATTTTGATGAGGACACACATCAGTTCAAAAAAGGCAATCTCGCAATGCGCATAGGCCATGCTTTGAAAAAGTGTTCACAGATCAAACAGTCACAGGCATCCAAACAGCTTGGGCAGGGTTCAGACGACAGGTGGCGACAGGAGCTCTCTGAGGCGCAGCGGTTTGACTCTGTCTTCAACGGGGACTGGTATGATTGTGTGTCCGCTACAGCAGCCCAGTCGGTCGGGAAAAAAACCATGAACAAACCCAAGCTGATCCCATCATGTGAAGATGTGAGGAAGGTCCAACAGCTTCTTGAGACAAGGATGGTTTCGGAAGATTATCCGACAGTGGTTAACGCAACTCTTTGTGCTGTATCACTTTTCAACCCAAAACGAGGGGGAGAAGTTCAGAGAATGAAGGTGTCAGACTTCCAGAATGCTAAGATTGGATCGATCACCAATCAAGATATCTTGAAAGGTCTCACAGAGGTTGAGAAGAAAATGGTGAATCATTTTCAGCGAGTGGAAATCAGAGGCAAGTTTAATAGGAGTGTTCCCGTTTTGCTGACGAAGAAGATGATGACAACTGTGGACAGAATCCTTCAAATGAGGCAATCAGTGCCAGCTCTCGCTGATTCCCAGTACATCTTTGCCACACCTTCTGGTCAGAGGCCTTACAGAGGCCATGATGTTCTGAAGGCCCATGCCCTAGAAGCAGGGGTGTCATACCCAGCCATGTTCACATTTACTCAGTTACGGAAGCAGGTTGCAACTTTGGCTCAGTCAATGGCCATCTCGAAGTTAGACCAGGATCAGCTGGCAGATTTCCTTGGCCATGATATTCGGATACATCGCCATATCTACCGCCAACCTCAAGACGTCCTTCAAAAGGCAAAAGTGGCAAAGATTCTTTTGTCAGTTAACAATGGGATGACAGATTTTGAGAGTTGCATTAGAGCTGAGCTGGGCGATGATGAAGAGATTGACTTTGACAATGAAGACACATCAGAAACTGGCAGAGAGGTCTCGGGGGGAACAGCACCTGTAAATGAAGCAAGTAGCAAGTCAACAACACAGGAATCGATGAGCATGACGGAGAAAAGACGTCCAGAGCCTGATGACAATCTAGATAGTTTTGATGATGACAGTACTGCGTCAGCTCCTGTTCGAAAGAAAGCTAGATTTACAAGGAAACCATGGGGGGAAGCGGAAGAGAAAGCTGTTCAAACTCGTTTCAAGACACACCTCGTCATGAACAAACTTCCTGGAAAGGCCGAGATACAGCATGCAATGGCAGAAGAGCCCGCACTTAGACATAGGCGCTGGACAAACATTAAGGATTACGTCCGCAACAGACTGAAAAAGTTACAAAAGAAATGAATTGAGGTTCCCCGCCACTCGCAGCATTTTCGGTTTCATACAGATTTATAACAAGAGTGTTATTATTGGGGTGGTTTCAGCATGTATAGCCTGCTTTTTTTTTATATGATGGACGCCTAGATCATTTTGTATACTGTACAACCTTTGGATTTGCAAAACGAAACAGCCGGCTGGGGACAAAAGACAATAATAAGATAAGATAAGAAAACCATTGACAACGTAAAGATTGATTACAAGAGTGTTATTGGGGGGGGGGGGGGGGGGCCTGGATCATTTTGTAATATACTGCATACCATTTAGAACTCTGCAAACGGAAGAATGGTTGGTTGTTGGGGACGAAAGACAATAATAAAGGCTGAAGTTTCAAGTGATTTCTTATGTTGTCAGTTAATTAATTAATGTCAGTGTTCTGTTCTGTCATTTTAACTCATTCTACCCCAAGACCGGAATCCCCAAATGTTGAAGTCGTCTTCAGAAGACTGCGTTGCAGTGCAGGACACAGATCCACCATGATAGTTCAAGGGTGATGCCAGAATAGCTTGGCGCCCATAGGCGCCAAGCTATTCTGGCATCACCCTTGAACTATCGTGGTAGATCTTTATTTTGCTGTGGTGTGTCTGGGGTAGAATAAGTTAAGCCCAAATGTTGAAGTCGTCTTCAGAAGACTGCGTTGCAGTGCAGGACACAGATCCACCATGATAGTTCAAGGGTGATGCCAGAATAGCTTGGCGCCCATAGGCGCCAAGCTATTCTGGCATCACCCTTGAACTATCGTGGTGGATCTTTATTTTGCTGTGGTATGTCTGGGGTAGAATAAGTTAAGTGTTAGTTTCTTCGTCTGGGTCTTTTTCTATCTTTCATATTTTTCCACACTTTTTGACCCGCATCATACTGAGGCTAAAAGCTTCAAATTTGTTCACTGCCATAATTCTATGCAAGCTACATTACAGTACTTACAGATGAGGACATAGACCAATGGCTTTAGTTCAAGGGTGGTGCCACAATACCTTGGCACCTAGAGGCACCAAGCTATTCTGGCACTAACCCTTGGACTATTTCAGTCACACATGTTGCACACACTGGTGTATTCCGAATGATAAGGGTTAATACTGTGGGGAAGCTGAAGAGAAAGCTGTTTCAAGACACACCTCGTCATGAACAAACTTCCTGGAAAGGCCGAGATACAGCACGCAATGGCAGAAGAGCCTGCACTTAGACATAGGCGCTGGACAAACATTAAGGATTACGTCCGCAACAGACTGAAAAAGTTACAAAAGAAATGAATTGAGGTTCCCCGCCACTCGCGGCATTTTCGGTTTCATACAGATCTATTACAAGAGTGTTATTATTGGGGTGGTTTCAGCATGTATAGCCTGCTTTTTTTTTATCTGATGGACGCCTGGATCATTTTGTATACTGTATAACCTTTCGATTTGCAAAACGAAACAGCCGCTGGGGACAAAAGACAATAATAAGATAAGAAAACCATTGACAACGTAAAGATTTATTACAAGAGTGTTATTATGGGGGTGTGGGGGGGGGGGGGGGGGGGGTTGCTCTGCCTGGATCATTTTTGTATACTGCATTCCATTTAAAAATCTGCAAACGGAAGAATGGTTGGTTGGGGGACGAAAGACAATAATAAAGGCTGAAGTTTCAAGTGATTTCTTATGTTGTCAGTTAATTAATTAATGTCAGTGTTCTGTTCTGTCATTTTAACTCATTCTGCCCCAAGACCGGAATCCCCAAATGTTGAAGTCGTCTTCAGAAGACTGCGTTGCAGTGCAGGACACAGATCCACCATGATAGTTCAAGGGTGATGCCAGAATAGCTTGGCGCCCTATGGGCGCCAAGCTATTCTGGCATCACCCTTGAACTATCATGGTGGATCTTTATTTTGCTGTGGTGTGTCTGGGGTAGAATAAGTTAAGTGTTAGTTTCTTCGTCTGGGTCTTTTTCTGTCTTTCATATTTTTCCACACTTTTTGACCCGCATCATACTGAGGCTATTCTGGCACTAACCCTTGGACTATTTCAGTCACACTTGTTGCACACCCTGGTGTATTCCGAATGATAAGGGTTAATATTCAAAATGCTCTGTTGCTGTTTGTCTGAAACTCCAGAGTACCCAAAACCAAAAAAAAAAAGTCCTTTAATTTCCAGAATACATTATGTTGATTCTCACATAAATGGCATGATAAACTGTTTTGCTTCAGAAGGACAAAACGCAGCAATGTTTAAAAGATTTCCATTGTAAAAATCATAATCGAAAGGTTACGGGCCAGTGTTTATTGAATTTTTCACCATACAATGTTAAAAATGTTAAAGCACACATACACATTAAGTTGGAAAAAAATATTAATGTGAAAAAGAAGTATTCTATGAACTTGACCTTATTACAGACGCCTAATGTTGTGAAGACACCCATTTTGACTGTAATGCCAGTTTTTGTGTGAGAGGCACCCACTTTATTGGTAGAAACCCATTTTTTTTCCATCTAGTGGCTCTGTTTCTAGAAAATGTCTATTTTTATTTTAAGTTATAGAGCTTAGTTATAAGGTGAGTTCTAAACATTCGCATCAATTCCAGAGCCCTAGAATAAATAGAAATATGGGAACCCATTTTGACATAAAATTGTAGGTAACCCACTCTGACGCGTTTGTCCCCTTATGTGTGTGTGTGTGTGTGTGTGTGTGTGTGTGTGTGTGTGTGTGTGTGTGTGTGTGTGTGTGTGTGTGTGTTGTGTGTAAATGCAACACTTCTCTTGTAGCATGATTTGTAGATGAGTGCGTGATTGTGTGTATATTAATTATTTAGGTTTTTTGCCGTATTTTTCGTTTCTGTTTTTCTGTGTTTTGTTTTTTGTAATTAATAACTTGTATGATTATTTTCCCATTAAGCGCCTAGAGCTCTAGTTTGAGGTTAGGCGCTATAAAAAGACTCATTATTATTATTATTATTATTATTATTATTATATTATTATTATTATTGTTATTGTTATTATTATTATTATTATTATTATTATTATTATTATTATTATTATTATTATTTAACATCACGGCCGCATCCCCCCCCCCTAACCAATTTTTGTTTTAAAAAAAGGATATTACAGGATATTTGTAGGATTAGGATTGACAATGATAATTCAAGGATAGTTATCATGGTCAATCCATCTCCTGCTGTAGGGCGTCGGGGCTAAATTCCTCTTGCATTTGGATCGTGTTCGCTTTTTTCGCGGCAGTCAAAGGGTTAATCTCTGTATAAACTGCATAGTTCTCGAGACTGTTATGTATTGGAGAATATCACGCATTTCTCTCTCCAGAGAACCTTCATATTTCTCATGCGGTGCTAAAGCTGCGTATACCGAAAGAGTGAATTATCAAATTATTGTCCAGTGAGCGGTTATTTGGGCTGAGGTTGTACACCTCGTCCTGTCCTGGTGTAAATGTAGACAGGGCAAATGTATACAGGGCTCATGAACACTATAGTGTGATAATGCCTGTAATCTGGTATGGCAGAGTCACTGTAGGCATGGTTCATCCCATCTTCTTGTTACCCATCAGTCCCTTCCCAGCTGACGATGACAGTGTTTCGGCAGTATTCGTTATACTTTATAAGTCAGACCTGAATACCATGCACCCCCCCCCCC